>CAKAJE020001983.1:0-229478 GCA_916610135.2 Macropis europaea
TACGCTATCTGAAATAGGAGCGACGTAAATTGAACAAATGTGTTAGAATTCCGCTGAATTCTTATAATAATCTTAATGTAAAATGAACTAATCGGGTCTTTGTTCGCCCAACCCTAGAAGTTTAATAGTGCATTTCACTCGTCATTTCATGCGCTTTGAGGTGCCGCATAGCCCAATACGCTATCTGAAATAGGAGCAACGTAAATTGAACAAATGTGATAGAATTTCGCTGAATTCTTATATTAACCAAAATATAAAATGATCTAATCGGGACTCTGATTGCCCTATCATAGAAGTTTAGTAGTGCATTTTACTCGCCCTTCCACGCGCTTTAAGATGCCGCCTAGCCCAGTACGCTATCTGAAATAGGAGCGACGTAAGTTGAACAAATGTGATAGAATTACGCGGAATTCTTAAATTAACCATAATATAAAATGATCTAATGGGGTCTCTGTTTGCCCTACCCTAGAAGTTTAATAGTGCATTTTACTCGCCATTTCATGCGCTTTGAGATGCCGCTTAGACCAATACGCTATCTGAAATAGGAGCGACGTAAATTGAACAAATGTGAGAGAATTACGCTGAATTCTTATATTAACCGTATTATAAAATGATCTAATCGGGTCTCTGTTTGCCCTACCCTACAAGTTTAGCAGTGCATTTTACTCGCCACTTCATGCGCTTTGAGATGCCGCTTAGCCCAATACGCTATCTGAAATAGGAGCGACGTAAATTGAACAAATGTGATAAAATATCCCTGAATTCTTATATTAACCTTAATGTAAAATGATCTAATCGGGTCTCTGTTCGCCCTACCCTAGAAGTTTAATACTGCATTTCACTCGTCATTTCATGCGCTTTGAGTTGCCGCTTAGCCCAATACGAAATATGAAATAGGAGCGATGTAAATTGAACAAATGTGATAGAATTTTGCTGAATTCTTAAATTAACCATAATATAAAATGATCTAATCGGTTCTCTGTTCGCCCTACCCTAGAAGTTTAATAGTGCCATTCACTCGACATTTCATGCGCTTTGAGATGCCGCTTAGCCCAATACGCTATCTGAAATAGGAGCGACGTAAATTGAACAATTGTGATAGAATTTCGCTGAATTCTTATATTAACCAATATATAAAATGATCTAGTCGGGTCTCTGATTGCCCTATCATAGAAGTTTAATAGTGCATTTTGCTCGCCATTCCACGCGCTTTAAGATGCCGCCTAGCCCCGCACGCTATCTGAAATTGGAGCGACGTAAATTGAAGAAATGTGACAGAATTTTACTGACATCTTAAATTAACCATAATATAAAATGATCTAATCGGGTCTCTGTTTGCCCTACCCTACAAGTTTAGCAGTGCATTTTGCTCGCCATTTCATGCGCTTTGAGATGCCGCTTAGCCCAATAAGCTATCTGAAATAGGAGCGACGTAAATTGAACAAATGTGATAGAATTACTCTAAATTCTTATATTAGAAGTAATATAAAATGATCAAATCGGGTCTCTGTTTGCCTTATCCTAGAAGTTTAATAGTGCATTTCACTCGTCATTTCATGCGCTTTGAGATGCCTCTTAGCCCAATAAGCTATCTGAAATAGGAGCGACGTAAACTGAACAAATGTGATAGAATTTTTCTGAATTCTTAAATAAACCATAATATGAAATGATCTAATCGGGTCACTGTTTGCCCTACCCTAGAAGTTTAACAGTGCATTTTACTCGCCATTTCATGCGCATTGAGATGCCGCTTAGACCAATACGCTATCTGAAATAGGAGCGACGTAACTTGAACAAACGTGATAGAATTTGCCTGAATTCTTATATTAACCTTAATGTAAAATGATCTAATCGGTTCTCTGTTCGCCCTACCCTAGAAGTTTAATAGTGCCTTTCACTCGTCATTTCATGCGCTTTGAGATGCCGCTTAGCCCCCAATAAGCTATCTGAAATAGGAGCGACGTAAATTGAACAAATCTGATAGAATTTCGCTGAATTCTTATATTAACCAAAATATAAAATGATCTAATCGGGTCTCTGATTGCCCTATCATAGAAGTTTAATAGTGCATTTTACTCGTCACTCCACGCGCATTAAGATGCCTCCTAGCCCAGTACGCTATCTGAAATAGGAGCGACGTAAATTGAACAAATGTGATAGAATTACGCTGAATTCTTATATTAACCAAAATATAAAATGATCTAATCGGGACTCTGATACCCTATCATAGAAGTTTAGTAGTGCATTTTACTCGCCCTTCCAGGCGCTTTAAGATGCCGCCTAGCCCAGTACGCTATCTGAAATAGGAGCGACGTAAGTTGAACAAATGTGATAGAATTACGCTGAATTCTTATATTAACCGTAATATAAAATGATCTAATCGGGTCTCTGTTTGCCTTACCCTAGAAGTTTAATAGTGCATTTTACTCGCCATTTCATGCGCTTTGAGATGCCGCTTAGCCCAATACGCATCTGAAATATGAGCGACGTAAATTGAACAAATATGATAGAATTACGCTGAATTCTTATATTAACCGTAATATAAAATCATCTAATCGGGTCTCTGTTTGCCTTACCCTAGAAGTTTAATAGTGCATTTTACTCGCCATTTCATGCGCTTTGAGATGCCGCTTAGCCCAATACGCTATCTGCAATAGGAGCGACGTCCATTGAACGATTGTGATGGAATTTCGCTGAATTCTTAAATTAACCATAATATCAAATGATCTAATCGGGTCTCTGTTTGCCCTATCATAGATGTTTAATAGTGCATTTCACTCGTCATTTCATGCGCTTTGAGATGCCGCCTAGCCCAGTACGCTATCTGAAATAGGAGCGACGTAACTTGAACAAATGTGATAGAATTACGCTCAATTACTATATTAACCGTAATATAAAATTATCTAATCGGGTCTCTGTTTGCCCTACCCTAGAAGTTTAATAGTGCACTTTGCTCCCCATTTCATGCGCTTTGAGATGGCGCTTAGCCCAATACGCTATCTGAAATAGGAGCGACGTAAATTGAACAAATGTGATAGAATTTCCCTGAATTCTTATATACACCTTAATGTAAAATGATCTAATCGGGTATTTGTTCGCCCTACCCTAGAAGTTTAATAGTGCATTTCACTCGCCATTTCATGCGCTTTGAGATGCCGCTTAGCCCAATAAGCTATCTGAAATAGGAGCGACGTAAATTGAACAAATGTGATAGAATTTTTCTGAATTCTTAAATAAACCATAATATGAAATGATCTAATCGGGTCTCTGTTTGCCCTACCCTAGAAGTTTAGCAGTGCATTTCACTCGCCATTTCATGCTCTTTGAGATGCCGCTTAGCCCAATACGCTATCTGAAATAGGAGCGACGTAAATTGAACAAATGTGATAGAATTTCCCTGAATACTTATATTAACCAAAATATAAAATGATCTAATCGGGTCTCTGATTGCCCTATCAAAGAAGTTTAATAGTGCATTTTACTCGCCAATCCACGCGCTTTACGATTCCGCCTAGCCCAGTACGCTAGCTGAAATAGGAACGACGTAAATTGAAAAAATGTGATAGAATTACGCTGAATTTTTAAATTAACCATAATATAAAATGATCTAACCGGGTCTCCGTTTGCCCTACCCTAGAAGTTTAACAGCGCATTCTAATCGCCATTTCATGCGCTTGGAGATGCAGCTTAGCCCAATACGCTATCTGAAATAGGAGCGACGTAAGTAGAACAATTGTGATAGAATTTCGCTGAATTCTTATATTAACCAAAATATAAAATGATCTAATCGGGTCTCTGATTGCCCTATCATACAAGTTTAAAAGTGCATTTTACTCGCCAATCCACGCGCTTTAAGATTCCGCCTAGCCCAGTACGCTATCTGAAATAGGAGCGACGTAAATTGAACAAATGTGATAGAAATTGGCTGAATTCTTAAATTAACCATAATATAAAATGATCTAATCGGGTCTCTGTTTGCCCTACCCTAGAAGTTTAATAGTGCCTTTTACTCGCCATTTCATGCGCTTTGAGATGGCGCTTAGCCCAATACGCTATCTGAAATAGTAGCGACGTAAATGGAACAAATGTGATAGAATTTCCCTGAAATCTTATATTAAACAAAATATAAAATGATCTAAACGGGACTCTGATTGCCCTATCATAGAAGTTTAGGAGTGCATTTTGCTCGCCATTCCACGCGCTTTAAGATGCCACCTAGCCCAGTACGCTATCTGAAATAGGAGCGACGTAAGTTGAACAAATGTGATAGAATTACGCTGAATTCTTATATTAACCGTAATATAAAATGATCTAATCGGGTCCCTGTTTGCCTTATCCTAGAAGTTTAATAGTGCATTTTACTCGCATTTCATGCGCATTGAGATGCCGCTTAGCCCAATACGCTATCTGAAATAGGAGCGACGTAAATTGAACAAATATGATAGAGTTTCGCTGAATTCTTATATTAACCATAATATAAAATCATCTTATCGGGTCTCTGTTTGCCCTACCCGAGAAGTTTAATAGTGCATTTTACTCGCCATTTCTTGCGCTTTAAGATGCCGCCGCGCCCAGTACGCTATCTGAAGTAGGAGCGACGTAAGTTGAACAAATGTGATAGAATTACGCTGAATTCTTATATTAACGGTAATATAAAATGATCTAATCGGGTCTCTGGTTGCCCTACCCTACAAGTTTAGCAGTGCATTTTACTCGCCATTTCATGCGCTTTGAGATGCCGCTTAGCCCAATACGCTATCTGAAATAGGAGCGACGTAAATTGAACAAATGTGATAGAATTTCCCTGAATTCTTATATTAACCAAAATATAAAATGATCTAATCGGGTCTCTGATTGCCATATCATAGAAGTTTAATAGTGCATTTTACTCGCCAATCCACGCGCTTTAAGATACCGCCTTGCCCAGTACGCTATCTGAAATAGGAGCGACGTAAATTGAACAAATGTGATAGAATTTGACTGAATTCTTAAATTAACCATAATATAAAATGATCTAATCGGGTCTCTGTTTGCCCTGCCCTAGAAGTTCAATAGTGCATTTTACTCGCCATTTCATGCGCTTTGAGATGGCGCTTAGCCCAATGCGCTATCTGAAATAGGAGCGACGTAAATTGAACAAATGTGATAGAATTTGGCTGAATTCTTAAATTAACCATAATACAAAATGATCTAATCGGGTCTCTGTTTGCCTTACCCTAGAAGTTTAATAGTGCATTTTACTCGCCATTTCATGCGATTAGAGATGCCGCTTAGCCCAATACGCTATCTGAAATAGGAGCGACGTAAATTGAACAAATGTGATAGAATTTCGCTGAATTCTTAAATTAACCATAATATAAAATGATCTAATCGGGTCTCTGTTTGCCCTATCATAGAAGTTTAATAGTGCATTTCACTCGTCATTTCATGCGCTTTGAGATGCCGCCTAGCCCAGTACGCTATCTGAAATATCAGCGACGTAAATTGAACAAATGTGATAGAATTACGCTGAAGTCTTATATTAACCGTAATATAAAATGATCTAATCGGGTCTCTGTTTGCCCTACCCTACAAGTTTAGCAGTGCATTTTACTCGCCATTTCATGCGCATTGAGATGCCGCTTAGCCCAATAAGCTATCTGAAATAGGAGCAACGTAAATTGAACAAATGTGATAGAATTTTTCTGAATTCTTAAATAAACCATAATATGAAATGATCTAATCGGGTCTCTGTTTGCCCTACCCTAGAAGTTTAACAGTGCATTTTACCCGCCATTTCATGCGCTTTGAGATGCCGCTTAGCCCAATACGCTATCTGAAATAGGAGCGTCGTACATTGAACAAACGTGATTGAATTACCCTGAATTCTTATATTAACCGTAATATAAGATTATCTAATCGGGTCTCTGTTTGCCTTATCCTAGAAGTTTAATACTGCACATTGCTCGCCATTTCATGCGCTTTGAGATGGCGCTTAGCCCAATACGCTATCTGAAATAGGAGCGACGTAAATTGAACAAATGTGATAGCATTTCGCTGAATTCTTATAATAATCTTAATGTAAAATGATCTAATCGGGTCTTTGTTCGCACAACCCTAGAAGTTTAATAGTGCATTTCACTCGTCATTTCATGCGCTTTGAGGTGCCGGTTAGCCCAATACGCTATCTGAAATATGAGCAACGTAAATTGAACAAATGTGATAGAATTTCGCTGAATTCTTATATTAACCAAAATATAAAATGATCTAATCGGGACTCTGATTGCCCTATCATAGAAGTTTAGTAGTGCATTTTTCTCGCCCTTCCACGCGCTTTAAGATGCCGCCTAGCCCAGTACGCTATCTGAAATAGGAGCGACGTAAGTTGAACAAATGTGATAGAATTACGCTGAATTCTTAAATTAACCATAATATAAAATTATCTAACCGGGTCTCTGTTTGCCCTACCCTAGAAGTTTAATAGTGCATTTTACTCGCCATTTCATGCACTTTGAGATGCCGCTTAGCCCAATACGCTATCTGAAATAGGTGCGACGTAAATTGAACAAATGTGAGAGAATTTCGCTGAATTCTTAAATTAATCATAATATAAAATGATCTAATCGGGTCTCTGTTTGCCCTGTCATAGATGCTTAATAGTGCATTTCACTCGTCATTTCATGCGCTTTGAGATGCCGCTTAGCCCAATACGCTATCTGAAATAGGAGCGACGTAAATTGAACAATTGTGATAGAATTTCGCTGAATTCTTATATTAACCAAAATATAAAATGATCTAGTCGGGTCTCTGATTGCCCTATCATAGAAGTTTAGGAGTGCATTTTGCTCGCCATTCCACGCGCTTTAAGATGCCACCTAGCCCAGTACGCTATCTGAAATAGGAGCGACGTAAGTTGAACAAATGTGATAGAATTACGCTGAATTCTTATATTAACCGTAATATAAAATGATCTAATCGGGTCCCTGTTTGCCTTATCCTAGAAGTTTAATAGTGCATTTTACTCGCATTTCATGCGCATTGAGATGCCGCTTAGCCCAATACGCTATCTGAAATAGGAGCGACGTAAATTGAACAAATATGATAGAGTTTCGCTGAATTCTTATATTAACCATAATATAAAATCATCTTATCGGGTCTCTGTTTGCCCTACCCGAGAAGTTTAATAGTGCATTTTACTCGCCATTTCTTGCGCTTTAAGATGCCGCCGCGCCCAGTACGCTATCTGAAGTAGGAGCGACGTAAGTTGAACAAATGTGATAGAATTACGCTGAATTCTTATATTAACGGTAATATAAAATGATCTAATCGGGTCTCTGGTTGCCCTACCCTACAAGTTTAGCAGTGCATTTTACTCGCCATTTCATGCGCTTTGAGATGCCGCTTAGCCCAATACGCTATCTGAAATAGGAGCGACGTAAATTGAACAAATGTGATAGAATTTCCCTGAATTCTTATATTAACCAAAATATAAAATGATCTAATCGGGTCTCTGATTGCCATATCATAGAAGTTTAATAGTGCATTTTACTCGCCAATCCACGCGCTTTAAGATACCGCCTTGCCCAGTACGCTATCTGAAATAGGAGCGACGTAAATTGAACAAACGTGATAGAATTACCCTGAATTCTTATATTAACCGTAATATAAGATTATCTAATCGGGTCTCTGTTTGCCTTATCCTAGAAGTTTAATACTGCACATTGCTCGCCATTTCATGCGCTTTGAGATGGCGCTTAGCCCAATACGCTATCTGAAATAGGAGCGACGTAAATTGAACAAATGTGATAGCATTTCGCTGAATTCTTATAATAATCTTAATGTAAAATGATCTAATCGGGTCTTTGTTCGCACAACCCTAGAAGTTTAATAGTGCATTTCACTCGTCATTTCATGCGCTTTGAGGTGCCGGTTAGCCCAATACGCTATCTGAAATATGAGCAACGTAAATTGAACAAATGTGATAGAATTTCGCTGAATTCTTATATTAACCAAAATATAAAATGATCTAATCGGGACTCTGATTGCCCTATCATAGAAGTTTAGTAGTGCATTTTTCTCGCCCTTCCACGCGCTTTAAGATGCCGCCTAGCCCAGTACGCTATCTGAAATAGGAGCGACGTAAGTTGAACAAATGTGATAGAATTACGCTGAATTCTTAAATTAACCATAATATAAAATTATCTAACCGGGTCTCTGTTTGCCCTACCCTAGAAGTTTAATAGTGCATTTTACTCGCCATTTCATGCACTTTGAGATGCCGCTTAGCCCAATACGCTATCTGAAATAGGTGCGACGTAAATTGAACAAATGTGAGAGAATTTCGCTGAATTCTTAAATTAATCATAATATAAAATGATCTAATCGGGTCTCTGTTTGCCCTGTCATAGATGCTTAATAGTGCATTTCACTCGTCATTTCATGCGCTTTGAGATGCCGCTTAGCCCAATACGCTATCTGAAATAGGAGCGACGTAAATTGAACAATTGTGATAGAATTTCGCTGAATTCTTATATTAACCAAAATATAAAATGATCTAGTCGGGTCTCTGATTGCCCTATCATAGGAGTTTAATAGTGCATTTTGCTCGCCATTCCACGCGCTTTTAGATGCTGCCCAGCCCAGTACGCTATCTGAAATTGGAGCGACGTAAATTGAACAAATGTGACAGAATTTTGCTGACATCTTAAGTTAACCATAATATTAAATGATCTAATCGGGTCTCTGTTTGCCCTACCCTACAAGTTTAGCAGTGCATTTTACTCGCCATTTCATGCGCATTGAGATGCCGCTTAGCCCAATAAGCTATCTGAAATAGGAGCAACGTAAATTGAACAAATGTGATAGAATTTCGCTGAATTCTTATATTAACCAAAATATAAAATGATCTAATCGGGACTCTGATTGCCCTATCATAGAAGTTTAGTAGTGCATTTTACTCGCCCTTCCACGCGCTTTAAGATGCCGCCTAGCCCAGTACGCTATCTGAAATAGGAGCGACGTAAGTTAAACAAATGTGATAGAATTACGCTGAATTCTTAAATTAACCATAATATAAAATGATCTAACCGGGTCTCTGTTTGCCCTACCCCAGAAGTTTAATAGTGCATTTTACTCGCCATTTCATGCGCTTTGAGATGCCGCTTAGCCCAATACGCTATCTGAAATAGGAGCGACGTAAATTGAACAAATGTGAGAGAATTTCGCTGAATTCTTAAATTAACCATAATTTAAAATGATCTAATCGGGTCTCTGTTTGCCCTATCATAGATGTTTAATAGTGCATTTCACTCGTCATTTCATGCGCTTTGAGATGCCGCTTAGCCCAATACGCTATCTGAAATAGGAGCGACGTAAATTGAAGAAATGTGATAGAATTTCGCTGAATTCTTATAATAATCTTAATGTAAAATGATCTAATCGGGTCTTTGTTCGCCCAACCCTAGAAGTTTAATAGTGCATTTCACTCGTCATTTCATGCGCTTTGAGGTGCCGCTTAGCCCAATACGCTATCTGAAATAGGAGCAACGTAAATTGAACAAATGTGATAGAATTTCGCTGAATTCTTACATTAATCAAAATATAAAATGATCTAATCGGGACTCTGATTGCCCTATCATAGAAGATTAGTAGTGCATTTTAGTCGCCCTTCCGCGCGCTTTAAGATGCCGCCTAGCCCAGTACGCTATCTGAAATAGGAGCGACGTAAGTTGAACAAATGTGATAGAATTACGCTGAATTCTTAAATTAACCATAATATAAAATGATCTAATGGGGTCTCTGTTTGCCCTACCCTAGAAGTTTAATAGTGCATTTTACTCGCCATTTCATGCGCTTTGAGATGCCGCTTAGACCAATACGCTATCTGAAATAGGAGCGACGTAAATTGAACAAATGTGAGAGAATTACGCTGCATTCTTATATTAACCGTATTATAAAATGATCTAATCGGGTCTCTGTTTGCCCTACCCTACAAGTTTAGCAGTGCATTTTACCCGCCACTTCATGCGCTTTGAGATGCCGCTTAGCCCAATACGCTATCTGAAATAGGAGCGACGTAAATTGAACAAATGTGATAAAATATCCCTGAATTCTTATATTAACCTTAATGTAAAATGATCTAATCGGGTCTCTGTTCGCCCTACCCTAGAAGTTTAATACTGCATTTCACTCGTCATTTCATGCGCTTTGAGTTGCCGCTTAGCCCAATACGATATCTGAAATAGGAGCGACGTAAGTTGAACAAATGTGATAGAATTACGCTGAATTCTTATATTAACCGTAATATAAAATCATCTAATCGGGTCTCCGATTGCCCTATCATAGAAGTTTAATAGTGCATTTTACTCGCCAATCCACGCGCTTTAAGATTCCGCCTAGCCCAGTACGCTATCTGAAATAGGAGCGACGTCCATTGAACAAATGTGATAGAATTTCGCTGAATTCTTAAATTAACCATAATATCAAATGATCTAATCGGGTCTCTGTTTGCCCTACCCAAGAAGTTTAACAGCGCATTTTAATCGCCATTTCATGCGCTTTGAGATGCAGCTTCGCCCAATACGCTATCTGAAATAGGAGCGACGTAAATTGAACAAATGTGAGAGAATCTCGCTGAATACTTATATTAACTTTAATGTAAAATGATCTAATCGGGTCTTTGTTCGCCCTATCATAGAAGTTTAGTAGTGCATTTTACTCGCCATTCCACGCGCTTTAAGATGCCGCCTAGCCCAGTACGCTATCTGAACTTGGAGCGACGTAAATTGAACAAATGTGACAGAATTTTGCTGACATCTTAAATTAACCATAATATAAAATGATCTAATCGGGTCTCTGTTTGCCCTACCCTACAAGTTTAGCAGTGCATTTTACTCGCCATTTCATGCGCTTTGAGATGGCGCTTAGCCCAATACGCTATCTGAAATAGGAGCGACGTAAATTGAACAAATGTGATAGAATTCGGCTGAATTCTTAAATTAACCATAATATAAAATCATCTTACCGGGTCTCTGTTTGCCCTACTCTAGAAGTTTAATAGTGCATTTTGCTCGCCATTTCTTGCGCTTTAACATGCCGCCGTGCCCAGTACGCTATCTGAAGTAGGAGCGACGTAAGTTGAACAAATGTGATAGAATTACGCTGAATTCTTATATTAACCGTAATATAAAATGATCTAATCGGTTCTCTGTTCGCCCTACCCTAGAAGTTTAAGAGTGCCTTTCACTCGTCATTTCATGCGCTTTGAGATGCCGCTTAGCCCAATACGCTATCTGAAATAGGAGTGACGTAAATTGAACAATTGTGATAGAATTTCGCTGAATTCTTATATTAACCAAAATATAAAATGATCTAGTCGGGTCTCTGATTGCCCTATCATAGAAGTTTAATAGTGCATTTTGATCGCCATTCCACGCGCTTTAAGATGCCGCCTAACCCCGTACGCTATCTGAAATTGGAGCGACGTAAATTGAACAAATGTGACAGAATTTTGCTGACATCTTAAATTAACTATAATATAAAATGATCTAATCGGGTCTCTGTTTGCCCTACCCTACAAGTTTAGCAGTGCATTTTACTCGCCATTTCATGCGCTTTGAGATGCCGCTTAGCCCAATACGCTATCTGAAATAGGAGCGACGTAAATTGAACAAATGTGATAGAATTTCCCTGAATTCTTATATTAACTTTAGTGTAACATGATCTAATCGGGTCTCTGTTCTCCCTACACTAGAAGTTTAATACTGCATTTCACTCGTCATTTCATGCGCTTTGAGTTGCCGGTTAGCCCAATACGATATCTGAAATAGGAGCGATGTAAATTGAACAAATGTGATAGAATTTTGCTGAATTCGTAAATTAACCATAATATAATATGATCTAATCGGGTCTCTGTTTGCCCTACCCTATAAGTTTAATAGTGCATTTTACTCGCCATTTCATGCGCTCTGAGATGCCGCTTAGCCCAATACGCTATCTGAAATACGAGCGACGTAAATTGAACAAATGTGATAGAATTTCCCTGAAATCTTATATTAAACAAAATATAAAAGGATTTAAACGGGACTCTGATTGCCCTATCATACAAGTTTAGTAGTGCATTTTACTCGCCCTTCCACGTGCTTTAAGATGCCGCCTAGCACAGTACACTATCTGAAATAGGAGCGACGTATGTTGAACAAATGTGATAGAATTACGCTGAATTCTTATATTAACCGTAATATAAAATGATCTAATCGGGTCTCTGTTCGCCCTACCCTAGAAGATTACAAGCGCATTTCACTCGTCATATCATGCGCTTTGAGATGCCGCTTACCCCAATACGCTATCTGCAATAGGAGCGACGTAAATTGAACAAATGTGATAGAATTTGGCTGAATCCTTAAATTAACCATAATATAAAATGATTTAATCGGGTCTCTGTTTGCCCAACCCTAGAAGTTTAATAGTGCATTTGACTCGCCATTTCATGCGCTTTGAGATGGCGCTTAGCCCAGTACGCTATCTGAAATAGGACCGACGTAAATTGAACAAATGTGATAGAATTTGGCTGAATTCTTAAATTAACCATAATATAAAATGATCTAATCGGGTCTCTGTTTGCCTTACCCTAGAAGTTTAATAGTGCACATTGCTCGCCATTTCATGCGCGTTGAGATGCCGCCTAGCCCAGTACGCTATCTGAAATAGGAGCGACGTAAGTTGAACAAATGTGATAGAATTACGCTGAATTAATATATTAACCTTAATGTAAAATGATCTAATCGGGTCTTTGTTCGCCCTACCCTTGAAGTTTAATAGTGAACATTGCTCGCCATTTCATGCGCTTTAAGATGCCGCCTAGCCCAGTACGCTATCTGAAATAGGAGCGACGTATGTTGAACAAATGTGATAGAATTACGCTGAATTCTTATATTAACCGTAATATAAAATGATCTAATCGGGTCTCTGTTCGCCCTACCCTAGAAGATTACTAGTGCATTTCACTCGTCATTTCATGCGCTTTGAGATGCCGCTTAGCTCAATAAGCAATCTGAAATAGGAGCGACGTAAATTGAACAAATGTGATAGAATTTTTCTGAATTCTTAAATAAACCATAATATGAAATGATCTAATCGGGTCTCTGTTTGCCCTACCCTACAAGTTTAGCAGTGCATTTTACTCGCCGTGTCATACGCTTTGAGATGCCGCTTAGCCCAATACGATATCTGAAATAGGAGCGACGTAAATTGAACAAATGTGATAGAATTTCCCTGAATACTTATATTAACCTTAATGTAAAATGATCTAATCGGTTCTCTGTTCGCCCTACCCCAGAAGTTTAATAGTGCCTTTCACTCGCCATTTCATGCGCTTTGAGATGCCGCTTAGCCCAGTACGCTATCTGAAATAGGAGCGACGTAAATTGAACAATTGCGATAGAATTTCGCTGAATTCATATATTAACCAAAATATAAAATGATCAAGTCGGGTCTCTGATTGCCCTATCATAGAAGTTTAAGAGTGCCTTTCACTCGTCATTTCATGCGCTTTGAGATGCCGCTTAGCCCAATACGCTATCTGAAATAGGAGTGACGTAAATTGAACAATTGTGATAGAATTACGCTGAATTCTTATATTAACCGTAATATAAAATGATCTAATCGGATCACTGTTTGCCTTATCCTAGAAGTTTAATAGTGCATTTCACTCGTCATTTCATGCGCTTTGAGATGCCGCTTAGCCCAATACGCTATCTGAAATAGGAGCGACGTAAATTTAACAAATGTGGTAGAATTTCCCTGAATACTTATATTAACCTTAATGTAAAATGATCTAATCGGGTCTCTGTTCGCCCTACCCAAGAAGTTTAATAGTGCATTTCACTCGCCGTTTCATGCGCTTTGAGATGCCGCTTAGCCCAGTACGCTATCTGAAATAGGAGCGACGTAAATAGAACAATTGTGATAGAATTTTGCTCAATTCTTATATTAACCAAAATATAAAATGATCTAAACGGGTCTTTGATTGCCCTATAATAGCAGTTTAATAGTGCATTTTACTCGCCAATCCACGCGCTTTAAGATTCCGCCTAGCCCAGTATGCTATCTGAAATAGGAGCGACGTAAATTGAACAAATGAGATGGAATTTGGCTGAATTCTTATATTAATCATAATATAAAATGATCTAATCGGGTCTCTGTTTGCCCTACCCAAGAAGTTTAATAGTGCATTTCTCACGTCATTTCATGCGACTTGAGATGCCGCTTAGCCCAAAACGCTATCTGAAATTGGAGCGACGTAAATTCAACAAATGTGATAGAATTTCCCTGAAATCTTATATTAAATAAAATATAAAATGATCTAAACGGGACTCTGATTGCCCTATCATAGAAGTTTAGAAGTGCATTTTACTCGCCCTTCCACGCGCTTTAAGATGCCGCCTAGCCCAGTACGCTATCTCAAATAGGAGCCACGTATGTTGAACAAATGTGATAGAATTACGCTGAATTCTTATATTAACCGTATTATAAAATGATCTAATCGGATCTCTGTTCGCCCTACCCTAGAAGATTACTAGTGCATTTCACTCGTCATTTCATGCGCTTTGAGATGCCGCTTAGCCCAATAAGCTATCTGAAATAGGAGCGACGTAAATTGAACAAATGTGATAGAATTTCGCTGAATTCTTAAATTAACCATAATTTAAAATGATCTAATCGGGTCTCTGTTTGCCCTATCATAGATGTTTAATAGTGCATTTCACTCGTCATTTCATGCGCTTTGAGATGCCGCTTAGCCCAATACGCTATCTGAAATAGGAGCGACGTAAATTGAAGAAATGTGATAGAATTTCGCTGAATTCTTATAATAATCTTAATGTAAAATGATCTAATCGGGTCTTTGTTCGCCCAACCCTAGAAGTTTAATAGTGCATTTCACTCGTCATTTCATGCGCTTTGAGGTGCCGCTTAGCCCAATACGCTATCTGAAATAGGAGCAACGTAAATTGAACAAATGTGATAGAATTTCGCTGAATTCTTACATTAATCAAAATATAAAATGATCTAATCGGGACTCTGATTGCCCTATCATAGAAGATTAGTAGTGCATTTTAGTCGCCCTTCCGCGCGCTTTAAGATGCCGCCTAGCCCAGTACGCTATCTGAAATAGGAGCGACGTAAGTTGAACAAATGTGATAGAATTACGCTGAATTCTTAAATTAACCATAATATAAAATGATCTAATGGGGTCTCTGTTTGCCCTACCCTAGAAGTTTAATAGTGCATTTTACTCGCCATTTCATGCGCTTTGAGATGCCGCTTAGACCAATACGCTATCTGAAATAGGAGCGACGTAAATTGAACAAATGTGAGAGAATTACGCTGCATTCTTATATTAACCGTATTATAAAATGATCTAATCGGGTCTCTGTTTGCCCTACCCTACAAGTTTAGCAGTGCATTTTACCCGCCACTTCATGCGCTTTGAGATGCCGCTTAGCCCAATACGCTATCTGAAATAGGAGCGACGTAAATTGAACAAATGTGATAAAATATCCCTGAATTCTTATATTAACCTTAATGTAAAATGATCTAATCGGGTCTCTGTTCGCCCTACCCTAGAAGTTTAATACTGCATTTCACTCGTCATTTCATGCGCTTTGAGTTGCCGCTTAGCCCAATACGATATCTGAAATAGGAGCGACGTAAGTTGAACAAATGTGATAGAATTACGCTGAATTCTTATATTAACCGTAATATAAAATCATCTAATCGGGTCTCCGATTGCCCTATCATAGAAGTTTAATAGTGCATTTTACTCGCCAATCCACGCGCTTTAAGATTCCGCCTAGCCCAGTACGCTATCTGAAATAGGAGCGACGTCCATTGAACAAATGTGATAGAATTTCGCTGAATTCTTAAATTAACCATAATATCAAATGATCTAATCGGGTCTCTGTTTGCCCTACCCAAGAAGTTTAACAGCGCATTTTAATCGCCATTTCATGCGCTTTGAGATGCAGCTTCGCCCAATACGCTATCTGAAATAGGAGCGACGTAAATTGAACAAATGTGAGAGAATCTCGCTGAATACTTATATTAACTTTAATGTAAAATGATCTAATCGGGTCTTTGTTCGCCCTATCATAGAAGTTTAGTAGTGCATTTTACTGGCCATTCCACGCGCTTTAAGATGCCGCCTAGCCCAGTACGCTATCTGAACTTGGAGCGACGTAAATTGAACAAATGTGACAGAATTTTGCTGACATCTTAAATTAACCATAATATAAAATGATCTAATCGGGTCTCTGTTTGCCCTACCCTACAAGTTTAGCAGTGCATTTTACTCGCCATTTCATGCGCTTTGAGATGGCGCTTAGCCCAATACGCTATCTGAAATAGGAGCGACGTAAATTGAACAAATGTGATAGAATTTGGCTGAATTCTTAAATTAACCATAATATAAAATCATCTTACCGGGTCTCTGTTTGCCCTACTCTAGAAGTTTAATAGTGCATTTTGCTCGCCATTTCTTGCGCTTTAACATGCCGCCGTGCCCAGTACGCTATCTGAAGTAGGAGCGACGTAAGTTGAACAAATGTGATAGAATTACGCTGAATTCTTATATTAACCGTAATATAAAATGATCTAATCGGTTCTCTGTTCGCCCTACCCTAGAAGTTTAAGAGTGCCTTTCACTCGTCATTTCATGCGCTTTGAGATGCCGCTTAGCCCAATACGCTATCTGAAATAGGAGTGACGTAAATTGAACAATTGTGATAGAATTTCGCTGAATTCTTATATTAACCAAAATATAAAATGATCTAGTCGGGTCTCTGATTGCCCTATCATAGAAGTTTAATAGTGCATTTTGATCGCCATTCCACGCGCTTTAAGATGCCGCCTAACCCCGTACGCTATCTGAAATTGGAGCGACGTAAATTGAACAAATGTGACAGAATTTTGCTGACATCTTAAATTAACTATAATATAAAATGATCTAATCGGGTCTCTGTTTGCCCTACCCTACAAGTTTAGCAGTGCATTTTACTCGCCATTTCATGCGCTTTGAGATGCCGCTTAGCCCAATACGCTATCTGAAATAGGAGCGACGTAAATTGAACAAATGTGATAGAATTTCCCTGAATTCTTATATTAACTTTAGTGTAACATGATCTAATCGGGTCTCTGTTCTCCCTACACTAGAAGTTTAATACTGCATTTCACTCGTCATTTCATGCGCTTTGAGTTGCCGGTTAGCCCAATACGATATCTGAAATAGGAGCGATGTAAATTGAACAAATGTGATAGAATTTTGCTGAATTCGTAAATTAACCATAATATAATATGATCTAATCGGGTCTCTGTTTGCCCTACCCTATAAGTTTAATAGTGCATTTTACTCGCCATTTCATGCGCTCTGAGATGCCGCTTAGCCCAATACGCTATCTGAAATACGAGCGACGTAAATTGAACAAATGTGATAGAATTTCCCTGAAATCTTATATTAAACAAAATATAAAAGGATTTAAACGGGACTCTGATTGCCCTATCATACAAGTTTAGTAGTGCATTTTACTCGCCCTTCCACGTGCTTTAAGATGCCGCCTAGCACAGTACACTATCTGAAATAGGAGCGACGTATGTTGAACAAATGTGATAGAATTACGCTGAATTCTTATATTAACCGTAATATAAAATGATCTAATCGGGTCTCTGTTCGCCCTACCCTAGAAGATTACAAGCGCATTTCACTCGTCATATCATGCGCTTTGAGATGCCGCTTACCCCAATACGCTATCTGCAATAGGAGCGACGTAAATTGAACAAATGTGATAGAATTTGGCTGAATCCTTAAATTAACCATAATATAAAATGATTTAATCGGGTCTCTGTTTGCCCAACCCTAGAAGTTTAATAGTGCATTTGACTCGCCATTTCATGCGCTTTGAGATGGCGCTTAGCCCAATACGCTATCTGAAATAGGACCGACGTAAATTGAACAAATGTGATAGAATTTGGCTGAATTCTTAAATTAACCATAATATAAAATGATCTAATCGGGTCTCTGTTTGCCTTACCCTAGAAGTTTAATAGTGCACATTGCTCGCCATTTCATGCGCGTTGAGATGCCGCCTAGCCCAGTACGCTATCTGAAATAGGAGCGACGTAAGTTGAACAAATGTGATAGAATTACGCTGAATTAATATATTAACCTTAATGTAAAATGATCTAATCGGGTCTTTGTTCGCCCTACCCTTGAAGTTTAATAGTGAACATTGCTCGCCATTTCATGCGCTTTAAGATGCCGCCTAGCCCAGTACGCTATCTGAAATAGGAGCGACGTATGTTGAACAAATGTGATAGAATTACGCTGAATTCTTATATTAACCGTAATATAAAATGATCTAATCGGGTCTCTGTTCGCCCTACCCTAGAAGATTACTAGTGCATTTCACTCGTCATTTCATGCGCTTTGAGATGCCGCTTAGCTCAATAAGCAATCTGAAATAGGAGCGACGTAAATTGAACAAATGTGATAGAATTTTTCTGAATTCTTAAATAAACCATAATATGAAATGATCTAATCGGGTCTCTGTTTGCCCTACCCTACAAGTTTAGCAGTGCATTTTACTCGCCGTGTCATACGCTTTGAGATGCCGCTTAGCCCAATACGATATCTGAAATAGGAGCGACGTAAATTGAACAAATGTGATAGAATTTCCCTGAATACTTATATTAACCTTAATGTAAAATGATCTAATCGGTTCTCTGTTCGCCCTACCCCAGAAGTTTAATAGTGCCTTTCACTCGCCATTTCATGCGCTTTGAGATGCCGCTTAGCCCAGTACGCTATCTGAAATAGGAGCGACGTAAATTGAACAATTGCGATAGAATTTCGCTGAATTCATATATTAACCAAAATATAAAATGATCAAGTCGGGTCTCTGATTGCCCTATCATAGAAGTTTAAGAGTGCCTTTCACTCGTCATTTCATGCGCTTTGAGATGCCGCTTAGCCCAATACGCTATCTGAAATAGGAGTGACGTAAATTGAACAATTGTGATAGAATTACGCTGAATTCTTATATTAACCGTAATATAAAATGATCTAATCGGATCACTGTTTGCCTTATCCTAGAAGTTTAATAGTGCATTTCACTCGTCATTTCATGCGCTTTGAGATGCCGCTTAGCCCAATACGCTATCTGAAATAGGAGCGACGTAAATTTAACAAATGTGGTAGAATTTCCCTGAATACTTATATTAACCTTAATGTAAAATGATCTAATCGGGTCTCTGTTCGCCCTACCCAAGAAGTTTAATAGTGCATTTCACTCGCCGTTTCATGCGCTTTGAGATGCCGCTTAGCCCAGTACGCTATCTGAAATAGGAGCGACGTAAATAGAACAATTGTGATAGAATTTTGCTCAATTCTTATATTAACCAAAATATAAAATGATCTAAACGGGTCTTTGATTGCCCTATAATAGCAGTTTAATAGTGCATTTTACTCGCCAATCCACGCGCTTTAAGATTCCGCCTAGCCCAGTATGCTATCTGAAATAGGAGCGACGTAAATTGAACAAATGAGATGGAATTTGGCTGAATTCTTATATTAATCATAATATAAAATGATCTAATCGGGTCTCTGTTTGCCCTACCCAAGAAGTTTAATAGTGCATTTCTCACGTCATTTCATGCGACTTGAGATGCCGCTTAGCCCAAAACGCTATCTGAAATTGGAGCGACGTAAATTCAACAAATGTGATAGAATTTCCCTGAAATCTTATATTAAACAAAATATAAAATGATCTAAACGGGACTCTGATTGCCCTATCATAGAAGTTTAGAAGTGCATTTTACTCGCCCTTCCACGCGCTTTAAGATGCCGCCTAGCCCAGTACGCTATCTCAAATAGGAGCCACGTATGTTGAACAAATGTGATAGAATTACGCTGAATTCTTATATTAACCGTATTATAAAATGATCTAATCGGATCTCTGTTCGCCCTACCCTAGAAGATTACTAGTGCATTTCACTCGTCATTTCATGCGCTTTGAGATGCCGCTTAGCCCAATAAGCTATCTGAAATAGGAGCGACGTAAGTTGAACAAATGTGATAGAATTTCGCTGAATTCTTATATTAACCAAAATATAAAATGATCTAATCGGGTCTCTGATAGCCCTATCATAGAAGTTTAATAGTGCATTTCACTCGGCATTTCACGCGCTTTAAGATGCCGCCTAGCCCAGTACGCTATCTGAAATAGGAGCGACGTACGTTGAACAAATGTGATAGAATTACGCTGAATTCTTATATTAACTGTAATATAAAATTATCTAATCGGGTCTCTGTTTGCCCTACCCTAGAAGTTTAATGGTGCACTTTGCTCGCCATTTCATGCGCTTTGAGATGGCCGTTAGCCCAATACGCTATCTGAAATAGGAGCGACGTAAATTGAACAAATGTGATAGAATTTCCCTGAATTCTTATATTAACCTTAATGTAAAATGATCTAATCGGGTCTTTGTTCGCCCTACCCTAGAAGTTAAATAGTGCATTTCACTCGCCATTTCATGCGCTTTGAGATGCCGCTTAGCCCAGTACGCTATCTGAAATAGCAGCGACGTACGTTGAACAAATGTGATAGAATTACACTGAATTATTATATTAACCGTAATATAAAATGATCTAATCGGGTCTCTGTTTGCCTTATCCTAGAAGTTTAATAGTGCATTTTACTCGCCAGTTCATGCGCATTGAGATGCCGCTTAGCCCAATACGCTATCTGAAATAGGAGCGACGTAAATTGAACAAATATGATAGAGTTTCGCTGAATTCTTAAATTAACCATAATATAAAATGATCTTATCCGGTCTCTGTTTGCCCTACCCTAGAAGTTTAATAGTGCATTTCACTCGTCATTTCATGCGCTTTGAGATGCCGCTTAGCCCAATAAGCTATCTGAAATAGGAGCGACGTAAGTTGAACAAATGTGATAGAATTTCGCTGAATTCTTATATTAACCAAAATATAAAATGATCTAGTCGGGTCTCTGATTGCCCTATCATAGAAGTTTAATAGTGCATTTAGCCCGCCTTTCCACACGCTTTAAGATGCCGCCTAGCCCAGTACGCTATCTGAAATTAGAGCGACGTCAATTGAACAAATGTGATAGAATTTTTCTGAATTCTTAAATAAACCATAATATGAAATGATCTAATCGGGTCTCTGTTTGCCCTACCCTAGATGTTTAACAGTGCATTTTACTCGCCATTTCATGCGCTTTGAGATGCCGCTTAGCCCAATACGCTATCTGAAATAGGAGCGACGTAAATTGAACAAATGTGATAGAATTTCCCTGAATACTTATATTAACCTTAATGTAAAATGATCTAATCGGGTCTCTGTTCGCCCTACCGTAGAAGTGTAACAGTGCATTTCACTCGCCATTTCATGGGCTTTGAGATGCCGCTTAGCCCAATACGCTATCTGAAATAGGAGCGACGAAAATAGAACAACTGTGATAGAATTTCCCTGAAATCTTATATTAAACAAAATATAAAATGATCTGAACGGGACTCTGATTGCCCTATCATAGAAGTTTCGTAGTGCATTTTACTCGCCATTTCATGCGCATTGATATGCCGCTTAGCCCAATACGCTATCTGAAATAGGAGCGACATAAATTGAACAAATATGATAGAGTTTCGCTGAATTCTTAAATTAACCATAATATAAAATCATCTTATCGGGTCTCTGTTTGCCCTACCCTAGAAGTTTAATAGTGCATTTTACTCGCCATTTCTTGCGCTTTAAGATGCCGCCGAGCCCAGTACGCTATCTGAAGTAGGAGCGACGTAAATTGAACAATTGTGATAGAATTTCGCTGAATTCTTATATTAACCAAAATATAAAATGATCTAGTCGGGTCTCAGATTGCCCTATCAGAAGTTTAATAGTGCATTTTGATCGCCATTCCACGCGCTTTAAGATGCCGCCTAGACCAGTACGCTATCTGAACTTGGAGCGACGTAAATTGAACAAATGTGACAGAATTTTGCTGACATCTTAAATTAACCATAATATGAAATCTAATCGGGTCTCTGTTTGCCCTACCCTACAAGTTTAGCAGTGCATTTTACTCGCCATTTCATGCGCTTTGAGATGGCGCTTAGCCCAATACGCTATCTGAAATAGGAGCGACGTAAATTGAACAAATGTGATAGAATTTGGCTGAATTCTTAAATTAACCATAATATAAAATCATCTTATCGGGTCTCTGTTTGCCCTACCCTAGAAGTTTAATAGTGCATTTTGCTCGCCATTTCTTGCGCTTTAAGATGCCGCCGTGCCCAGTACGCTATCTGAAGTAGGAGCGACGTAAGTTGAACAAATGTGATAGAATTACGCTGAATTCTTATGTTAACCGTAATATAAAATGATCTAATCGGTTCTCTGTTCGCCCTACCCTAGAAGTTTAAGAGTGCCTTTCACTCGTCATTTCATGCGCTTTGAGATGCCGCTTAGCCCAATACGCTATCTGAAATAGGAGTGACGTAAATTGAACAATTGTGATAGAATTTCGCTGAATTCTTATATTAACCAAAATATAAAATGATCTAGTCGGGTCTCTGATTGCCCTATCATAGAAGTTTAATAGTGCATTTTGATCGCCATTCCACGCGCTTTAAGATGCCGCCTAACCCAGTACGCTATCTGAAATTGGAGCGACGTAAATTGAACAAATGTGACAGAATTTTGCTGACATCTTAAATTAACTATAATATAAAATGATCTAATCGGGTCTCTGTTTGCCCTACCCTACAAGTTTAGCAGTGCATTTTACTCGCCATTTCATGCGCTTTGAGATGCCGCTTAGCCCAATACGCTATCTGAAATAGGAGCGACGTAAATTGAACAAATGTGATAGAATTTCCCTGAATTCTTATATCAACCTTAATGTAACATGATCTAATCGGGTCTCTGTTCTCCCTACCCTAGAAGTTTAATACTGCATTTCACTCGTCATTTCATGCGCTTTGAGTTGCCGGTTAGCCCAATACGATATCTGAAATAGGAGCGACGTAAATTGAACAAACGTGATAGAATTTCCCTGAAATCTTATATTAAACAAAATATAAAAGGATTTAAACGGGACTCTGATTGCCCTATCATACAAGTTTAGTAGTGCATTTTACTCGCCCTTCCACGTGCTTTAAGATGCCGCCTAGCACAGTACACTATCTGAAATAGGAGCGACGTATGTTGAACAAATGTGATAGAATTACGCTGAATTCTTATATTAACCGTAATATAAAATGATCTAATCGGGTCTCTGTTCGCCCTACCCTAGAAGATTACAAGCGCATTTCACTCGTCATATCATGCGCTTTGAGATGCCGCTTACCCCAATACGCTATCTGAAATAGGACCGACGTAAATTGAACAAATGTGATAGAATTTGGCTGAATTCTTAAATTAACCATAATATAAAATGATCTAATCGGGTCTCTGTTTGCCTTACCCTAGAAGTTTAATAGTGCACATTGCTCGCCATTTCATGCGCGTTGAGATGCCGCCTAGCCCAGTACGCTATCTGAAATAGGAGCGACGTAAGTTGAACAAATGTGATAGAATTACGCTGAATTAATATATTAACCTTAATGTAAAATGATCTAATCGGGTCTTTGTTCGCCCTACCCTTGAAGTTTAATAGTGAACATTGCTCGCCATTTCATGCGCTTTAAGATGCCGCCTAGCCCAGTACGCTATCTGAAATAGGAGCGACGTATGTTGAACAAATGTGATAGAATTACGCTGAATTCTTATATGAACCGTAATATAAAATGATCTAATCGGGTCTCTGTTCGCCCTACCCTAGAAGATTACTAGTGCATTTCACTCGTCATTTCATGCGCTTTGAGATGCCGCTTAGCCCAATAAGCTATCTGAAATAGGAGCGACGTAAGTTGAACAAATGTGATAGAATTTTTCTGAATTCTTAAATAAACCATAATATGAAATGATCTAATCGGGTCTCTGTTTGCCCTACCCTACAAGTTTAGCAGTGCATTTTACTCGCCGTTTCATACGCTTTGAGATGCCGCTTAGCCCAATACGATATCTGAAATAGGAGCGACGTAAATTGAACAAATGTGATAGAATTTCCCTGAATACTTATATTAAGCTTAATGTAAAATGATCTAATCGGGTCTCTGTTCGCCCTACCTTAGGAGTTTAATAGTGCATTTCACTCGCCATTTCATGCGCTTTGAGATGCCCCTTAGCCCAATACGCTATCTGAAATAGGAGCGACGTAAATAGAACAATTGTGATAGAATTTCGCTGAATTCTTATATTAACCAAAATATAAAATGATCTAATCGGGTCTCTGATTGCCCTATCATAGAAGTTTAATAGTGCGTTTTACTCGCCAATCCACGCGCTTTAAGATTCCGCCTAGCCCAGTACGCTATCTGAAATAGGAGCGACGTAAGTTGAACAAATGTGATAGAATTTGGCTGAATTGTTAAATTAACCATAATATAAAATGATCTAATCGGGTCTCTGTTTACCCTATCATAGATGTTTAATAGTGCATTTCACTCGTCATTTCATGCGCTTTGAGATGCCGCTTAGCCCAATACGCTATCTGAAATAGGAGCGACGTAAATTGAACAATTGTGATAGAATTTCGCTGAATTCTTATATTAACCAAAATATAAAATGATCTAGTCGGGTCTCTGATTGCCATATCATGGCAGTTTAATAGTGCATTTTGATCGCCATTCCACGCGCTTTAAGATGCCGCCTAGCCCAGTACGCTATCTGAAATTGGAGCGACGTAAATTGAACAAATGTGATAGAATTTCCCTGAATTCTTATATTAACCTTAATGTAAAATGATCTAATCGGGTCTCTGTTCGCCCTACCCTAGGAGTTTAATAGTGCATTTCACTCGCCATTTCATGCGCTTTGAGATGCCGCTTAGCCCAATACGCTATCTGAAATAGGAGCGACGTAAATTGAACAAATGTGATAGAATTTCCCTGAATTCTTATATTAACCTTAATGTAAAATGATCTAAACGGGACTCTGATTGCCCTATCATAGAAGTTTAGTAGTGCATTTTGCTCGCCCTTCCACGTGCTTTAAGATGCCGCCTAGCCCAGTACACTATCTGAAATAGGAGCGACGTATGTTGAACAAATGTGATAGAATTACGCTGAATTCTTATATTAGCCGTAATATAAAATGATCTAATCGGGTCTCTGTTCGCACTATCCTAGAAGATTACTAGTGCATTTCACTCGTCATTTCATGCGCTTTGAGATGCCGCTTAGCCCAATAAGCTATCTGAAATAGGAGCGACGTAAATTGAACAAATGTGATAGAATTACGCTGCATTCTTATATTAACCGTAATATAAAATGATCTAATCGGGTCTCTGTTTGCCTTGTCCTAGAAGTTTAATAGTGTATTTCACTCGTCATTTCATGCGCTTTGAGATGCCGCTTTGCCCAATACGCTATCTGAAATAGGAGCGACGTAAATTTAACAAATGTGGTAGAATTTCCCTGAATACTTATATTAACCTTAATGTAAAATGATCTAATCGGGTCTCTGTTCGCCCTACCCAAGAAGTTTAATAGTGCATTTCACCCGCCGTTTCATGCGCTTTGAGATGCCGCTTAGCCCAGTACGCTATCTGAAATAGGAACGACGTAAATAGAACAATTGTGATAGAATTTCGCTGAATTCTTAAATTAACCAAAATATAAAATGATCTAATCGGGTCTCTGATTGCCCTATCAAAGAAGTTTAATAGTGCATTTTACTCGCCAATCCACGCGCTTTACGATTCCGCCTAGCCCAGTACGCTATCTGAAATAGGAGCGACGTAAATTGAACAAATGTAATAGAATTTGGCTGAATTCTTAAATTAACCATAATATAAATTGATCTAATCGGGTCTCCGTTTGCCCTACCCTAGAAGTTTAACAGCGCATTCTAATCGCCATTTCATGCGCTTTGAGATGCAGCTTTGCCCAATACGCTATCTGAAATAGGAGCGACGTAAATTGAACAAATGTGATAGAATGTTTCTGAATTCTTAAATAAACCATAATATGAAATGATCTAATCGGGTCTCTGTTTGCCCTACCCTAGATGTTTAACAGTGCATTTTACTCGCCATTTCATGCGCTTTGAGATGCCGCTTAGCCCAATACGCTATCTGAAATAGGAGCGACGTAAATTGAACAAATGTGATAGAATTTCCCTGAAATCTTATATTAAACAAAATATAAAATGATCTAAACGCGTCAATGATTGCCATATCATAGAAGTTTAATAGTGCATTTTACTCGCCAATCCACGCGCTTTAAGATTCCGCCTAGCCCAGTACGCTATCTGAAATAGGAGCGACGTAAATTGAACAAATGTGATAGAATTTGGCTGAATTCTTAAATTAACCATAATATAAAATGATCTAATCGGGTCTCTGTTTGCCCTACCCTGGAAGTTTAATAGTGCAATTTACTCGCCATTTCATGCGGTTTGAGATGACGCTTAGCCCAATACGCCATCTGAAATAGTAGCGACGTAAATTGAACAAATGTGATAGAATTTGGCTGAATTCTTAAATTAACCATAATATAAAATGATCTAATCGGGTCTCTGTTTGCCCTACCCTAGAAGTTTAACAGTGCATTTTACTCGCCATTTCATGCGCTTTGAGATGCCGCTTAGCCCAATACGCTATCTGAAATAGGAGCGACGTAAATTGAACAAATGTGATAGAATTTCCCTGAATACTTATATTAACCTTAATGTAAAATGATCTAATCGGGTCTCTGTTCGCCCTACCCTAGAAGTTTAATAGTGCATTTCACTCGCCATTTCATGCGCTTTGAGATGCCGCTTAGCCCAATACGCTATCTGAAATAGGAGCGACGTAAATAGAACAATTGTGATAGAATTTTTCTGAATTCTTAAATAAACCATAATATGAAATGATCTAATCGGGTCTCTGTTTGCCCTACCCTAGATGTTTAACAGTGCATTTTACTCGCCATATCATGCGCTTTGAGATGCCGCTTAGCCCAATACGCCATCTGAAATACGAGCGACGTAAATTGAACAAATGTGATAGAATTTCCCTGAATACTTATATTAACCTTAATGTAAAATGATCTAATCGCGTCTCTGTTCGCCCTACCCTAGAAGTGTAATAGTGCATTTCACTCGCCATTTCATGGGCTTTGAGATGCCGCTTAGCCCAATACGCTATCTGAAATAGGAGCGACGTAAATAGAACAATTGTGATAGAATTTCCCTGAAATCTTATATTAAACAAAATATAAAATGATCTAAACGGGACTCTGATTGCCCTATCATAGAAGTTTAGTAGTGCATTTTACTCGCCATTCCACGCGCTTTAAGATGCCGCCTAGCCCAGTACGCTATCTGAACTTGGAGCGACGTAAATTGAACAAATGTGACAGAATTTTGATGACATCTTAAATTAACCATAATATAAAATGATCTAATCGGGTCTCAGTTTGCCCTACCCTACAAGTTTAGCAGTGCATTTTACTCGCCATTTCATGCGCTTTGAGATGGCGCTTAGCCCAATACGCTATCTGAAATAGGAGCGACGTAAATTGAACAAATGTGATAGAATTTGGCTGAATTCTTAAATTAACCATAAATGAAATCATCTTATCGGGTCTCTGTTTGCCCTACCCTAGAAGTTTAATAGTGCATTTTGCTCGCCATTTCTTGCGCTTTAAGATGCCGCCGTGCCCAGTACGCTATCTGAAGTAGGAGCGACGTAAGTTGAACAAATGTGATAGAATTACGCTGAATTCTTATATTAACCGTAATATAAAATGATCTAATCGGTTCTCTGTTCGCCCTACCCTAGAAGTTTAAGAGTGCCTTTCACTCGTCATTTCATGCGCTTTGAGATGCCGCTTAGCCCAATACGCTATCTGAAATAGGAGCGACGTAAATAGAACAATTGTGATAGAATTTCCCTGAAATCTTATATTAACCAAAATATAAAATGATCTAGTCGGGTCTCTGATTGCCCTATCATAGATGTTTAATAGTGCATTTTGATCGCCATTCCACACGCTTTAAGATGCCGCCTAACCCAGTACGCTATCTGAAATTGGAGCGACGTAAATTGAACAAATGTGACAGAATTTTGCTGACATCTTAAATTAACTATAATATAAAATGATCTAATCGGGTCTCTGTTTGCCCTACCCTACAAGTTTAGCAGTGCATTTTACTCGCCATTTCATGCGCTTTGAGATGCCGGTTAGCCCTAATACGATATCTGAAATAGGAGCGATGTAAATTGAACAAATGTGATAGAATTTTGCTGAATTCGTAAATTAACCATAATATAATATGATCTAATCGGGTCTCTGTTTGCCCTACCCTATAAGTTTAATAGTGCATTTTACTCGCCATTTCATGCGCTTTGAGATGCCGCTTAGCCCAATACGCTATCTGAAATAGGAGCGACGTAAATTGAACAAATGTGATAGAATTTCCCTGAAATCTTATATTAAACAAAATATAAAAGGATTTAAACGCGACTCTGATTGCCCTATCATACAAGTTTAGTAGTGCATTTTACTCGCCCTTCCACGTGCTTTAAGATGCCGCCTAGCACAGTACACTATCTGAAATAGGAGCGACGTATGTTGAACAAATGTGATAGAATTACGCTGAATTCTTATATTAACCGTAATATAAAATGATCTAATCGGGTCTCTGTTCGCCCTACCCTAGAAGATTACAAGCGCATTTCACTCGTCATATCATGCGCTTTGAGATGCCGCTTACCCCAATACGCTATCTGCAATAGGAGCGACGTAAATTGAACAAATGTGATAGAATTTGGCTGAATTCTTAAATTAACCATAATATAAAATGATCTAATCGGGTCTCTGTTTGCCTTACCCTAGAAGTTTAATAGTGCACATTGCTCGCCATTTCATGCGCGTTGAGATGCCGCCTAGCCCAGTACGCTATCTGAAATAGGAGCGACGTAAGTTGAACAAATGTGATAGAATTACGCTGAATTAATATATTAACCTTAATGTAAAATGATCTAATCGGGTCTTTGTTCGCCCTACCCTTGAAGTTTAATAGTGATCATTGCTCGCCATTTCATGCGCTTTAAGATGCCGCCTAGCCCAGTACGCTATCTGAAATAGGAGCGACGTATGTTGAACAAATGTGGTAGAATTTCCCTGAATACTTATATTAACCTTAATGTAAAATGATCTAATCGGGTCTCTGTTCGCCCTACCCAAGAAGTTTAATAGTGCATTTCACTCGCCGTTTCATGCGCTTTGAGATGCCGCTTAGCCCAGTACGCTATCTGAAATAGGAGCGACGTAAATAGAACAATTGTGATAGAATTTTGCTCAACTCTTATATTAACCAAAATATAAAATGATCTAAACGGGACTCTGATTGCCCTATAATAGCAGTTTAATAGTGCATTTTACTCGCCAATCCACGCGCTTTAAGATTCCGCCTAGCCCAGTATGCTATCTGAAATAGGAGCGACGTAAATTGAACAAATGAGATAGAATTTGGCTGAATTCTTAAATTAATCATAATATAAAATGCTCTAATCGGGTCTCTGTTTGCCCTACCCTAGAAGTTTAATAGTGCATTTTACTCGCCATTTCATGCGCTTTGAGATGCCGCTTAGCCCAATACGCATCTGAAATAGGAGCGACGTAAGTTGAACAAATGTGATAGAATTTCCCTGAATTCTTATATTAACCTTAATGTTAAATGAACTAATCGGGTCTTTGTTCGCCCTACCCTAGAAGTTTAGCGGTGCATTTTACTCGCCATTTCATGCGCTTTGAGATGCCGCTTAGCCCAATACGATATCTGAAATAGGAGCGACGTAAATTGAACAAATGTGATAGAATTTTGCTGACATCTTGAATTAACCATAATATAAAATGATCTAATCGGGTCTCTGTTTGCCCTACCCAAGAAGTTTAATAGTGCATTTCTCACGTCATTTCATGCGCCTTGAGATGCCGCTTAGCCCAAAACGCTATCTGAAATTGGAGCGACGTAAATTCAACAAATGTGATAGAATTTCCCTGAAATCTTATATTAAACAAAATATAAAATGATCTAAACGGGACTCTGATTGCCCTATCATAGAAGTTTAGAAGTGCATTTTACTCGCCCTTCCACGCGCTTTAAGATGCCGCCTAGCCCAGTACGCTATCTCAAATAGGAGCCACGTATGTTGAACAAATGTGATAGAATTACGCTGAATTCTTATATTAACCGTAATATAAAATGATCTAATCGGATCTCTGTTCGCCCTACCCTAGAAGATTACTAGTGCATTTCACTCGTAATTTCATGCGCTTTGAGATGCCGCTTAGCCCAATAAGCTATCTGAAATAGGAGCGACGTAAGTTGAACAAATGTGATAGAATTTCGCTGAATTCTTATATTAACCAAAATATAAAATGATCTAATCGGGTCTCTGATAGCCCTATCATAGAAGTTTAATAGTGCATTTTACTCGGCATTTCACGCGCTTTAAGATGCCGCCTAGCCCAGTACGCTATCTGAAATAGGAGCGACGTACGTTGAACAAATGTGATAGAATTACGCTGAATTCTTATATTAACCGTAATATAAAATTATCTAATCGGGTCTCTGTTTGCCCTACCCTAGAAGTTTAATGGTGCACTTTGCTCGCCATTTCATGCGCTTTGAGATGGCCGTTAGCCCAATACGCTATCTGAAATAGGAGCGACGTAAATTGAACAAATGTGATAGAATTTCCCTGAATTCTTATATTAACCTTAATGTAAAATGATCTAATCGGGTCTTTGTTCGCCCTACCCTAGAAGTTAAATAGTGCATTTCACTCGCCATTTCATGCGCTTTGAGATGCCGCTTAGCCCAGTACGCTATCTGAAATAGGAGCGACGTACGTTGAACAAATGTGATAGAATTACACTGAATTATTATATTAACCGTAATATAAAATGATCTAATCGGGTCTCTGTTTGCCTTATCCTAGAAGTTTAATAGTGCATTTTACTCGCCATTTCATGCGCATTGAGATGCCGCTTAGCCCAATACGCTATCTGAAATAGGAGCGACGTAAATTGAACAAATATGATAGAGTTTCGCTGAATTCTTAATTTAACCATAATATAAAATGATCTTATCCGGTCTCTGTTTTCCCTACCCTAGAAGTTTAATAGTGCATTTCACTCGTCATTTCATGCGCTTTGAGATGCCGCCGAGCCCAGTACGCTATCTGAAGTAGGAGCGACGTAAATTGAACAATTGTGATAGAATTTCGATGAATTCTTATATTAACCAAAATATAAAATGATCTAGTCGGGTCTCAGATTGCCCTATCAGAAGTTTAATAGTGCATTTTGATCGCCATTCCACGCGCTTTAAGATGCCGCCTAGCAAAGTACGCTATCTGAACTTGGAGCGACGTAAATTGAACAAATGTGACAGAATTTTGCTGACATCTTAAATTAACCATAATATGAAATCTAATCGGGTCTCTGTTTGCCCTACCCTACAAGTTTAGCAGTGCATTTTACTCGCCATTTCATGCGCTTTGAGATGGCGCTTAGCCCAATACGCTATCTGAAATAGGAGCGACGTAAATTGAACAAATGTGATAGAATTTGGCTGAATTCTTAAATTAACCATAATATAAAATCATCTTATCGGGTCTCTGTTTGCCCTACCCTAGAAGTTTAATAGTGCATTTTGCTCGCCATTTCCTGCGCTTTAAGATGCCGCCGTGCCCAGTACTCTATCTGAAGTAGGAGCGACGTAAGTTGAACAAATGTGATAGAATTACGCTGAATTCTTATATTAACCGTAATATAAAATGATCTAATCGGGTCTCTGTTCGCCCTACCCTAGAAGATTACAAGCGCATTTCACTCGTCATATCATGCGCTTTGAGATGCCGCTTACCCCAATACGCTATCTGCAATAGGAGCGACGTAAATTGAACAAATGTGATAGAATTTGGCTGAATTCTTAAATTAACCATAATATAAAATGATCTAATCGGGTCTCTGTTTGCCTTACCCTAGAAGTTTAATAGTGCACATTGCTCGCCATTTCATGCGCGTTGAGATGCCGCCTAGCCCAGTACGCTATCTGAAATAGGAGCGACGTAAGTTGAACAAATGTGATAGAATTACGCTGAATTAATATATTAACCTTAATGTAAAATGATCTAATCGGGTCTTTGTTCGCCCTACCCTTGAAGTTTAATAGTGATCATTGCTCGCCATTTCATGCGCTTTAAGATGCCGCCTAGCCCAGTACGCTATCTGAAATAGGAGCGACGTATGTTGAACAAATGTGGTAGAATTTCCCTGAATACTTATATTAACCTTAATGTAAAATGATCTAATCGGGTCTCTGTTCGCCCTACCCAAGAAGTTTAATAGTGCATTTCACTCGCCGTTTCATGCGCTTTGAGATGCCGCTTAGCCCAGTACGCTATCTGAAATAGGAGCGACGTAAATAGAACAATTGTGATAGAATTTTGCTCAACTCTTATATTAACCAAAATATAAAATGATCTAAACGGGACTCTGATTGCCCTATAATAGCAGTTTAATAGTGCATTTTACTCGCCAATCCACGCGCTTTAAGATTCCGCCTAGCCCAGTATGCTATCTGAAATAGGAGCGACGTAAATTGAACAAATGAGATAGAATTTGGCTGAATTCTTAAATTAATCATAATATAAAATGCTCTAATCGGGTCTCTGTTTGCCCTACCCTAGAAGTTTAATAGTGTATTTTACTCGACATTTCATGCGCTTTGAGATGCCGCTTAGCCCAATACGCATCTGAAATAGGAGCGACGTAAGTTGAACAAATGTGATAGAATTTCCCTGAATTCTTATATTAACCTTAATGTTAAATGAACTAATCGGGTCTTTGTTCGCCCTACCCTAGAAGTTTAGCGGTGCATTTTACTCCCCATTTCATGCGCTTTGAGATGCCGCTTAGCCCAATACGATATCTGAAATAGGAGCGACGTAAATTGAACAAATGTGATAGAATTTTGCTGACATCTTGAATTAACCATAATATAAAATGATCTAATCGGGTCTCTGTTTGCCCTACCCAAGAAGTTTAATAGTGCATTTCTCACGTCATTTCATGCGACTTGAGATGCCGCTTAGCCCAAAACGCTATCTGAAATTGGAGCGACGTAAATTCAACAAATGTGATAGAATTTCCCTGAAATCTTATATTAAACAAAATATAAAATGATCTAAACGGGACTCTGATTGCCCTATCATAGAAGTTTAGAAGTGCATTTTACTCGCCCTTCCACGCGCTTTAAGATGCCGCCTAGCCCAGTACGCTATCTCAAATAGGAGCCACGTATGTTGAACAAATGTGATAGAATTACGCTGAATTCTTATATTAACCGTAATATAAAATGATCTAATCGGATCTCTGTTCGCCCTACCCTAGAAGATTACTAGTGCATTTCACTCGTAATTTCATGCGCTTTGAGATGCCGCTTAGCCCAATAAGCTATCTGAAATAGGAGCGACGTAAGTTGAACAAATGTGATAGAATTTCGCTGAATTCTTATATTAACCAAAATATAAAATGATCTAATCGGGTCTCTGATAGCCCTATCATAGAAGTTTAATAGTGCATTTTACTCGGCATTTCACGCGCTTTAAGATGCCGCCTAGCCCAGTACGCTATCTGAAATAGGAGCGACGTACGTTGAACAAATGTGATAGAATTACGCTGAATTCTTATATTAACCGTAATATAAAATTATCTAATCGGGTCTCTGTTTGCCCTACCCTAGAAGTTTAATGGTGCACTTTGCTCGCCATTTCATGCGCTTTGAGATGGCCGTTAGCCCAATACGCTATCTGAAATAGGAGCGACGTAAATTGAACAAATGTGATAGAATTTCCCTGAATTCTTATATTAACCTTAATGTAAAATGATCTAATCGGGTCTCTGTTCGCCCTACCCAAGAAGTTTAATAGTGCATTTCACTCGCCGTTTCATGCGCTTTGAGATGCCGCTTAGCCCAGTACGCTATCTGAAATAGGAGCGACGTAAATAGAACAATTGTGATAGAATTTTGCTCAATTCTTATATTAACCAAAATATAAAATGATCTAAACGGGACTCTGATTGCCCTATAATAGCAGTTTAATAGTGCATTTTACTCGCCAATCCACGCGCTTTAAGATTCCGCCTAGCCCAGTATGCTATCTGAAATAGGAGCGACGTAAATTGAACAAATGAGATAGAATTTGGCTGAATTCTTAAATTAATCATAATATAAAATGCTCTAATCGGGTCTCTGTTTGCCCTACCCTAGAAGTTTAATAGTGTATTTTACTCGCCATTTCATGCGCTTTGAGATGCCGCTTAGCCCAATACGCATCTGAAATAGGAGCGACGTAAGTTGAACAAATGTGATAGAATTTCCCTGAATTCTTATATTAACCTTAATGTTAAATGAACTAATCGGGTCTTTGTTCGCCCTACCCTAGAAGTTTAGCGGTGCATTTTACTCCCCATTTCATGCGCTTTGAGATGCCGCTTAGCCCAATACGATATCTGAAATAGGAGCGACGTAAATTGAACAAATGTGATAGAATTTTGCTGACATCTTGAATTAACCATAATATAAAATGATCTAATCGGGTCTCTGTTTGCCCTACCCAAGAAGTTTAATAGTGCATTTCTCACGTCATTTCATGCGACTTGAGATGCCGCTTAGCCCAAAACGCTATCTGAAATTGGAGCGACGTAAATTCAACAAATGTGATAGAATTTCCCTGAAATCTTATATTAAACAAAATATAAAATGATCTAAACGGGACTCTGATTGCCCTATCATAGAAGTTTAGAAGTGCATTTTACTCGCCCTTCCACGCGCTTTAAGATGCCGCCTAGCCCAGTACGCTATCTCAAATAGGAGCCACGTATGTTGAACAAATGTGATAGAATTACGCTGAATTCTTATATTAACCGTAATATAAAATGATCTAATCGGATCTCTGTTCGCCCTACCCTAGAAGATTACTAGTGCATTTCACTCGTAATTTCATGCGCTTTGAGATGCCGCTTAGCCCAATAAGCTATCTGAAATAGGAGCGACGTAAGTTGAACAAATGTGATAGAATTTCGCTGAATTCTTATATTAACCAAAATATAAAATGATCTAATCGGGTCTCTGATAGCCCTATCATAGAAGTTTAATAGTGCATTTTACTCGGCATTTCACGCGCTTTAAGATGCCGCCTAGCCCAGTACGCTATCTGAAATAGGAGCGACGTACGTTGAACAAATGTGATAGAATTACGCTGAATTCTTATATTAACCGTAATATAAAATTATCTAATCGGGTCTCTGTTTGCCCTACCCTAGAAGTTTAATGGTGCACTTTGCTCGCCATTTCATGCGCTTTGAGATGGCCGTTAGCCCAATACGCTATCTGAAATAGGAGCGACGTAAATTGAACAAATGTGATAGAATTTCCCTGAATTCTTATATTAACCTTAATGTAAAATGATCGAATCGGGTCTTTGTTCGCCCTACCCTAGAAGTTAAATAGTGCATTTCACTCGCCATTTCATGCGCTTTGAGATGCCGCTTAGCCCAGTACGCTATCTGAAATAGGAGCGACGTACGTTGAACAAATGTGATAGAATTACACTGAATTATTATATTAACCGTAATATAAAATGATCTAATCGGGTCTCTGTTTGCCTTATCCTAGAAGTTTAATAGTGCATTTTACTCGCCATTTCATGCGCATTGAGATGCCGCTTAGCCCAATACGCTATCTGAAATAGGAGCGACGTAAATTGAACAAATATGATAGAGTTTCGCTGAATTCTTAATTTAACCATAATATAAAATGATCTTATCCGGTCTCTGTTTTCCCTACCCTAGAAGTTTAATAGTGCATTTCACTCGCCATTTCATGCGCTTTGAGATGCCGCCGAGCCCAGTACGCTATCTGAAGTAGGAGCGACGTAAATTGAACAATTGTGATAGAATTTCGATGAATTCTTATATTAACCAAAATATAAAATGATCTAGTCGGGTCTCAGATTGCCCTATCAGAAGTTTAATAGTGCATTTTGATCGCCATTCCACGCGCTTTAAGATGCCGCCTAGCAAAGTACGCTATCTGAACTTGGAGCGACGTAAATTGAACAAATGTGACAGAATTTTGCTGACATCTTAAATTAACCATAATATGAAATCTAATCGGGTCTCTGTTTGCCCTACCCTACAAGTTTAGCAGTGCATTTTACTCGCCATTTCATGCGCTTTGAGATGGCGCTTAGCCCAATACGCTATCTGAAATAGGAGCGACGTAAATTGAACAAATGTGATAGAATTTGGCTGAATTCTTAAATTAACCATAATATAAAATCATCTTATCGGGTCTCTGTTTGCCCTACCCTAGAAGTTTAATAGTGCATTTTGCTCGCCATTTCCTGCGCTTTAAGATGCCGCCGTGCCCAGTACTCTATCTGAAGTAGGAGCGACGTAAGTTGAACAAATGTGATAGAATTACGCTGAATTCTTATATTAACCGTAATATAAAATGATCTAATCGGGTCTCTGTTCGCCCTACCCTAGAAGATTACAAGCGCATTTCACTCGTCATATCATGCGCTTTGAGATGCCGCTTACCCCAATACGCTATCTGCAATAGGAGCGACGTAAATTGAACAAATGTGATAGAATTTGGCTGAATTCTTAAATTAACCATAATATAAAATGATCTAATCGGGTCTCTGTTTGCCTTACCCTAGAAGTTTAATAGTGCACATTGCTCGCCATTTCATGCGCGTTGAGATGCCGCCTAGCCCAGTACGCTATCTGAAATAGGAGCGACGTAAGTTGAACAAATGTGATAGAATTACGCTGAATTAATATATTAACCTTAATGTAAAATGATCTAATCGGGTCTTTGTTCGCCCTACCCTTGAAGTTTAATAGTGATCATTGCTCGCCATTTCATGCGCTTTAAGATGCCGCCTAGCCCAGTACGCTATCTGAAATAGGAGCGACGTATGTTGAACAAATGTGGTAGAATTTCCCTGAATACTTATATTAACCTTAATGTAAAATGATCTAATCGGGTCTCTGTTCGCCCTACCCAAGAAGTTTAATAGTGCATTTCACTCGCCGTTTCATGCGCTTTGAGATGCCGCTTAGCCCAGTACGCTATCTGAAATAGGAGCGACGTAAATAGAACAATTGTGATAGAATTTTGCTCAACTCTTATATTAACCAAAATATAAAATGATCTAAACGGGACTCTGATTGCCCTATAATAGCAGTTTAATAGTGCATTTTACTCGCCAATCCACGCGCTTTAAGATTCCGCCTAGCCCAGTATGCTATCTGAAATAGGAGCGACGTAAATTGAACAAATGAGATAGAATTTGGCTGAATTCTTAAATTAATCATAATATAAAATGATCTAATCGGGTCTCTGTTTGCCCTACCCTAGAAGTTTAATAGTGTATTTTACTCGCCATTTCATGCGCTTTGAGATGCCGCTTAGCCCAATACGCATCTGAAATAGGAGCGACGTAAGTTGAACAAATGTGATAGAATTTCCCTGAATTCTTATATTAACCTTAATGTTAAATGAACTAATCGGGTCTTTGTTCGCCCTACCCTAGAAGTTTAGCGGTGCATTTTACTCCCCATTTCATGCGCTTTGAGATGCCGCTTAGCCCAATACGATATCTGAAATAGGAGCGACGTAAATTGAACAAATGTGATAGAATTTTGCTGACATCTTGAATTAACCATAATATAAAATGATCTAATCGGGTCTCTGTTTGCCCTACCCAAGAAGTTTAATAGTGCATTTCTCACGTCATTTCATGCGACTTGAGATGCCGCTTAGCCCAAAACGCTATCTGAAATTGGAGCGACGTAAATTCAACAAATGTGATAGAATTTCCCTGAAATCTTATATTAAACAAAATATAAAATGATCTAAACGGGACTCTGATTGCCCTATCATAGAAGTTTAGAAGTGCATTTTACTCGCCCTTCCACGCGCTTTAAGATGCCGCCTAGCCCAGTACGCTATCTCAAATAGGAGCCACGTATGTTGAACAAATGTGATAGAATTACGCTGAATTCTTATATTAACCGTAATATAAAATGATCTAATCGGATCTCTGTTCGCCCTACCCTAGAAGATTACTAGTGCATTTCACTTGTAATTTCATGCGCTTTGAGATGCCGCTTAGCCCAATAAGCTATCTGAAATAGGAGCGACGTAAGTTGAACAAATGTGATAGAATTTCGCTGAATTCTTATATTAACCAAAATATAAAATGATCTAATCGGGTCTCTGATAGCCCTATCATAGAAGTTTAATAGTGCATTTTACTCGGCATTTCACGCGCTTTAAGATGCCGCCTAGCCCAGTACGCTATCTGAAATAGGAGCGACGTACGTTGAACAAATGTGATAGAATTACGCTGAATTCTTATATTAACCGTAATATAAAATTATCTAATCGGGTCTCTGTTTGCCCTACCCTAGAAGTTTAATGGTGCACTTTGCTCGCCATTTCATGCGCTTTGAGATGGCCGTTGGCCCAATACGCTATCTGAAATAGGAGCGACGTAAATTGAACAAATGTGATAGAATTTCCCTGAATTCTTATATTAACCTTAATGTAAAATGATCTAATCGGGTCTCTGTTCGCCCTACCCAAGAAGTTTAATAGTGCATTTCACTCGCCGTTTCATGCGCTTTGAGATGCCGCTTAGCCCAGTACGCTATCTGAAATAGGAGCGACGTAAATAGAACAATTGTGATAGAATTTTGCTCAATTCTTATATTAACCAAAATATAAAATGATCTAAACGGGACTCTGATTGCCCTATAATAGCAGTTTAATAGTGCATTTTACTCGCCAATCCACGCGCTTTAAGATTCCGCCTAGCCCAGTATGCTATCTGAAATAGGAGCGACGTAAATTGAACAAATGAGATAGAATTTGGCTGAATTCTTAAATTAATCATAATATAAAATGCTCTAATCGGGTCTCTGTTTGCCCTACCCTAGAAGTTTAATAGTGTATTTTACTCGCCATTTCATGCGCTTTGAGATGCCGCTTAGCCCAATACGCATCTGAAATAGGAGCGACGTAAGTTGAACAAATGTGATAGAATTTCCCTGAATTCTTATATTAACCTTAATGTTAAATGAACTAATCGGGTCTTTGTTCGCCCTACCCTAGAAGTTTAGCGGTGCATTTTACTCCCCATTTCATGCGCTTTGAGATGCCGCTTAGCCCAATACGATATCTGAAATAGGAGCGACGTAAATTGAACAAATGTGATAGAATTTTGCTGACATCTTGAATTAACCATAATATAAAATGATCTAATCGGGTCTCTGTTTGCCCTACCCAAGAAGTTTAATAGTGCATTTCTCACGTCATTTCATGCGACTTGAGATGCCGCTTAGCCCAAAACGCTATCTGAAATTGGAGCGACGTAAATTCAACAAATGTGATAGAATTTCCCTGAAATCTTATATTAAACAAAATATAAAATGATCTAAACGGGACTCTGATTGCCCTATCATAGAAGTTTAGAAGTGCATTTTACTCGCCCTTCCACGCGCTTTAAGATGCCGCCTAGCCCAGTACGCTATCTCAAATAGGAGCCACGTATGTTGAACAAATGTGATAGAATTACGCTGAATTCTTATATTAACCGTAATATAAAATGATCTAATCGGATCTCTGTTCGCCCTACCCTAGAAGATTACTAGTGCATTTCACTCGTAATTTCATGCGCTTTGAGATGCCGCTTAGCCCAATAAGCTATCTGAAATAGGAGCGACGTAAGTTGAACAAATGTGATAGAATTTCGCTGAATTCTTATATTAACCAAAATATAAAATGATCTAATCGGGTCTCTGATAGCCCTATCATAGAAGTTTAATAGTGCATTTTACTCGGCATTTCACGCGCTTTAAGATGCCGCCTAGCCCAGTACGCTATCTGAAATAGGAGCGACGTACGTTGAACAAATGTGATAGAATTACGCTGAATTCTTATATTAACCGTAATATAAAATTATCTAATCGGGTCTCTGTTTGCCCTACCCTAGAAGTTTAATGGTGCACTTTGCTCGCCATTTCATGCGCTTTGAGATGGCCGTTAGCCCAATACGCTATCTGAAATAGGAGCGACGTAAATTGAACAAATGTGATAGAATTTCCCTGAATTCTTATATTAACCTTAATGTAAAATGATCGAATCGGGTCTTTGTTCGCCCTACCCTAGAAGTTAAATAGTGCATTTCACTCGCCATTTCATGCGCTTTGAGATGCCGCTTAGCCCAGTACGCTATCTGAAATAGGAGCGACGTACGTTGAACAAATGTGATAGAATTACACTGAATTATTATATTAACCGTAATATAAAATGATCTAATCGGGTCTCTGTTTGCCTTATCCTAGAAGTTTAATAGTGCATTTTACTCGCCATTTCATGCGCATTGAGATGCCGCTTAGCCCAATACGCTATCTGAAATAGGAGCGACGTAAATTGAACAAATATGATAGAGTTTCGCTGAATTCTTAATTTAACCATAATATAAAATGATCTTATCCGGTCTCTGTTTTCCCTACCCTAGAAGTTTAATAGTGCATTTCACTCGTCATTTCATGCGCTTTGAGATGCCGCCGAGCCCAGTACGCTATCTGAAGTAGGAGCGACGTAAATTGAACAATTGTGATAGAATTTCGATGAATTCTTATATTAACCAAAATATAAAATGATCTAGTCGGGTCTCAGATTGCCCTATCAGAAGTTTAATAGTGCATTTTGATCGCCATTCCACGCGCTTTAAGATGCCGCCTAGCAAAGTACGCTATCTGAACTTGGAGCGACGTAAATTGAACAAATGTGACAGAATTTTGCTGACATCTTAAATTAACCATAATATGAAATCTAATCGGGTCTCTGTTTGCCCTACCCTACAAGTTTAGCAGTGCATTTTACTCGCCATTTCATGCGCTTTGAGATGGCGCTTAGCCCAATACGCTATCTGAAATAGGAGCGACGTAAATTGAACAAATGTGATAGAATTTGGCTGAATTCTTAAATTAACCATAATATAAAATCATCTTATCGGGTCTCTGTTTGCCCTACCCTAGAAGTTTAATAGTGCATTTTGCTCGCCATTTCCTGCGCTTTAAGATGCCGCCGTGCCCAGTACTCTATCTGAAGTAGGAGCGACGTAAGTTGAACAAATGTGATAGAATTACGCTGAATTCTTATATTAACCGTAATATAAAATGATCTAATCGGTTCTCTGTTCGCCCTACCCTAGAAGTTTAAGAGTGCCTTTCACTCGTCATTTCATGCGCTTTGAGATGCCGCTTAGCCCAATACGCTATCTGAAATAGGAGCGACGTAAATTGAACAATTGTGATAGAATTTCGCTGAATTCTTATATTAACCAAAATATAAAATGATCTAGTCGGGTCTCTGATTGCCCTATCATAGAAGTTTAATAGTGCATTTTGATCGCCATTCCACGCGCTTTAAGATGCCGCCTAGCCCAGTACGCTATCGGAAATTGGAGCGACGTAAATTAAACAAATGTGACAGAATTTTGCTGACATCTTAAATTAACCATAATATAAATTGATCTAATCGGGTCTCTGTTTGCCATACCCTACAAGTTTAGCAGTGCATTTTACTCGCCATTCCATGCGCTTTGAGATGCCGCTTAGCCCAATACGCTATCTGAAATAGGAGCGACGTAAATTGAACAAATGTGATAGAATTTCCCTGAATTCTTATATTAACCTTAATGTAAAATGATCTAATCGGGTCTCTGTTCGCCCTACCCTAGGAGTTTAATAGTGCATTTCACTCGCCATTTCATGCGCTTTGAGATGCCGCTTAGCCCAATACGCTATCTGAAATAGGAGCGACGTAAATAGAACAATTGTGATAGAATTTCGCTGAATTCTTATATTAACCAAAATATAAAATGATCTAATCGGGTCTCTGATTGCCCTATCATAGAAGTTTAATAGTGCATTTTACTCGCCAATCCACGCGCTTTAAGATTCCGCCTAGCCCAGTACGCTATCTGAAATAGGAGCGACGTAAGTTGAACAAATGTGATAGAATTTCGCTGAATTCTTATTTTAACCAAAATATAAAATGATCTAGTCGGGTCTCTGATTGCCCTATCATAGAAGTTTAATAGTGCATTTTGATCGCCATTCCACGCGCTTTAAGATGCCGCCTAGCCCAGTACGCTATCTGAAATTGGAGCGACGTAAATTAAACAAATGTGACAGAATTTTGCTGACATCTTAAATTAACCATAATATAAAATGATCTAATCGGGTCTCTGTTTGCCATACCCTACAAGTTTAGCAGTGCATTTTACTCGCCATTCCATGCGCTTTGAGATGCCGCTTAGCCCAATACGCTATCTGAAATAGGAGCGACGTAAATTGAACAAATGTGATAGAATTTCCCTGAATTCTTATATTAACCTTAATGTAAAATGATCTAATCGGGTCTCTGTTCGCCCTACCCTAGGAGTTTAATAGTGCATTTCACTCGCCATTTCATGCGCTTTGAGATGCCGCTTAGCCCAATACGCTATCTGAAATAGGAGCGACGTAAATAGAACAATTGTGATAGAATTTCGCTGAATTCTTATATTAACCAAAATATAAAATGATCTAATCGGGTCTCTGATTGCCCTATCATAGAAGTTTAATAGTGCATTTTACTCGCCAATCCACGCGCTTTAAGATTCCGCCTAGCCCAGTACGCTATCTGAAATAGGAGCGACGTAAGTTGAACAAATGTGATAGAATTTCGCTGAATTCTTATTTTAACCAAAATATAAAATGATCTAGTCGGGTCTCTGATTGCCCTATCATAGAAGTTTAATAGTTAATTTTGATCGCCATTCCACGCGCTTTAAGATGCCGCCTAGCCCAGTACGCTATCTGAAATTGGAGCGACGTAAATTAAACAAATGTGACAGAATTTTGCTGACATCTTAAATTAACCATAATATAAAATGATCTAATCGGGTCTCTGTTTGCCATACCCTACAAGTTTAGCAGTGCATTTTACTCGCCATTCCATGCGCTTTGAGATGCCGCTTAGCCCAATACGCTATCTGAAATAGGAGCGACGTAAATTGAACAAATGTGATAGAATTTCCCTGAATTCTTATATTAACCTTAATGTAAAATGATCTAAACGGGACTCTGATTGCCCTATCATAGAAGTTTAGTAGTGCATTTTGCTCGCCCTTCCACGTGCTTTAAGATGCCGCCTAGCCCAGTACACTATCTCAAATAGGAGCGACGTATGTTGAACAAATGTGATAGAATTACGCTGAATTCTTATATTAGCCGTAATATAAAATGATCTAATCGGGTCTCTGTTCGCACTATCCTAGAAGATTACTAGTGCATTTCACTCGTCATTTCATGCGCTTTGAGATGCCGCTTAGCCCAATAAGCTATCTGAAATAGGAGCGACGTAAATTTAACAAATGTGGTAGAATTTCCCTGAATACTTATATTAACCTTAATGTAAAATGATCTAATCGGGTCTCTGTTCGCCCTACCCAAGAAGTTTAATAGTGCATTTCACTCGCCGTTTCATGCGCTTTGAGATGCCGCTTAGCCCAGTACGCTATCTGAAATAGGAGCGACGTAAATAGAACAATTGTGATAGAATTTCGCTCAATTCTTATATTAACCAAAATATAAAATGATCTAAACGGGTCTCTGATTGCCCTATCATAGCAGTTTAATAGTGCATTTTACTCGCCAATCCACGCGCTTTAAGATTCCGCCTAGCCCAGTATGCTATCTGAAATAGGAGCGACGTAAATTGAACAAATGTGATAGAATTTGGCTGAATTCTTAAATTAACCATAATATAAAATCATCTTATCGGGTCTCTGTTTGCCCTACCCTAGAAGTTTAATGGTGCATTTTACTCGCCATTTCTTGCGCTTTAAGATGCCGCCGAGCCCAGTACGCTATCTGAAGTAGGAGCGACGTAAATTGAACAATTGTGATAGAATTTCGCTGAATTCTTATATTAACCGTAATATAAAATGATCTAGTCGGGTCTCTGATTGCCCTATCAGAAGTTTAATAGTGTATTTTGATCGCCATTCCACGCGCTTTAAGATGCCGCCTAGCCCAGTACGCTATCTGAACTTGGAGCGACGTAAATTGAACAAATGTGACAGAATGTTGCTGAAATCTTAAATTAACCATAATATAAAATGATCTAATCGGGTCACTGTTTGCCCTACCCTACAAGTTTAGCAGTGCATTTTATTCGCCATTTCATGCGCTTTGAGATGGCGCTTAGCCCAATACGCTATCTGAAATAGGAGCGACGTAAATTGAACAAATGTGATAGAATTTGGCTGAATTCTTAAATTAACCATAATATAAAATCATCTTATCGGGTCTCTGTTTGCCCTACCCTAGAAGTTTAATAGTGCATTTTGCTCGCCATTTCTTGCGCTTTAAGATGCCGCCGTGCCCAGTACGCTATCTGAAGTAGGAGCGACGTAAGTTGAACAAATGTGATAGAATTACGCTGAATTCTTATATTAACCGTAATATAAAATGATCTAATCGGTTCTCTGTTCCCCCTACCCTAGAAGTTTAAGAGTGCCTTTCACTCGTCATTTCATGCGCTTTGAGGTGCCGCTTAGACCAATACGCTATCTGAAATAGGAGTGACGTAAATTGAACAATTGTGATAGAATTTCGCTGAATTCTTATATTAACCAAAATATAAAATGATCTAGTCGGGTCTCTGATTGCCCTATCATAGAAGTTTAATAGTGCATTTTGATCGCCATTCCACGCGCTTTAAGATGCCGCCTAACCCAGTACGCTATCTGAAATTGGAGCGACGTAAATTGAACAAATGTGACAGAATTTTGCTGACATCTTAAATTAACTATAATATAAAATGATCTAATCGGGTCTCTGTTTGCCCTACCCTACAAGTTTAGCAGTGCCTTTCACTCGTCATTTCATGCGCTTTGAGGTGCCGCTTAGACCAATACGCTATCTGAAATAGGAGCGACGTAAATTGAACAAATGTGATAGAATTTCCCTGAAATCTTATATTAAACAAAATATAAAATGATCTAAACGGGACTCTGATTGCCCTATCATAGAAGTTTAGCAGTGCATTTCACTCGCCCTTCCACGTGCTTTAAGATGCTGCCTAGTCCAGTACACTATCTGAAATAGGAGCGACGTATGTTGAACAAATGTGATAGAATTACGCTGAATTCTTATATTAACCGTAATATAAAATGATCTAATCGGGTCTCTGTTCGCCCTACCCTAGAAGATTACAAGCGCATTTCACTCGTCATATCATGCGCTTTGAGATGCCGCTTAGCCCAATACGCTATCTGCAATAGGAGCGACGTAAATTGAACAAATGTGATAGAATTTGGCTGAATCCTTAAATTAACCATAATATAAAATGATCTAATCGGGTCTCTGTTTGCCCTACCCTAGAAGTTTAATAGTGCATTTTACTCGCCATTTCATGCGCTTTGAGATGGCGCTTAGCCCAATACGCTATCTGAAATAGGACCGACGTAAATTGAACAAATGTGATATAATTTGGCTGTATTCTTAAATTAACCATAATATAAAATGATCTAATCGGGTCTCTGTTTGCCTTACCCTAGAAGTTTAACAGTGCATTTTACTCGCCATTTCATGCGCTTTGAGATCCCGCTTAGCCCAATACGCTATCTGCAATAGGAGCGACGTGAATTGAACAAATGTGATAGAATTTCGCTGAATTCTTAAATTAACCATAACATAAAATGATCTAATCGGGTCTCTGTTTGCCCTACCCTACAAGCTTAGCCGTGCATTTTACTCGCCGTTTCATACGCTTTGAGATGCCGCTTAGCCCAATACGATATCTGAAATAGGAGCGACGTAAATTGAACAAATGTGATAGAATTTCCCTGAATACTTATATTAACCTTAATGTAAAATGATCTAATCGGGTCTCTGTTCGCCCTACCCTAGGAGTTTAATAGTGCATTTCACTCGCCATTTCATGCGCTTTGAGATGCCGCTTAGCCCAATACGCTATCTGAAATAGGAGCGACGTAAATAGAACAATTGTGATAGAATTTCGCTGAATTCTTATATTAACCAAAATATAAAATGATCTAATCGGGTCTCTGATTGCCCTATCATAGAAGTTTAATAGTGCATTTTGCTCGCCAGTCCACGCGCTTTAAGATTCCGCCTAGCCCAGTACGCTATCTGAAATAGGAGCGACGTAAGTTGAACAAATGTGATAGAATTAGGCTGAATTCTTAAATTAACCATAATATAAAATGATCTAATCGGGTCTCTGTTTACCCTATCATAGATGTTTAATAGTGCATTTCACTCGTCATTTCATGCGCTTTGAGATGCCGCATAGCCCAGTACGCTATCTGAAATAGGAGCGACGTAAGTTGAACAAATGTGATAGAATTACGCTGAATTCTTATATTAACCGTAATATAAAATGATCTAATCGGGTCTCTGTTTGCCTTATCCTAGAAGTTTAATAGTGCATTTTACTCGCCATTTCATGCGCATTGAGCTGCCGCTTAGCCCAATACGCTATCTGAAATAGGAGCGACGTAAATTGAACAAATATGATAGAGTTTCGCTGAATTCTTAAATTAACCATAAAATAAAATGATCTTATCGGGTCGCCGTTTGCCCTACCCTAGAAGTTTAACAGTGCATTTTACTCGCCATTTCTTGCGCTTTGAGACGCCGCTTAGCCCAATACGCTATCTGAAATATCAGCGACGTAAATTGAACAAATGTGGTAGAATTACGCTGAATTCTTATATTAACCGTAATATAAAATGATCTAACCGGCTCTCTGATTGCCCTACCCTAGAAGTTTAACAGTGCATTTTACTCGCCATTTCATGCGGTTTGAGATGCCGCTTAGCCCAATACGCTATCTGAAATAGGAGCGACGTAAATTGAAAAACGTGATAGAATTTCCCTGAATTCTTATATTAACCTTAATGTAAAATGATCTAATCGGTTCTCTGTTGCCCTACCCTAGAAGTTTAATAGTGCCTTTCACTCGTCATTTCATGCGCTTTGAGATGCCGCTTAGCCCAATACGCTATCTGAAATAGGAGCGACGTAAATTGAACAAATGTGATAGAATTTCCCTGAATTCTTATATTAACCTTAATGTAAAATGATCTAATCTGGTCGCTGGTCGCCCTACCCTAGGAGTTTAATAGTGCATTTCACTCGCCATTTCATGCGCTTTGAGTTGCCGGTTAGCCCAATACGATATCTGAAATAGGAGCGATGTAAATTGAACAAATGTGATAGAATTTTGCTGAATTCGTAAATTAACGATAATATAATATGATCTAATCGGCTCTCTGTTTGCCCTACCCTATAAGTTTAATAGTGCATTTTACTCGCCATTTCATGCGCTTTGAGATGCCGCGTAGCCCAATACGCTATCTGAAATAGGAGCGACGTGAATTGAACAAATGTGATAGAATTTCCCTGAAATCTTATATTAAACAAAATATAAAATGATCTAAACGGGACTCTGATTGCCCTATCATAGAAGTTTAGTAGTGCATTTTACTCGCCCTTCCACGTGCTTTAAGATGCCGCCTAGCCCAGTACACTATCTGAAATAGGAGCGACGTATGTTGAACAAATGTGATAGAATTACGCTGAATTCTTATATTAACCGTAATATAAAATGATCTAATCGGGTCTCTGTTCGCCCTACCCTAGAAGATTACAAGCGCATTTCACTCGTCATATCATGCGCTTTGAGATGCCGCTTACCCCAATACGCTATCTGCAATAGGAGCGACGTAAGTTGAACAAATGTGATAGAATTTGACTGAATCCTTAAATTAACCATAATATAAAATGATTTAATCGGGTCTCTGTTTGCCCTACCCTAGATGTTTAACAGTGCATTTTACTCGCCATTTCATGCGCTTTGAGATGCCGCTTAGCCCAATACGCTATCTGAAATAGGAGCGACGTAAATTGAACAAATGTGATAGAATTTCCCTGAAATCTTATATTAAACAAAATATAAAATGATCTAAACGCGTCAATGATTGCCATATCATAGAAGTTTAATAGTGCATTTTACTCGCCAATCCACGCGCTTTAAGATTCCGCCTAGCCCAGTACGCTATCTGAAATACGAGCGACGTAAGTTGAACAAATGTGATAGAATTACGCTGAATTCTTATATTAACCGTAATATCAAATGATCTAATCGGGTCTCTGTTTGCCTTACCCTAGAAATTTAATAGTTCATTTTACTCGCCATTTCATGCGCTTTGAGATGCCGCTTAGCCCAATACGCAATCTGAAATAGGAGCGACGTAAATTGAACAAATGTGATAGAATTTCCCTGAATTCTTATATACACCTTAATGTAAAATGATCTAATCGGGTCTTTGTTCGCCCTACCCTAGAAGTTTAATAGTGCATTTCACTCGCCATTTCATGCGCTTTGAGATGCCACTTAGCCCAATAAGCTATCTGAAATAGGAGCGACGTAAATTGAACAAATGTGATAGAATTTCGCTGAATTCTTATAATAACCAAAATATAAAGTGATCTAATCGGGTCTCTGATTGCCCTATCATAGAAGTTTAACAGTGTATTTTACTCGCCCTTCCGCGCGCTTTAAGATGCCGCCTAGACCAGTACGCTATCTGAAATAGGAGCGACGTAAGTTGAACAAATGTGATAGAATTACGCTGAATTCTTATATTAACCGTAATATAAAATGATCTAATCGGGTCTCTGTTTGCCTTACCCTAGAAGTTTAATAGTGCATTTTACTCGCCATTTCATGCGCTTTGGGATGCCGCTTAGCCCAATACGCAATCTGAAATAGGAGCGACGTAAATTGAACAAATGTGATAGAATTTCGCTGAATTCTTATAATAACCAAAATATAAAGTGATCTAATCGTGTCTCTGATTGCCCTATCATAGAAGTTTAACAGTGCATTTTACTCGCCATTCCTCGCGTTTTAAGATCCCGCCAAGCCCAGTACGCTAGCTGAAATAGGAACGACGTAAATTAAAAAAATGTGATAGAATTACGCTGCATTTTTAAATTAACGATAATATAAAATGATCTAATCGGGTCTCTGGTTGCCCTACCCTAGAAGTTTAATAGTGCATTTTACTCGCCATTTCTTGCGCTTTGAGATGCCGCTTAGCCCAATACGCTATCTAAAATATCAGCGACGTAAATTGAACAAATGTGAGAGAAACTCGCTGAATACTTATATTAACTTTAATGTAAAATGATCTAATCGGGTCTTTTTTCGCCCTACCCTAGAAGTTTAATAGTGCATTTCACTCGCCATTTCATGCGCTTTGAGATGCCGCTTAGCCCAATAAGCTATCTGAAATAGGAGCGACGTAAATTGAACAAATGTGATAGAATTTCGCTGAATTCTTATATTAACCGTAATATAAAATGATCAAATCGGGTCTCTGTTTGCCTTATCCTAGAAGTTTAATAGTGCATTTCACTCGTCATTTCATGCGCTTTGAGATGCCGCTTAGCCCAATACGCTATCTGAAATAGGAGCGACGTTAATTGCACAAATATGATAGAGTTTCGCTGAATTCTTAAATTAACCATAACATAAAATGATCTTATCGGGTCTCTGTTTGCCCTACCCTATAAGTTTAATAGTGCATTTTACTCGCCATTTGTTGCGCTTTGAGATGCCGCTTAGCCCAATACGATATCTGAAATATCAGCGACGTAAATTGAACAAATATGATAGAATTACGCTGAATTCTTATATTAACCGTAATATAAAAGGATCTAATCGGGTCTCTGTTTGCCTTACCCTAGAAGTTAAATAGTGCATTTTACTCGCCATTTCATGCGCTTTGAGATGCCGCTTAGCCCAATGCGCTATCTGAAATAGGAGCGACGTAAATAGAACAATTGTGATAGAATTTTTCTGAATTCTTAAATAAACCATAATATGAAATGATCTAATCGGTTCTCTGTTTGCCCTACCCTAGATGTTTAACAGTGCATTTTACTCGCCATATCATGCGCTTTGAGATGCCGCTTAGCCCAATACGCTATCTGAAATAGGAGCGACGTAAATTGAACAAATGTGATAGAATTTCCCTGAATACTTATATTAACCTTAATGTAAAATGATCTAATCGGGTCTCTGTTCGCCCTACCCTAGAAGTGTAATAGTGCATTTCACTCGCCATTTCATGGGCTTTGAGATGCCGCTTAGCCCAATACGCTATCTGAAATAGGAGCGACGTAAATAGAACAATTGTGATAGAATTTCACTGAAATCTTATATTAAACAAAATATAAAATGATCTAAACGGGACACTGATTGCCCTATCATAGAAGTTTAGTAGTGCATTTTACTCGCCATTCCACGCTCTTTAAGATGCCGCCTAGCCCAGTACGCTATCTGAACTTGGAGCGACGTAAATTGAACAAATGTGACAGAATTTTGCTGACATCTTAAATTAACCATAATATAAAATGATCTAATCGGGTCTCTGTTTGCCCTACCCTACAAGTTTAGCAGTGCATTTTACTCGCCATTTCATGCGCTTTGAGATGGTGCTTAGCCCAATACGCTATCTGAAATAGGAGCGACGTAAATTGAACAAATGTGATAGAATTTGGCTGAATTCTTAAATTAACCATAATATAAAATCATCTTATCGGGTCTCTGTTTGCCCTACCCTAGAAGTTTAATAGTGCATTTTGCTCGCCATTTCTTGCGCTTTAAGATGCAGCCGTGCCCAGTACGCTATCTGAAGTAGGAGCGACGTAAGTTGAACAAATGTGATAGAATTACGCTGAATTCTTATATTAACCGTAATATAAAATGATCTAATCGGTTCTCTGTTCGCCCTACCCTAGAAGTTTAAGAGTGCCTTTCACTCGTCATTTCATGCGCTTTGAGATGCATCTTAGCCCAATAAGCTATCTGAAATAGGAGCGACGTAAATTGAACAAATGTGATAGAATTTCGCTGAATTCTTATATTAACCAAAATATAAAATGATCTAATCGGGACTCTGATTCCCTATCATAGAAGTTTACTAGTGCATTTTACTCGCCCTTCCACGCGCTTTAAGATGCCGCCTAGCCCAGTACGTTATCTGAAATAGGAGCGACGTAAGTTGAACAAATGTGATAGAATTACGCTGAATTCTTATATTAACGGTAATATAAAATGATCTAATCGGGTCTCTGTTTGCCTTACCCTAGAAGTTTAATAGTGCATTTTACTCGCCATTTCATGCGCTTTGAGATGCCGCTTAGCCCAATACGCATCTGAAATAGGAGCGACGTAAATTGAACAAATATGATAGAATTACGCTGAATTCTTATATTAACCGTAATATAAAATCATCTAATCGGGTCTCCGATTGCCCTATCATAGAAGTTTAATAGTGCATTTTACTCGCCAATCCACGCGCTGTAAGAATCCGCCTAGCCCAGTACGCTATCTGAAATAGGAGCGACGTAAATTGAACAAATGTGATAGAATTTGGCTGAATTCTTAAATTAACCATAATATAAAATGATCTAATCGGGTCTCTGTTTGCCCTACCCTGGAAGTTTAATAGTGCAATTTACTCGCCATTTCATGCGGTTTGAGATGACGCTTAGCCCAATACGCTATCTGAAATAGTAGCGACGTAAATTGAACAAATGTGATAGAATTTGGCTGAATTCTTAAATTAACCATAATATAAAATGATCTAATCGGGTCTCTGTTTGCCCTACCCTAGAAGTTTAACAGTGCATTTTACTCGCCATTTCATGCGCTTTGAGATGCCGCTTAGCCCAATACGCTATCTGAAATAGGAGCGACGTAAATTGAACAAATGTGATAGAATTTCCCTGAATACTTATATTAACCTTAATGTAAAATGATCTAATCGGGTCTCTGTTCGCCCTACCCTAGAAGTTTAATAGTGCATTTCACTCGCCATTTCATGCGCTTTGAGATGCCGCTTAGCCCAATACGCTATCTGAAATAGGAGCCACGTAAATAGAACAATTGTGATAGAATTTTTCTGAATTCTTAAATAAACCATAATATGAAATGATCTAATCGGGTCTCTGTTTGCCCTTCCCTAGATGTTTAACAGTGCATTTTACTCGCCATATCATGCGCTTTGAGATGCCGCTTAGCCCAATACGCCATCTGAAATACGAGCGACGTAAATTGAACAAATGTGATAGAATTTCCCTGAATACTTATATTAACCTTAATGTAAAATGATCTAATCGCGTCTCTGTTCGCCCTACCCTAGAAGTGTAATAGTGCATTTCACTCGCCATTTCATGGGCTTTGAGATGCCGCTTAGCCCAATACGCTATCTGAAATAGGAGCGACGTAAATAGAACAATTGTGATAGAATTTCCCTGAAATCTTATATTAAACAAAATATAAAATGATCTAAACGGGACTCTGATTGCCCTATCATAGAAGATTAGTAGTGCATTTTACTCGCCATTCCACGCGCTTTAAGATGCCGCCTAGCCCAGTACGCTATCTGAACTTGGAGCGACGTAAATTGAACAAATGTGATAGAATTTTGCTGAATTCGTAAATTAACCATAATATAATATGATCTAATCGGGTCTCTGTTTGCCCTACCCTATAAGTTTAATAGTGCATTTTACTCGCCATTTCATGCGCTTTGAGATGCCGCTTAGCCCAATACGCTATCTGAAATAGGAGCGACGTAAATTGAACAAATGTGATAGAATTTCGCTGAATTAATATATTAACCTTAATGTAAAATGATCTAATCGGGTCTTTGTTCGCCCTACCCTAGAAGTTTAATAGTGCACATTGCTCGCCATTTCATGCGCTTTAAGATGCCGCCTAGCCCAGTACGCTATCTGAAATAGGAGCGACGTATGTTGAACAAATGTGATAGAATTACGCTGAATTCTTATATTAACCGTAATATAAAATGATCTAATCGGGTCTCTGTTCTCCCTACACTAGAAGATTACTAGTGCATTTCACGCGTCATTTCATGCGCTTTGAGATGCCGCTTAGCCCAATAAGCAATCTGAAATAGGAGCGACGTAAATTGAACAAATGTGATAGAATTTTTCTGAATTCTTAAATAAACCATAATATGAAATGATCTAATCGGGTCTCTGTTTGCCCTACCCTACAAGTTTAGCAGCATATTTTACTCGCCGTTTCATACGCTTTGAGATGCCGCTTAGCCCAATACGATATCTGAAATAGGAGCGACGTAAATTGAACAAATGTGATAGAATTTCCCTGAATACTTATATTAACCTTAATGTAAAATGATCTAATCGGGTCGCTGTTCGCCCTACCCTAGGAGTTTAATAGCGCATTTCACTCGCCATTTCATGCGCTTTGAGATGCCGCTTAGCCCAATACGCTATCTGAAATAGGAGCGACGTAAATAGAACAATTGTGATAGAATTTCGCTGAATTCTTATATTAACCAAAATATAAAATGATCTAATCGGGTCTCTGATTGCCCTATCATAGAAGTTTAATAGTGCATTTTACTCGCCAATCCACGCGCTTTAAGATTCCGCCTAGCCCAGTGCGCTATCTGAAATAGGAGCGACGTAAATTGAACAAATGTGATAGAGTTTGGCTGAATTCTTAAATTAACCATAATATAAAATGATCTAAACGGGTCTCTGTTTGCCCTACCCTAGAAGTTTAATAGTGCATTTTACTCGCCATTTCATGCGCTTTGAGATGGCGCTTAGCCCAATACGCTATCTGAAATAGGAGCGACGGAAATTGAACGAATGTGATAGAATTTCGCTGAATTCTTATATTAACCAAAATATAAGATGATCTAATCGGGACTCTGATTGCCCTATCATAGATGTTTAATAGTGCATTTTACTCGCCCTTCCACGCGCTTTAAGATGCCGCCTAGCCCAGTACGCTATCTGAAACAGGAGCGACGTAAGTTGAACAAATGTGATAGAATTTGGCTGAATTCTTAAATTAACCATAATATAAAATGATCTAATCGGGTCTCTGTTTGTCCTACCCTAGAAGTTTAATAGTGTATTTTACTCGCCATTTCATGCGCTTTGAGATGCCGCTTAGCCCAATACGCATCTGAAATAGGAGCGACGTAAGTTGAACAAATGTGATAGAATTTCCCTGAATTCTTATATTAACATTAATGTTAAATGAACTAATCGGGTCTTTGTTCGCCCTACCCTAGAAGTTTAGCGGTGCATTTTACTCGCCATTTCATGCGCTTTGAGATGCCGCTTAGCCCCATACGATATCTGAAATAGGAGCGACGTAAATTGAACAAATGTGATAGAATTTCGCTGAATTCTTAAATTAACTATAATATAAAATGATCTAATCAGGTCACTGATTGCCCTATCATAGAAGTTTAATAGTGCATTTTACACGCCATTCCACTCGCTTTAAGATGCCGGCCAGCCCAGTACGCTATCTGAAATAGGAGCGACGTAATTTGAACAAATGTGATAGAATTTCGCTGAATTCTTATATTAACCAAAATATAAAATGATCTAATCGGGTCTCTGATAGCCCTATCATAGAAGTTTAATAGTGCATTTTACTCGGCATTTCACGCGCTTTAAGATGCCGCCTAGCCCAGTACGCTATCTGAAATAGGAGCCACGTACGTTGAACAAATGTGATAGAATTACGCTGAATTCTTATATTAACCGTAATATAAAATTATCTAATCGGGTCTCTGTTTGCCCTACCCTAGAAGTTTAATGGTGCACTTTGCTCGCCATTTCATGCGCTTTGAGATGGCCGTTAGCCCAATACGCTATCTGAAATAGGAGCGACGTAAATTGAACAAATGTGATAGAATTTCCCTGAATTCTTATATTAACCTTAATGTAAAATGATCTAATCGGGTCTTTGTTCGCCCTACCCTAGAAGTTAAATAGTGCATTTCACTCGCCATTTCATGCGCTTTGAGATGCCGCTTAGCCCAGTACGCTATCTGAAATAGGAGCGACGTACGTTGAACAGATGTGATAGAATTACACTGAATTATTATATTAACCGTAATATAAAATGATCTAATCGGGTCTCTGTTTGCCTTATCCTAGAAGTTTAATAGTGCATTTTACTCGCCATTTCATGCGCATTGAGATGCCGCTTAGCCCAATACGCTATCTGAAATAGGAGCGACGTAAATTGAACAAATGTGATAGAATTTCCCTGGAATCTTATATTAATCAGAATATAAAATGACCTAAACGGGACTCTGATTGCCCTATCATAGAAGTTTAGTAGTGCATTTTACTCGCCCTTCCACGTGCTTTAAGATGCCGCCTAGCCCAGTACACTATCTGAAATAGGAGCGACGTATGTTGAACAAATGTGATAGAATTACGCTGAATTCTTATATTAACCGTAATATAAAATGATCTAATCGGGTCTCTGTTCGCCCTACCCTAGAAGATTACAAGCGCATTTCACTCGTCATATCATGCGCTTTGAGATGCCGCTTAGCCCAATACGCTATCTGCAATAGGAGCGACGTAAATTGAACAAATGTGATAGAATTTGGCTGAATCCTTAAATTAACCATAATATAAAATGATCTAATCGGGTCTCTGTTTGCTCTACCCTAGAAGTTTAATAGTGCATTTTACTCGCCATTTCGTGCGCTTTAAGATGCCACCTAGCCCAATACGCTATCTGCAATAGGAGCGACGTAAATTGAACAAATGTGATAGAATTTTGCTGACATCTTAAATTAACTATAATATAAAATGATCTAATCGGGTCTCTGTTTGCCCTACCCTACAAGTTTAGCAGTGCATTTTACTCGCCATTTCATGCGCTTTGAGATGCCGCTTAGACCAATACGCTATCTGAAATAGGAGCGACGTAAATTGAACAAATGTGATAGAATTTCCCTGAATTCTTATATTAACCTTAATGTAAAATGATCTAATCGGGTCTCTGTTCTCCCTACCCTAGAAGTTTAATACTGCATTTCACTCGTCATTTCATGCGCTTTGAGTTGCCGGTTAGCCCAATACGATATCTGAAATAGGAGCGATGTAAATTGAACAAATGAGATAGAATTTTGCTGAATTCGTAAATTAACCATAATATAATATGATCTAACCGGGTCTCTGTTTGCCCTACCCTATAAGTTTAATAGTGCATTTTACTCGCCATTTCATGCGCTTTGAGATGCCGCTTAGCCCAATACGCTATCTGAAATAGTAGCGACGTAAATAGAACAATTGTGATAGAATTCCGCTCAATTCTTATATTAACCAAAATATAAAATGATATAAACGGGTATCTGATTGCCCTATCATAGCAGTTTAATAGTGCATTTTACTCGCCAATCCACGCGCTTTAAGATTCCGCCTAGCCCGGTATGCTATCTGAAATACGAGCGACGTAAATTGAACAAATGTGATAGAATTTGGCTGTATTCTTAAATTAACCATAATATAAAATGATCTAATCGGGTCTCTGTTTGCCTTATCCTAGAAGTTTAATAGTGCATTTCACTCGTCATTTCACGCGCTTTCAGATTCCGCCTAGCCCAGTATGCTATCTGAAATAGGAGCGACGTAAATTGAACAAATGTGATAGAATTTCCCTGAATTCTTATATTAACCTTAATGTAAAATGATCTAATCGGGTCTTTGTTCGTCCTACCCTAGAAGTTAAATAGTGCATTTCACTCGCCATTTTATGCGCTTTGAGATGCCGCTTAGCCCAGTACGCTATCTGAAATAGGAGCGACGTAAGTTGAACAAATGTGATAGAATTACACTGAATTATTATATTAACCTTAATGTAAAATGTTCTAATCGGGTCTCTGTTCGCCCTACCCTTGAAGATTAATAGTGCATTTCACTCGTCATTTCATGCGCTTTGAGATGCCGCTTAGCCCAATACGCTATCTGAAATAGCAGCGACGTAAGTTGAACAAATGTGATAGAATTTCGCTGAATTCTTATATTAACCAAAATATAAAATGATCTAATCGGGTCTCTGACAGCCCTATCATAGAAGTTTAATAGTGCCTTTTACCCGCCATTCCACGCGCTTTAAGATGCCGCCTAGCCCAGTACGCTATCTGAAATAGGAGCGACGTACGTTGAACAAATGTGATAGAATTACGCTGAATTCTTATATTAACCGTAATATAAAATGAACGAATCGGGTCTCTGTTTGCCTTATCCTAGAAGTTTAATAGTGCCTTTTACTCGCCATTTCATGCGCATTGAGATGCCGCTTAGCCCAATACGCTATCTGAAATATCAACGACGTAAATTGAACAAATGTGATAGAATTTCCCTGAATACTTATATTAACCTTAATGTAAAATGATCTAATCGGGTCTCCGATAGCCCTACCCTAGAAGATTACTAGTGCATTTCACTCGTCATTTCGTGTGCTTTAAGATGCTGCCTAGCCCAGTACGCTATCTGAAATAGGAGCGACGTAAGTTGAACAAATGTGATAGAATTACGCTGAATTCTTATATTAACCGTAATATAAAATGATCGAATCGGGTCTCTGTTTGCCTTATCCTAGAAGTTTAATAGTGCATTTTACTCGCCATTTCATGCGCATTGAGATGCCGCTTAGCCCAATACGCTATCTGAAATATCAGCGACGTAAATTGAACAAATGTGAGAGACTTTCGCTGAATTCTTATATTAACCTTAATGTAAAATGATCTAATCGGGTCTCTGTTCGCCCTACCCTAGAAGTTTAATAGTGCATTTCACTCGTCATTTCATGCCCTTTCAGTTGCCGCTTAGCCCAATACGCTATCTGAAATATCAGCGACGTAAATTGAACAAATGTGATAGAATTTCCCTGAATACTTATATTAACCTTAATGTAAAATGATCTAATCGGGTCTCCGATAGCCCTACCCCAGAAGTTTAATAGTGCATTTCACTCGCCATTTCGTGCGCTTTAAGATGCCACCTAGCCCAGTACGCTATCTGAAATAGGAGCGACGTAAATTGAACAAATGTGATAGAATTACGCTGAATTCTTAAATTAACCATAACATAAAATGATCTGATCGGGTCTCTGTTCGCCCTAGCCTAGAAGTTTAATAGTGCATTTTATTCGCCATTTCATGCGCTTTGAGATGCCGCTTAGCCCAATACGCTATCTGAAATATGAGCGACGTAAATTGAACAAATGTGATAGAATATCGCTGAATTCTTAAATTAACTATAATATAAAATGATCTAATCGGGTCACTGATTGCCCTACCCTAGAAGTTTAATAGTGCATTTTACTCGCCATTTCATGCGCTTTGAGATGCCGCTTAGCCCAATACGCTATCGGAAATATGAGCGACGTAAATTGAACAAATGTGATAGAATTTCGCAGAATTCTTATGTTAACCAAAATATAAAATGATCTAATCTGATCTCTGTTCGTCATAGCCTAGAAGTTTAATAGTGCATTTTGTTCGCCATTTCATGCGCTTTGTGATGCCGCTTAGCCCAATACGCTATCTGAAATAGGAGCGACGTAAATTGAACAAATGTGATAGAATTTCCCTGAAATCTTATATTAAACAAAATATAAAATGATCTAATCGGGTCTCTGATTGCTCTATCATAGAAGTTTAGTAGTGCATTTTACTCGCCCTTCCACGCGCTTTGAGATGCCGCCTAGGTCAGTAGGCTATCTGAAATAGGAGCGATGTAAGATGAACAAATGTGATAGAATTACGCTGAATTCTTATATAAACCTTAACGTAAAATGATCCAATCGGGTCTCTGTTCGCCCTACCATAGAAGTCTAATAGTGCATTTCACTCGCCATTTCATGCGCTTTGAGGTGCCGCTTAGCCCAATACGCTATCTGAAATAGGAGCGACGTAAGTTGAACAAATGTGATAGAATTTCGCTGAATTCTTTCATTAACATTAATGTAAAATGATCTAATCGAGTCTCTGTTTGCCCTACCATAGAATTTTAATAGTGCATTCTACTCGCCATTCCGCCCGCTTTAAGATGCCGCCTAGCCCAGTACGCTATCTGAAATAGGAGCGACGTAAATTTAACAAATGTGATAGAATTTTGCTGAATTCTTAAATTAACCATAATATAAAATGATCTAATCGGGTCTCTGTTTGCCCTACCCTAGAAGTTTAATAGTGCATTTCACTCGTTATTTCATGCGCTTTGAGATGCCGCTAAGCCCAATACGCTATCTGCAATAGGAGCGACGTAAATTGAACAATTGTGATAGAATTTCGCTGAATTCCTATATTAACCAAAATATAAAATGATCTAGTCGGGTCTCTGATTGCCCTATCATAGAAGTTTAATAGTGCATTTTACTCGCCCTTCCACGCGCTTTAAGATGCCGCCTAGCCCAGTACGCTATCTCAAATAGGAGCGACGTATGTTGAACAAATGTGATAGAATTACGCTGAATTCTTATATTAACCGTAATATAAAATGATCTAATCGGGTCTCTGTTCGCCCTACCCTAGAAGATTACTAGTGCATTTCACTCGACATTTCATGCGCTTTGAGATGCCGCTTAGCCCAATAAGCTATCTGAAATAGGAGCGACGTAAATTGAACAAATGTGATAGAATTTTTCTGAATTCTTAAATAAACTATAATATGAAATGATCTAATCGGGTCTCTGTTTGCCCTACCATACAAGTTTAGCAGTGCATTTTACTCGCCATTTCATGCGCTTTGAGATGCCGCTTAGCCCAATACGATATCTGAAATAGGAGCGACGTAAATTGAACGAATGTGATAGAATTTCGCTGGATTCTTATATTAACCAAAATATAAAATGATCTAATCGGGTCTCTGATAGCCCTATCATAGAAGTTTAATAGTGCATTTTACTCGCTATTCCACGCGTATTAAGATGCCGCCTAGCCCAGTACGCTATCTGAAATAGGAGCGACGTAAGTTGAACAAATGTGATAGACTTACGCTGAATCCTTAAATTAATCATAATATAAAATGGTCTTATCGGGTTTCTGTTTGCCCTACCCTAGAAGTTTAACAGTGCATTTCACTCGTCATTTCATGCGCTTTGAGATGCCGCTTAGCCCAATACGCTATCTGAAATAGCAGCGACGTAAGTTGAACAAATGTGATAGAATTTCGCTGAATTCTTATATTAACCAAAATATAAAATGATCTAATCGGGTCTCTGATAGCCCTATCATAGAAGTTTAATAGTGCATTTTACCCGCCATTCCACGCGCTTTAAGATGCCGCCTAACCCAGTACGCTATCTGAAATAGGAGCGACGTACGTTGAGCAAATGTGATAGAATTACGCTGAATTCTTATATTAACCGTAATATAAAATGAACGATTCGGGTCTCTGTTTGCCCTATCCTAGAAGTTTAATAGTGCATTTTACTCGCCATTTCATGCGCATTGAGATGCCGCTTAGCCTAATACGCTATCTGAAATATCAGCGACGTAAATTGAACAAATGTGATAGAATTTTTCTGAATTCTTAAATAAACCATAATATAAAATGATCTAATCGGGTCTCTGTTTGCCCTACCCTAGAAGTTTAACAGTGCATTTTACTCGCCATTTCATGCTCTTTGAGATGCCGCTTAGCCCAATACGCTATCTGAAATAGGCGCGACGAAAATTGAACAAATGTGATAGAATTTCCCTGAATACTTATATTAACCTTAATGTAAAATGATCTAATCGGGTCTCTGTTCGCCCTACCCTAGAAGTTTAATAGTGCATTTCACTCGCCATTTCATGCGCTTTGAGATGCCGCTTAGCCCAATACGCTACCTGAAATAGGAGCGACGTAAACAGAACAATTGTGATAGAATTTCGCTGAATTCTTATATTAACCAAAATATAAAATGATCTAATCGGGTCTCTGATTGCCCTATCATAGAAGTTTAATAGTGCATTTTACTCGCCGATCCACGCGCTTTAAGATTCCGCCTAGCCCAGTACGCTATCTGAAATAGGAGCGACGCAAATTGAACAAATGTGATAGAATTTGGCTGAATTCTTAAATTAACCATAACATAAACTGTTCTAATCGGGTCTCTGTTTGCCCTACCCTAGAAGTTTAATAGTGCATTTTACTCGCCATTTCTTGCGCTTTGAGATGCCGCTTTGCCCAATAAGCTATCTGAAATAGGAGCGACGTAAGTTGAACAAATTTGATAGAATTTCGCTGAATTCTTATATTAACCAAAATATAAAATGATCTAATCGGGTCTCTGATAGCCCTATCATAGAAGTTTAATAGTGCATTTTACTCGCCATTCCACGCGATTTAAGATGCCGCCTAGCCCAGTACGCTATCTGAAATAGGAGCGATGTAAGATGAACAAATGTGATAGAATTACGCTGAATTCTTATATTAACCGTAATATAAAATGAACTAATCGGGTCTCCGTTTGCCTTATCCTAGAAGTTTAATAGCGCCTTTTACGCGCCATTTCATGCGCTTTGAGAGGCCGCTTAGCCCAATACGCTATCTGAAATAGGAAAGACGTAAATTGAACAAATGTGATAGAATTTCCGTGAATTCATATATAAACCTTAACGTAAAATGATCCAATCGGGTCTCTGTTCGCCCTACCATAGAAGTCTAATAGTGCATTTCACTCGCCATTTCATGCGCTTTGAGGTGCCGCTTAGCCCAATACGCTATCTGAAATAGGAGCGACGTAAGTTGAACAAATGTGATAGAATTTCGCTGAATTCTTTCATTAACATTAATGTAAAATGATCTAATCGAGTCTCTGTTTGCCCTACCATAGAATTTTAATAGTGCATTCTACTCGCCATTCCGCCCGCTTTAAGATGCCGCCTAGCCCAGTACGCTATCTGAAATAGGAGCGACGTAAATTTAACAAATGTGATAGAATTTTGCTGAATTCTTAAATTAACCATAATATAAAATGATCTAATCGGGTCTCTGTTTGCCCTACCCTAGAAGTTTAATAGTGCATTTCACTCGTTATTTCATGCGCTTTGAGATGCCGCTAAGCCCAATACGCTATCTGCAATAGGAGCGACGTAAATTGAACAATTGTGATAGAATTTCGCTGAATTCCTATATTAACCAAAATATAAAATGATCTAGTCGGGTCTCTGATTGCCCTATCAGAGAAGTTTAATAGTGCATTTTACTCGCCGTTCCACGCGCTTTAAGATGCCGCCTAGCCCAGTACGCTATCTCAAATAGGAGCGACGTATGTTGAACAAATGTGATAGAATTACGCTGAATTCTTATATTAACCGTAATATAAAATGATCTAATCGGGTCTCTGTTCGCCCTACCCTAGAAGATTACTAGTGCATTTCACTCGACATTTCATGCGCTTTGAGATGCCGCTTAGCCCAATAAGCTATCTGAAATAGGAGCGACGTAAATTGAACAAATGTGATAGAATTTTTCTGAATTCTTAAATAAACTATAATATGAAATGATCTAATCGGGTCTCTGTTTGCCCTACCATACAAGTTTAGCAGTGCATTTTACTCGCCATTTCATGCGCTTTGAGATGCCGCTTAGCCCAATACGATATCTGAAATAGGAGCGACGTAAATTGAACGAATGTGATAGAATTTCGCTGGATTCTTATATTAACCAAAATATAAAATGATCTAATCGGGTCTCTGATAGCCCTATCATAGAAGTTTAATAGTGCATTTTACTCGCTATTCCACGCGCATTAAGATGCCGCCTAGCCCAGTACGCTATCTGAAATAGGAGCGACGTAAGTTGAACAAATGTGATAGACTTACGCTGAATCCTTAAATTAATCATAATATAAAATGGTCTTATCGGGTCTCTGTTTGCCCTACCCTAGAAGTTTAATAGTGCATTTCACTCGTCATTTCATGCGCTTTGAGATGCCGCTTAGCCCAATACGCTATCTGAAATAGCAGCGACGTAAGTTGAACAAATGTGATAGAATTTCGCTGAATTCTTATATTAACCAAAATATAAAATGATCTAATCGGGTCTCTGATAGCCCTATCATAGAAGTTTAATAGTGCATTTTACCCGCCATTCCACGCGCTTTAAGATGCCGCCTAACCCAGTACGCTATCTGAAATAGGAGCGACGTACGTTGAGCAAATGTGATAGAATTACGCTTAATTCTTATATTAACCGTAATATAAAATGAACGATTCGGGTCTCTGTTTGCCCTATCCTAGAAGTTTAATAGTGCATTTTACTCGCCATTTCATGCGCATTGAGATGCCGCTTAGCCTAATACGCTATCTGAAATATCAGCGACGTAAATTGAACAAATGTGATAGAATTTTTCTGAATTCTTAAATAAACCATAATATAAAATGATCTAATCGGGTCTCTGTTTGCCCTACCCTAGAAGTTTAACAGTGCATTTTACTCGCCATTTCATGCTCTTTGAGATGCCGCTTAGCCCTATACGCTATCTGAAATAGGAGCGACGAAAATTGAACAAATGTGATAGAATTTCCCTGAATACTTATATTAACCTTAATGTAAAATGATCTAATCGGGTCTCTGTTCGCCCTACCCTAGAAGTTTAATAGTGCATTTCACTCGCCATTTCATGCGCTTTGAGATGCCGCTTAGCCCAATACGCTACCTGAAATAGGAGCGACGTAAACAGAACAATTGTGATAAAATTTCGCTGAATTCTTATATTAACCAAAATATAAAATGATCTAATCGGGTCTCTGATTGCCCTATCATAGAAGTTTAATAGTGCATTTTACTCGCCGATCCACGCGCTTTAAGATTCCGCCTAGCCCAGTACGCTATCTGAAATAGGAGCGACGCAAATTGAACAAATGTGATAGAATTTGGCTGAATTCTTAAATTAACCATAACATAAACTGTTCTAATCGGGTCTCTGTTTGCCCTACCCTAGAAGTTTAATAGTGCATTTTACTCGCCATTTCTTGCGCTTTGAGATGCCGCTTTGCCCAATAAGCTATCTGAAATAGGAGCGACGTAAGTTGAACAAATTTGATAGAATTTCGCTGAATTCTTATATTAACCAAAATATAAAATGATCTAATCGGGTCTCTGATAGCCCTATCATAGAAGTTTAATAGTGCATTTTACTCGCCATTCCACGCGATTTAAGATGCCGCCTAGCCCAGTACGCTATCTGAAATAGGAGCGATGTAAGATGAACAAATGTGATAGAATTACGCTGAATTCTTATATTAACCGTAATATAAAATGAACTAATCGGGTCTCCGTTTGCCTTATCCTAGAAGTTTAATAGCGCCTTTTACGCGCCATTTCATGCGCTTTGAGAGGCCGCTTAGCCCAATACGCTATCTGAAATAGGAAAGACGTAAATTGATCAAATGTGATAGAATTTCCGTGAATTCTTATATAAACCTTAACGTAAAATGATCCAATCGGGTCTCTGTTCGCCCTACCATAGAAGTCTAATAGTGCATTTCACTCGCCATTTCATACGCTTTGAGGTGCCGCTTAGCCCAATACGCTATCTGAAATAGGAGCGACGTAAGTTGAACAAATGTGATAGAATTTCGCTGAATTCTTTCATTAACATTAATGTAAAATGATCTAATCGAGTCTCTGTTTGCCCTACCATAGAATTTTAATAGTGCATTCTACTCGCCATTCCGCCCGCTTTAAGATGCCGCCTAGCCCAGTACGCTATCTGAAATAGGAGCGACGTAAATTTAACAAATGTGATAGAATTTTGCTGAATTCTTAAATTAACCATAATATAAAATGATCTAATCGGGTCTCTGTTTGCCCTACCCTAGAAGTTTAATAGTGCATTTCACTCGTTATTTCATGCGCTTTGAGATGCCGCTAAGCCCAATACGCTATCTGCAATAGGAGCGACGTAAATTGAACAATTGTGATAGAATTTCGCTGAATTCCTATATTAACCAAAATATAAAATGATCTAGTCGGGTCTCTGATTGCCCTATCAGAGAAGTTTAATAGTGCATTTTACTCGCCGTTCCACGCGCTTTAAGATGCCGCCTAGCCCAGTACGCTATCTCAAATAGGAGCGACGTATGTTGAACAAATGTGATAGAATTACGCTGAATTCTTATATTAACCGTAATATAAAATGATCTAATCGGGTCTCTGTTCGCCCTACCCTAGAAGATTACTAGTGCATTTCACTCGACATTTCATGCGCTTTGAGATGCCGCTTAGCCCAATAAGCTATCTGAAATAGGAGCGACGTAAATTGAACAAATGTGATAGAATTTTTCTGAATTCTTAAATAAACTATAATATGAAATGATCTAATCGGGTCTCTGTTTGCCCTACCATACAAGTTTAGCAGTGCATTTTACTCGCCATTTCATGCGCTTTGAGATGCCGCTTAGCCCAATACGATATCTGAAATAGGAGCGACGTAAATTGAACGAATGTGATAGAATTTCGCTGGATTCTTATATTAACCAAAATATAAAATGATCTAATCGGGTCTCTGATAGCCCTATCATAGAAGTTTAATAGTGCATTTTACTCGCTATTCCACGCGCATTAAGATGCCGCCTAGCCCAGTACGCTATCTGAAATAGGAGCGACGTAAGTTGAACAAATGTGATAGACTTACGCTGAATCCTTAAATTAATCATAATATAAAATGGTCTTATCGGGTCTCTGTTTGCCCTACCCTAGAAGTTTAATAGTGCATTTCACTCGTCATTTCATGCGCTTTGAGATGCCGCTTAGCCCAATACGCTATCTGAAATAGCAGGGACGTAAGTTGAACAAATGTGATAGAATTTCGCTGAATTCTTATATTAACCAAAATATAAAATGATCTAATCGGGTCTCTGATAGCCCTATCATAGAAGTTTAATAGTGCATTTTACCCGCCATTCCACGCGCTTTAAGATGCCGCCTAACCCAGTACGCTATCTGAAATAGGAGCGACGTACGTTGAGCAAATGTGATAGAATTACGCTGAATTCTTATATTAACCGTAATATAAAATGAACGATTCGGGTCTCTGTTTGCCCTATCCTAGAAGTTTAATAGTGCATTTTACTCGCCATTTCATGCGCATTGAGATGCCGCTTAGCCTAATACGCTATCTGAAATATCAGCGACGTAAATTGAACAAATGTGATAGAATTTTTCTGAATTCTTAAATAAACCATAATATAAAATGATCTAATCGGGTCTCTGTTTGCCCTACCCTAGAAGTTTAACAGTGCATTTTACTCGCCATTTCATGCTCTTTGAGATGCCGCTTAGCCCAATACGCTATCTGAAATAGGAGCGACGTAAATTGAACAAATGTGATAGAATTTCCCTGAATACTTATATTAACCTTAATGTAAAATGATCTAATCGGGTCTCTGTTCGCCCTACCCTAGAAGTTTAATAGTGCATTTCACTCGCCATTTCATGCGCTTTGAGATGCCGCTTAGCCCAATACGCTACCTGAAATAGGAGCGACGTAAACAGAACAATTGTGATAGAATTTCGCTGAATTCTTATATTAACCAAAATATAAAATGATCTAATCGGGTCTCTGATTGCCCTATCATAGAAGTTTAATAGTGCATTTTACTGGCCGATCCACGCGCTTTAAGATTCCGCCTAGCCCAGTACGCTATCTGAAATAGGAGCGACGCAAATTGAACAAATGTGATAGAATTTGGCTGAATTCTTAAATTAACCATAACATAAACTGTTCTAATCTGGTCTCTGTTCGCCCTAGCCTAGAAGTTTAATAGTGCATTTTGTTCGCCATTTCATGCGATTTGAGATGCCGCTAAGCCCAATAAGCTGTCTGAAATAGGAGCGACGTAAATTGAACAAATGTGATAGAATTTCGCTGAATTCTTATATTAACCAGAATATAAAATGATCTTATCGGGTCTCTGTTTGCCCTACCCTAGAAGTTTAATCGTGCATTTTACACGCCATTTCATGCGCTTTGAGATGCCGCTTAGCCCAATACGCTATCTGAAATAGGAGCGACGTAAATTGAACAAATGTGATAGAATTTCGCTGAATTCTTAAATTAACCATAATATAAAATGATCTAATCGGGTCCCTGTTTGCCCTACCCTAGAAGTTTAATAGTGCATTTCACCCGTCATTTCATGCGCTTTGAGATGCCGCTTAGCCCAACACGCTATCTGAAATAGGAGCGACGTAAATTGAACAAATGTGATAGAATTTCGCTGAATTCTTATATTAACCAAAGTATAAAATGGTCTAATCTGGTCTCTGATTGCCCTATCACAGAAGGTTAATAGTGCATTTTACTCGCCATTCTACGCGCTTTAAGATGCCGCCTAGCCCAGTACGCTGTCTGAAATAGAAGCGACGTAAATTGAACAAGTGTGATAGAATCTCGCTGAATACTTATATTAACCTTAATGTAAAATGATCTAATCGGGTCTCTGTTCGCCCTACCCTAGAAGTTTAATAGTGCATTTCACTCGTCATTTCATGCGCTTTGAGATGACGCTTAACCCAATACGCTATCTGAAATAGGAGCGACGTAAGTTGAACAAATGTGACAGAATTACGCTGCATTCTTATATTCACCTTATTGTAAAATGATCTCTTCGGGTCTGTGTTCACCCTACCCTAGATGTATAATAGTGCATTTCACTCGTCATTTCATGCGCTTTGAGATGCCGCTTAGCCCAATACGATATCTGAAATAGGAGCGACGTAAATTGAACAAATGTGATAGAATTTCCCTGAATTCTTATATTAACCAAAATATAAAATAATCTAATCGGGTCTCTGATTGCCCTATCATAGAAGTTTAATAGTGCATTTTACTCGCCATTTCACGCGCTCTAAGATGCCGCCTAGCCCAGTACGCTATCTGAAATAGGAGCGACGTAAATTGAACAAATACGATAGAATTACGCTGAATTCTTATATTAACCGTAATATAAAATGAACTAATCGGGTCTCTGTTTGCACTACCCCAGAAGTTTAATAGTGCATTCTACTCGCCATTTCATGCGCTTTGCGATGCCGCTTAGCCCAATACGCTATCTGAAATATGAGCGACGTAAATTGAACAAATGTGATAGAATTTCCCTGAAATCTTATATTAAACAAAATATAAAATGATCTAATCGGGTCTGTGAATACCCTATCATAGAAGCTTAATAGTGCATTTTACTCGCCATTCCACGCGGTTTAAGATGCCGGCCAGCCCAGTACGCTATCTGAAATAGGAGCGACGTAATTTGAAGAAATGTGATAGAATTACGCTGAATTCTTATATTAACCGTAATATAAAATGAACTAATCGGGTCTCCGTTTGCCTTATCCTAGAAGTTTAATAGCGCATTTTACGCGCCATTTCATGCGCTTTGAGATGCCGCTTATCCCAATACGCTATCTGAAATATGAGCGACACAAATTGAACAAATGTGATAGAATTTCGCTGAATTCTTATATTAACCATAATATAAAATGATCTAATCGGGTCTCTGTTTGCTCTACCCTAGAAGTTTAATAGTGCATTTTACTCGCAATTTCATGCGCTTTGAGGTGCCGCTTAACCCAATACGCTATCTGCAATAGGAGCGACGGAAATTGAACAAATGTGATAGAATATCGCTGAATTCTTAAATTAACTATAATATAAAATGATCTAATCGGGTCACTGATTGCCCTACCCTAGAAGTTTAATAGTGCATTTTGCTCGCCATTTCATGCGCTTTGAGATGCCGCTTAGCCCAGTACGCTATCGGAAATACGAGCGACGTAAATTGAACAAATGTGATAGAATTTCGCTGAATTCTTATATTAACAAAAATATAAAATGATCTAATCGGGTCTCTGTTTGCCTTATCCTAGAAGTTTAGTATTGCATTTTACTCGCCATTTCATGCGCTTTGAGATGCCGCTTAGCCCAATACGCTATCTGGAATAGGCGCGACGTAAATTGAACAAATGTGATAGAATTTCCGTGAATTCTTATATTAACCTTAATGTAAAATGATCCAATCGAGTCTCTGTTCGCCCTACCATAGAAGTCTAATAGTGCATTTCACTCGCCATTTCATGCGCTTTGAGATGCCGCTTAGCCCAATGCGCTATCTGAAATAGGAGCGACGTAAGTTGAACAAATGTGATAGAATTACGCTGAATTCTTTTATTAACCATAATGTAAAATGATCTGCTCGGGTCTCTGTTCGCCCTAGCCTAGAAGTTTAATAGTGCATTTTATTCGCCATTTCATGCGCTTTGAGATGCCGCGTAGCCCAATACGCTATCTGAAATAGGAGCGACGTAAGTTGAACAAATGTGATAGAATTTCCCTGAAATCTTATATTAAACAAAATATAAAATGATCTAATCGGGTCTCTGATTGCTCTATCATAGAAGTTTAGTAGTGCATTTTACTCGCCCTTCCACGCGCTTTAAGATGCCGCATAGGTCAGTAGGCTATCTGAAATAGGAGCGACGTAAGATGAACAAATGTGATAGAATTACGCTGAATTCTTATATTAACAGTAATATAAAATGAACTAATCGGGCCTCCGTTTGCCTTATCCTAGAAGTATAATAGCGCATTTTACGCGCCATTTCATGCGCTTTGAGAGGCCGCTTAGCCCAATACGCTATCTGAAATAGGAGCGACGTAAATTGAACAAATGTGATAGAATTTCCGTGAATTCTTATATAAACCTTAATGTAAAATGATCCAATAGGGTCTCTGTTCGCCCTACCATAGAAGTCTAATAGTGCATTTCACTCGCCATTTCATGCGCTTTGAGGTGCCGCTTAGCCCAATACGCTATCTGAAATAGGAGCGACGTAAGTTGAACAAATGTGATAGAATTTCGCTGAATTCTTTTATTAACATTAATGTAAAATGATCTAATCGAGTCTCTGTTTGCCCTACCATAGAATTTTAATAGTGCATTCTACTCGCCATTCCACCCGCTTTAAGATGCCGCCTAGCCCAGTACGCTATCTGAAATAGGAGCGACGTAAATTGAACAAATGTGATAGAATTTTGCTGAATTCTTAAATTAACCATAATATAAAATGATCTAATCGAGTCTCAGTTTGCCCTACCCTAGAAGTTTAATAGTGCATTTCTCTCGTCATTTCATGCGCTTTGAGATGCCGCTAAGCCCAATAAGCTATCTGTAATAGGAGCGACGTAAATTTTACAAATGTGATAGAATTTCGTTGAATTCTTATATTAACCAAAATATAAAATGATCTAATCGGGTCTCTGATTGCCCTATCATAGAAGTTTAATAGTGCATTTTACTCACCATTCCACGCGCTTTAAGATGCCGCCTAGCCCAGTACGCTATCTGAAATAGGAGCGACGTAACTTGAACAAATGTGATAGAATTTCGCAGAATTCTTATATTAACCAAAATATAAAATGATCTAATCTGGTCTCTGTTCGCCCTAGCCCAGAAGTTTAATAGTGCCTTTTGTTCGCCATTTCATGCGATTTGAGATGCCGCTAAGCCCAATAAGCTGTCTGAAATAGGAGCGACGTAAATTGAACAAATGTGATAGAATTTCGCTGAATTCTTATATTAACCAAAATATAAAATGATCTAATCGGGTCTCTGTTTGCCCTACCCTAGAAGTTTAATCGTGCATTTTACACGCCATTTCATGCGCTTTGAGATGCCGCTTAGCCCAATACGCTATCTGAAATAGGAGCGACGTAAATTGAACAAATGTGATAGAATTTCGCTGAATTCTTAAATTAACCATAATATAAAATGATCTAATCGGGTCCCTGTTTGCCCTACCCTAGACGTTTAATAGTGCATTTCACTCGTCATTTCATGCGCTTTGAGATGCCGCTTAGCCCAATACGCTATCTGAAATAGGAGCGTGCCGTAAATTGTACAAATGTGATAGAATTTCGCTGAATTCTTATATTAACCAAAGGATAAAGTGATCTAATCTGGTCTCTGATTGCCCTATCACAGAAGGTTAATAGTGCATTTTGCTCGCCATTCCACGCGCTTTAAGATGCCGCCTAGCCCAGTACGCTGTCTGAAATAGAAGCGACGTAAATTGAACAAATGTGATAGAATTTCGCTGAATTCTTATATTAACAAAAATATAAAATGATCTAATCGGGTCTCTGTTTGCCTTATCCTAGAAGTTTAGTATTGCATTTTACTCGCCATTTCATGCGCTTTGAGATGCCGCTTAGCCCAATACGCTATCTGGAATAGGCGCGACGTAAATTGAACAAATGTGATAGAATTTCCGTGAATTCTTATATTAACCTTAATGTAAAATGATCCAATCGAGTCTCTGTTCGCCCTACCATAGAAGTCTAATAGTGCATTTCACTCGCCATTTCATGCGCTTTGAGATGCCGCTTAGCCCAATGCGCTATCTGAAATAGGAGCGACGTAAGTTGAACAAGTGTGATAGAATTACGCTGAATTCTTTTATTAACCATAATGTAAAATGATCTGCTCGGGTCTCTGTTCGCCCTAGCCTAGAAGTTTAATATTGCATTTTATTCGCCATTTCATGCGCTTTGAGATGCCGCGTAGCCCAATACGCTATCTGAAATTGGAGCGACGTAAATTGAACAAATGTGATAGAATTTCGCTGAATTCTTAAATTAACCATAATATAAAATGATCCAATCGGGTCTCTGTTCGCCCTACCATAGAAGTCTAATAGTGCATTTCACTCGCCATTTCATGCGCTTTGAGATGCCGCTTAGCCCAATACGCTATCTGAAATAGGAGCGACGTAAGTTGAACAAATGTGATAGAATTTCCCTGAAATCTTATATTAAACAAAATATAAAATGATCTAATCGGATCTCTGATTGCTCTATCATAGAAGTTTAGTAGTGCATTTTACTCGCCCCTCCACGCGCTTTAAGATGCCGCATAGGTCAGTAGGCTATCTGAAATAGGAGCGACGTAAGATGAACAAATGTGATAGAATTACGCTGAATTCTTATATTAACAGTAATATAAAATGAACTAATCGGGTCTCCGTTTGCCTTATCCTAGATGTATAATAGCGCATTTTACGCGCCATTTCATGCGCTTTGAGAGGCCGCTTAGCCCAATACGCTATCTGAAATAGGAGCGACGTAAATTGAACAAATGTGATAGAATTTCCGTGAATACTTATATAAACCTTAATGTAAAATGATCCAATAGGGTCTCTGTTCGCCCTACCATAGAAGTCTAATAGTGCATTTCACTCGCCATTTCATGCGCTTTGAGGTGCCGCTTAGCCCAATACGCTATCTGAAATAGGAGCGACGTAAATTGAACAAATGTGATAGAATTTCGCTGAATTCTTAAATTAACCATAATATAAAATGATCTAATCGGGTCCCTGTTTGCCTTACCCTAGAAGTTTAATAGTGCATTTCACTCGTCATTTCATGCGCTTTGAGATGCCGCTTAGCCCAATACGCTATCTGACATAGGAGCGTGCCGTAAATTGTACAAATGTGATAGAATTTCGCTGAATTCTTGTATTAACCAAATGATAAAATGATCTAATCTGGTCTCTGATTGCCCTATCACAGAAGGTTAATAGTGCATTTTGCTCGCCATTCCACGCGCTTTAAGATGCCGCCTAGCCCAGTACGCTATCTGAAATAGGAGCGACGTAAATTGAACAAATGTGATAGAATTTCGCTGAATTCTTAAATTAACTATAATATAAAAGGATCTAATCGGGTCACTGATTGCCCTATCATAGAAGTTTAATAGTGCATTTTGCTCGCCATTTCATGCGCTTTGAGATGCCGCTTAGCCCAATACGCTATCTGAAATAGGAGCAACGTAAATTGAACAAATGTGATAGAATTTCGCTGAATTCTTAAATTAACTATAATATAAAATGATCTAAACGGGTCACTGATTGCCCTATCATAGAAGTTTAATAGTGCATTTTACTCGCCATTCCACGCGCTTTAAGTTGCCGGGCAGCCCAGTACGCTATCTGAAATAGGAGCGACGTAATTTGAAGAAATGTGATAGAATTACGCTGAATTCTTATATTAACCGTAATATAAACTGATCTAATCGGGTCTCCGTTTGCCCTACCCTAGAAGTTTAATTGTCCATTTTATTCGCCATTTCATGCGCTTTGAGATGCCGGTTAGCCCAATACGCTAACTGAAATAGGAGCGACGTAAATTGAAAAAATGTGATAGAATTTCCCTGAAATCTTATATTAAACAAAATATAAAATGATCTAATCGGGTCTGTGAATGCCCTATCATAGAAGCTTAGTAGTGCATTTTACTCGCCATTCCACGCGGATCAAGATGCCGGCCAGCCCAGTACGCTATCTGAAATAGGAGCGACGTAATTTGAAGAAATGTGATAGAATTACGCTGAATTCTTATATTAACCGTAATATAAAATGAACTAATCGGGTCTCCGTTTGCCTTATCCTAGAAGTTTAATAGCGCATTTTACGCGCCATTTCATGCGCTTTGAGATGCCGCTTAGCCCAATACGCTATCTGAAATATGAGCGACGCAAATTGAACAAATGTGATAGAATTTCGCTGAATTCTTATATTAACCATAATATAAAATGATCTAACCGGGTCTGTGAATGCCCTATCATAGAAGCTTAATAGTGCATTTTACTCGCCATTCCACGCGGATTAAGATGCCGGCCAGCCCAATACGCTATCTGAAATAGGAGCGACGTAAGTTGAACAAATGTGATAGAATCACGCTGAATTCTTTTATTAACCATAATGTAAAATGATCTGCTCGTGTCTCAGTTCGCCCTAGCCTAGAAGTTTAATAGTGCATTTTATTCGCCATTTCATGCGCTTTGAGATGCCGCTTAGCCCAATACGCTATCTGAAATTGGAGCGACGTAAATGGAACAAATGTGATAGAATTTCGCTGAATTCTTAAATTAACCATAATATAAAATGATCTAATCGGGTCTCTGCTTGCCCTACCCTAGAAGTTTAATAGTGCATTTCACTCGTCACTTCATGCGCTTTGAGATGCCGCTAAGCCCAATATGCTATCTGAAATAGGAGCGACGTAAATTTTACAAATGTGATAGAATTTCGTTGAATTCTTATATTAACCAAAATATAAAATGATCTATTCGGGTCTCTGTTTGCACTACCCTAGAAGTTTAATAGTGCATTCTACTCGCCATTTCATGCGCTTTGAGATGCCGCTTAGCCCAATACGCTATCTGAAATATGAGCGACGTAAATTGAACAAATGTGATAGAATTTCCCTGAAATCTTATATTAAACAAAATATAAAATGATCTAATCGGGTCTGTGAATGCCCTATCATAGAAGCTTAATAGTGCATTTTACTCGGCATTCCACGCGGATTAAGATGCCGGCCAGCCCAGTACGCTATCTGAAATAGGAGCGACGTAAGTTGAACAAATGTGATAGAATCACGCTGAATTCTTTTATTAACCATAATGTAAAATGATCTGCTCGTGTCTCAGTTCGCCCTAGCCTAGAAGTTTAATAGTGCATTTTATTCGCCATTTCATGCGCTTTGAGATGCCGCTTAGCCCAATACGCTATCTCAAATTGGAGCGACGTAAATGGTACAAATGTGATAGAATTACGCTGAATTCTTATATTAACCGTAATATAAAATGAACTAATCGGGTCACTGATTGCCCTACCCTAGAAGTTTAATAGCGCATTTTACTCGCCATTTCATGCGCTTTGAGATGCCGCTTAGCCCAATACGCTATCTGAAATAGGAGCGACGTAAATTGAACAAATGTGATAGAATTTCGCTGAATTCTTAAATTAACTATAATATAAAATGATCTAATCGGGTCACTGATTGCCCTACCCTAGAAGTTTAATAGTGCATTTTACTCGCCATTTCATGCGCTTTGAGATGCCGCTTAGCCCAATACGCTATCTGAAATATGAGCGACAGGAATTGAACAAATGTGATAGAATTTCCCCGAAATCTTGTATTAAACAAAATACAAAATGATCTAATCGCGTCTCTGATTGCCCTATCATACTAGTTTAATAGTGCATTTTACTCGCCACTCCACGTGCTTTAGGATGCCGCCTAGCACAGTACGCTATCTGAAATAGGAGCGACGTAAATTGAACAAATGTGATAGAATTTTGCTGAATTCTTAAATTAACCATAATATAAAATGATCTAATCGGGTCTCTGCTTGCCCTACCCTAGAAGTTTAACAGTGCATTTTACCCTTCATTTCATGCGCTTCGAGATGCCGCTTAGCTCAATACGCTATCTGAAATAGGAGCGACGAAAGTTGAACAAATGTGATAGAATTTCGCTGAATTATTTTATTAACCAGAATGTAAAATGATCTAATCTGGTCTCTGTTCGCCCTACCATAGAAGTCTTATAGTGCATTTCACTCGCCATTTCATGCGCTTTGAGATGCCGCTTAGCCCAATACGCTATCTGAAATAGGAGCGACGTAAATTGAACAAATGTGATAGAATATCGCTGAATTCTTAAATTAACTATAATATAAAATGATCTAATCGGGTCACTGATTGCCCTACCCTAGAAGTTTAATAGTGCATTTTACTCGCCATTTCATGCGCTTTGAGATGCCGCTTAGCCCAATACGCTATGGGAAATATGAGCGACGTAAATTGAACAAATGTGATAGAATTTCGCTGAATTCTTATATTAACAAAAATATAAAATGATCTAATCGGGTCTCTGTTTGCATTATCCTAGAAGTTTAGTATTGCATTTTACTCGCCATTTCATGCGCTTTGAGATGCCGCTTAGCCCAATACGCTATCTGAAATAGGAGCGACGTAAATTGAACAAATGTGATAGAATTTCGCTGAATTCTTAAATTAACTATAATATAAAATGATCTAATCAGGTCACTGATTGCCCTACCATAGAAGTTTAATAGTGCATTTTACACGCCATTCCACGCGCTTTAAGATGCCGGCCAGCCCAGTACGCTATCTGAAATAGGAGCGACGTAATTTGAAGAAATGTGATAGAATTACGCTGAATTCTTATATTAACCGTAATATAAAATGATCTAATCGGGTCTCTGTTTGTCCTACCCTAGAAGTTTAATAGTCCATTTTATTCGCCATTTCATGCGCTTTGAGATGCCGGTTAGCCCAATACGCTAACTGAAATAGGAGCGACGTAAATAGAACAAATGTGATAGGATTTCCCTGAAATCTTATATTAAACAAAATATAAAATGATCTGATCGGGTCTCTGACTGCCCTATCATTGAAGTTTAACAGTGCATTTTACTCGCCATTCCACGCGCTTTAAAATGCCGCCTAGCCCAGTACGCTATCTGAAATAGGAGCGACGAAAGTTCAACAAATGTGATAGAATCTTGCTGAATTCTTAAATTAAACAAAATATAAAATGATCTAACCGGATCTCTGACTGCCCTATCATTGAAGTTTAACAGTGCATTTTACTCGCCATTTCATGCGCTTTGAGAGGCCGCTTAGCCCAATACGCTATCTGAAATATGAGCGACACGAATTGAACAAATGTGATAGAATTTCCCTGAAATCTTGTATTAAACAAAATATAAAATGATCTAATCGCGTCTCTGATTGCCCTGTCATACAAGTTTAATAGTGCATTTTACTCGCCACTCCACGCGCTTTAGGATGCCGCCTAGCCCAGTACGCTATCCGAAATACGAGCGACGTAAATTGAACAAATGTGATAGAATTTTGCTGAATTCTTAAATTAACCATAATATAAAATGATCTAATCGGGTCTCTGTTTGCCCTACCCTAGAAGTTTAATAGTGCATTGTACTCGCCATTTCATGCGCTTCGAGATGCCGCTTAGCTCAATACGCTATCTGAAATAGGAGCGACGTAAATTGAATAAATGTGATAGAATTTCCCTGAATTCTTATATTAACCAAAATATAAAATGATCTAATCGGGTCTCTGATTGCCCTACCCTAGAAGTTTAACAGTGCATTTTACTCGTCATATCATGCGCTTTGAGATGCCGCTTTGCCCAATACGCTATCTGAAATAGGAGCGACGTAAATTGAACGAATGTGATAGAATTTCGCTCAATTCTTAAATTAACTATAATATAAAATGATCTAATCGGGTCTCTGCTTGCCCTACCCTAGAAGTTTAACAGTGCATTTTACCCTTCATTTCATGCGCTTCGAGATGCCGCTTAGCTCAACACGCTATCTGAAATAGGAGCGACGAAAGTTGAACAAATGTGATAGAATTTCGCTGAATTATTTTATTAACCAGAATGTAAAATGATCTAATCTGGTCTCTGTTCGCCCTACCATAGAAGTCTTATAGTGCATTTCACTCGCCATTTCATGCGCTTTGAGATGCCGCTTAGCCCAATACGCTATCTGAAATAGGAGCGACGTAAATTGAACAAATGTGATAGAATATCGCTGAATTCTTAAATTAACTATAATATAAAATGATCTAATCGGGTCACTGATTGCCCTACCCTAGAAGTTTAATAGTGCATTTTACTCGCCATTTCATGCGCTTTGAGATGCCGCTTAGCCCAATACGCTATGGGAAATATGAGCGACGTAAATTGAACAAATGTGATAGAATTTCGCTGAATTCTTATATTAACAAAAATATAAAATGATCTAATCGGGTCTCTGTTTGCATTATCCTAGAAGTTTAGTATTGCATTTTACTCGCCATTTCATGCGCTTTGAGATGCCGCTTAGCCCAATACGCTATCTGAAATAGGAGCGACGTAAATTGAACAAATGTGATAGAATTTCGCTGAATTCTTAAATTAACTATAATATAAAATGATCTAATCAGGTCACTGATTGCCCTACCATAGAAGTTTAATAGTGCATTTTACACGCCATTCCACGCGCTTTAAGATGCCGGCCAGACCAGTTCGCTATCTGAAATAGGAGCGACGTAATTTGAAGAAATGTGATAGAATTACGCTGAATTCTTATATTAACCGTAATATAAAATGATCTAATCGGGTCTCTGTTTGCCCTACCCTAGAAGTTTAATAGTGCATTGTACTCGCCATTTCATGCGCTTCGAGATGCCGCTTAGCTCAATACGCTATCTGAAATAGGAGCGACGTAAATTGAATAAATGTGATAGAATTTCCCTGAAATCTTATATTAAACAAAATACAAAATGATCTAATCGGGTCTCTGATTGCCCTATCATAGAAGTTTAGTAGTGCATTCTACTCGCCATTCCACGCGCTTTAAGATGCCGCCTATCCCAGAACGCTATATGAAATAGGAGCGACCTAAATTGAACGAATGTGATAGAATTTCGCTCAATGCTTAAATTAACCATAATATAAAATGATCTAATCGGGTCTCTGCTTGCCTACCCTAGAAGTTTAACAGTGCATTTTACTCGTCATATCATGCGCTTTGAGATGCCGCTTTGCCCAATACGCTATCTGAAATAGGAGCGACGTAAATTGAACGAATGTGATAGAATTTCGCTCAATTCTTAAATTAACTATAATATAAAATGATCTAATCGGGTCTCTGCTTGCCCTACCCTAGAAGTTTAACAGTGCATTTTACCCTTCATTTCATGCGCTTCGAGATGCCGCTTAGCTCAATACGCTATCTGAAATAGGAGCGACGAAAGTTGAACAAATGTGATAGAATATCGCTGAATTCTTAAATTAACTATAATATAAAATGATCTAATCGGGTCACTGATTGCCCTACCCTAGAAGTTTAATAGTGCATTTTACTCGCCATTTCATGCGCTTTGAGATGCCGCTTAGCCCAATACGCTATGGGAAATATGAGCGACGTAAATTGAACAAATGTGATAGAATTTCGCTGAATTCTTATATTAACAAAAATATAAAATGATCTAATCGGGTCTCTGTTTGCATTATCCTAGAAGTTTAGTATTGCATTTTACTCGCCATTTCATGCGCTTTGAGATGCCGCTTAGCCCAATACGCTATCTGAAATAGGAGCGACGTAAATTGAACAAATGTGATAGAATTTCGCTGAATTCTTAAATTAACTATAATATAAAATGATCTAATCAGGTCACTGATTGCCCTACCATAGAAGTTTAATAGTGCATTTTACACGCCATTCCACGCGCTTTAAGATGCCGGCCAGCCCAGTACGCTATCTGAAATAGGAGCGACGTAATTTGAAGAAATGTGATAGAATTACGCTGAATTCTTATATTAACCGTAATATAAAATGATCTAATCGGGTCTCTGTTTGTCCTACCCTAGAAGTTTAATAGTCCATTTTATTCGCCATTTCATGCGCTTTGAGATGCCGGTTAGCCCAATACGCTAACTGAAATAGGAGCGACGTAAATAGAACAAATGTGATAGGATTTCCCTGAAATCTTATATTAAACAAAATATAAAATGATCTAATCGGGTCTCTGACTGCCCTATCATTGAAGTTTAACAGTGCATTTTACTCGCCATTCCACGCGCTTTAAAATGCCGCCTAGCCCAGTACGCTATCTGAAATAGGAGCGACGAAAGTTCAACAAATGTGATAGAATCTTGCTGAATTCTTAAATTAAACAAAATATAAAATGATCTAACCGGATCTCTGACTGCCCTATCATTGAAGTTTAACAGTGCATTTTACTCGCCATTTCATGCGCTTTGAGAGGCCGCTTAGCCCAATACGCTATCTGAAATATGAGCGACACGAATTGAACAAATGTGATAGAATTTCCCTGAAATCTTGTATTAAACAAAATATAAAATGATCTAATCGCGTCTCTGATTGCCCTATCATACAAGTTTAATAGTGCATTTTACTCGCCACTCCACGCGCTTTAGGATGCCGCCTAGCCCAGTACGCTATCCGAAATACGAGCGACGTAAATTGAACAAATGTGATAGAATTTTGCTGAATTCTTAAATTAACCATAATATAAAATGATCTAATCGGGTCTCTGTTTGCCCTACCCTAGAAGTTTAATAGTGCATTTTACTCGCCATTTCATGCGCTTTCAGATGCCGCTTTGCCCAATACGCTATCTGAAATAGGAGCGACGTAAATTGAACAAATGTGATAGAATTTCACTGAATTCTTATATTAACCATAATATAAAATGATCTAATCGGGTCTCTGATTGCCCTAGCATAGAAGTTTAATAGTGTATTTTACTCGCCATTCCGAGCGCTTTAAGATGCCGCATAGCCCAATACGCTATCTGAAATAGGAGCGACGTAAATTGAACAAATGTGATAGAATTTCGCTGAATTCTTAAATTAACTATAATATAAAATGATCTCATCGGGTCACTGATTGCCCTACCCTAGAAGTTTAATAGTGCATTTTACTTGTCATTTCATGCGCTTTGAGATGCCGCTTAGCCCAATACGCTATCTGAAATATGAGCGACGTAAATTGAACAAACGTGATAGAATTTCGCTGATTCTTATATTAACCATAATATAAAATGATCTAATCGGGTATCTGTTTGCCTTATCCTAGAAGTTTAATAGTGCATTATTCTCGCCATTTCATGCGCTTCGAGATGCCGCTTAACCCAACACGCTATCTGCAATAGCAGCGACGTAAATTGAACAAACGTGATAGAATTTTGCTGAATTCTTAAATTAACCATAGTACAAAATGATCTAATCGGGTCTCTGTTTGCCCTACCCTAGAAGTTTAATAGTGCATTTTGCTCGCCATTTCATGCGCTTTGAGATGACGCTTAGCCCAATACCCTATCTGAAATAGGAGCGACGTAAATTGAACAAATGTGATAGAATATCGCTGAATTCTTAAATTAACTATAATATAAAATGATCTAATCGGGTCACTGATTGCCCTACCCTAGATGTTTAATAGTGCATTTTACTCGCCATTTCATACGCTTTGAGATGCCGCTTAGCCCAATACGCTATGGGAAATATGAGCGACGTAAATTGAACAAATGTGATAGAATTTCGCTGAATTCTTATATTAACAAAAATATAAAATGATCTAATCGGGTCTCTGTTTGCATTATCCTAGAAGTTTAGTATTGCATTCTACGCGCCATTTCATGCGCTTTGAGAGGCCGCTTAGCCCAATACGCTATCTGAAATAGGAGCGACGTAAATTGAACAAATGTGATAGAATTTCGCTGAATTCTTAAATTAACTATAATATAAAATGATCTAATCAGGTCACTGATTGCCCTATCATAGAAGTTTAATAGTGCATTTTACACGCCATTCCACTCGCTTTAAGATGCCGGCCAGCCCAGTACGCTATCTGAAATAGGAGCGACGTAATTTGAAGAAATGTGATAGAATTACGCTGAATTCTTATATTAACCGTAATATAAAATGATCTAATCGGGTCTCTGTTTGTCCTACGCTAGAAGTTTAATAGTCCATTTTATTCGCCATTTCATGCGCTTTGAGATGCCGGTTAGCCCAATACGCTAACTGAAATAGGAGCGACGTAAATAGAACAAATGTGATAGGATTTCCCTGTAATCTTATATTAAACAAAATATAAAATGATCTAATCGGGTCTCTGACTGCCCTATCATTGAAGTTTGACAGTGCATTTTACTCGCCATTCCACGCGCTTTAAAATGCCGCCTAGCCCAGTACGCTATCTGAAATAGGAGCGACGAAAATTCAACAAATGTGATAGAATCTTGCTGAATTCTTAAATTAAACAAAATATAAAATGATCTAACCGGGTCTCTGACTGCCTTATCATTGAAGTTTAACAGTGCATTTTACTCGCCATTTCATGCGCTTTGAGAGGCCGCTTAGCCCAATACGCTATCTGAAATATGAGCGACACGAATTGAACAAATGTGATAGAATTTCCCTGAAATCTTGTATCAAACAAAATATAAAATGATCTAATCGCGTCACTGATTGCCCTATCATACAAGTTTAATAGTGCACTTCACTCGCCACTCCACGCGCTTTAGGATGCCGCCTAGCCCAGTACGCTATCCGAAATACGAGCGACGTAAATTGAACAAATGTGATAGAATTTCCCTGAAATCTTATATTAAACAAAATACAAAATGATCTAATCGGGTCTCTGATTGCCCTATCATAGAAGTTTAGTAGTGCATTCTACTCGCCATTCCACGCGCTTTAAGATGCCGCCTATCCCAGAACGCTATCTGAAATAGGAGCGACGTAAATTGAACAAATGTGATAGAATTTCCCTGAAATCTTATATTAAACAAAATACAAAATGATCTAATCGGGTCTCTGATTGCCCTATCATAGAAGTTTAGTAGTGCATTCTACTCGCCATTCCACGCGCTTTAAGATGCCGCCTATCCCAGAACGCTATCTGAAATAGGAGCGACCTAAATTGAACGAATGTAATAGAATTTCGCTCAATTCTTAAATTAACCATAATATAAAATGATCTAATCGGGCCTCTGTTTGCCCTACCCTAGAACTTTAATAGTGCATTTTACTCGTCATTTCATGCGCTTTGAGATGCCGCTTTGCCCAATACGCTATGTGAAATAGGAGCGACGTAAATTGAACAAATGTGATAGAATTTCACTGAATTCTTATATTAACCATAATATAAAATGATCTAATCGGGTCTCTGATTGCCCTAGCATAGAAGTTTAATAGTGTATTTTACTCGCCATTCCGAGCGCTTTAAGATGCCGCATAGCCCAATACGCTATCTGAAATAGGAGCGACGTAAATTGAACAAATGTGATAGAATTTCGCTGAATTCTTAAGTTAACTATAATATAAAATGATCTCATCGGGTCACTGATTGCCCTACCCTAGAAGTTTAATAGTGCATTTTACTTGTCATTTCATGCGCTTTGAGATGCCGCTTAGCCCAATACGCTATCTGAAATATGAGCGACGTAAATTGAACAAACGTGATAGAATTTCGCTGAATTCTTATATTAACCATAATATAAAATGATCTAATCGGGTATCTGTTTGCCTTATCCTAGAAGTTTAATAGCGCATTATTCTCGCCATTTCATGCGCTTCGTGATGCCGCTTAACCCAACACGCTATCTGCAATAGCAGCGACGTAAATTGAACAAACGTGATAGAATTTTGCTGAATTCTTAAATTAACCATAGTACAAAATGATCTAATCGGGTCTCTGTTTGCCCTACCCTAGAAGTTTAATAGTGCATTTTGCTCGCCATTTCATGCGCTTTGAGATGACGCTTAGCCCAATACCCTATCTGAAATAGGAGCGACGTAAATTGAACAAATGTGATAGAATTTTGCTGAATTCTTAAATTAACCATAATATAAAATGATCTAATCGGGTCTCTGTTTGCCCTACCCTAGAAGTTTAATAGTGCATTGTACTCGCCATTTCATGCGCTTCGAGATGCCGCTTAGCTCAATACGCTATCTGAAATAGGAGCGACGTAAATTGAACAAATGTGATAGAATTTCCCTGAAATCTTATATTAAACAAAATACAAAATGATCTAATCGGGTCTCTGATTGCCCTATCATAGAAGTTTAGTAGTGCATTCTACTCGCCATTCCACGCGCTTTAAGATGCCGCCTATCCCAGAACGCTATCTGAAATAGGAGCGACCTAAATTGAACGAATGTGATAGAATTTCGCTCAATTCTTAAATTAACCATAATATAAAATGATCTAATCGGGTCTCTGTTTGCCCTACCCTAGAACTTTAATAGTGCATTTTACTCGTCATTTCATGCGCTTTGAGATGCCGCTTAGCCCAATACCCTATCTGAAATAGGAGCGACGTAAATTGAACGAATGTGATAGAATTTCGCTGAATTCTTATATTAACCATAATATAAAATGATCTAATCGGGTATCTGTTTGCCTTATCCTAGAAGTTTAATAGCGCATTATTCTCGCCATTTCATGCGCTTCGTGATGCCGCTTAACCCAACACGCTATCTGCAATAGCAGCGACGTAAATTGAACAAACGTGATAGAATTTTGCTGAATTCTTAAATTAACCATAGTACAAAATGATCTAATCGGGTCTCTGTTTGCCCTACCCTAGAAGTTTAATAGTGCATTTTGCTCGCCATTTCATGCGCTTTGAGATGACGCTTAGCCCAATACCCTATCTGAAATAGGAGCGACGTAAATTGAACAAATGTGATAGAATTTTGCTGAATTCTTAAATTAACCATAATATAAAATGATCTAATCGGGTCTCTGTTTGCCCTACCCTAGAAGTTTAATAGTGCATTGTACTCGCCATTTCATGCGCTTCGAGATGCCGCTTAGCTCAATACGCTATCTGAAATAGGAGCGACGTAAATTGAACAAATGTGATAGAATTTCCCTGAAATCTTATATTAAACAAAATACAAAATGATCTAATCGGGTCTCTGATTGCCCTATCATAGAAGTTTAGTAGTGCATTCTACTCGCCATTCCACGCGCTTTAAGATGCCGCCTATCCCAGAACGCTATCTGAAATAGGAGCGACCTAAATTGAACGAATGTGATAGAATTTCGCTCAATTCTTAAATTAACCATAATATAAAATGATCTAATCGGGTCTCTGTTTGCCCTACCCTAGAACTTTAATAGTGCATTTTACTCGTCATTTCATGCGCTTTGAGATGCCGCTTTGCCCAATACGCTATCTGAAATAGGAGCGACGTAAATTGAACAAATGTGATAGAATTTCACTGAATTCTTATATTAACCAAAATATAAAATGATCTAATCGGGTCTCTGATTGCCCTAGCATAGAAGTTTAATTTTGCATTTTACTCGCCATTCCGAGCGCTTTAAGATGCCGCATAGCCCAATACGCTATCTGAAATAGGAGCGACGTAAATTTAACAAATGTGATAGAATTTCGCTGAATTCTTAAATTAACTATAATATAAAATGATCTCATCGGGTCACTGATTGCCCTACCCTAGAAGTTTAATAGTGCATTTTACTTGTCATTTCATGCGCTTTGAGATGCCGCTTAGCCCAATACGCTATCTGAAATATGAGCGACGTAAATTGAACAAACGTGATAGAATTTCGCTGAATTCTTATATTAACCATAATATAAAATGATCTAATCGGGTATCTGTTTGCCTTATCCTAGAAGTTTAATAGCGCATTATTCTCGCCATTTCATGCGCTTCGAGATGCCGCTTAACCCAACACGCTATCTGCAATAGCAGCGACGTAAATTGAACAAACGTGATAGAATTTTGCTGAATTCTTAAATTAACCATAGAACAAAATGATCTAATCGGGTCTCTGTTTGCCCTACCCTAGAAGTTTAATAGTGCATTTTGCTCGCCATTTCATGCGCTTTGAGATGACGCTTAGCCCAATACCCTATCTGAAATAGGAGCGACGTAAATTGAACAAATGTGATAGAATATCGCTGAATTCTTAAATTAACTATAATATAAAATGATCTAATCGGGTCACTGATTGCCCTACCCTAGATGTTTAACAGTGCATTTTACTCGCCATTTCATACGCTTTGAGATGCCGCTTAGCCCAATACGCTATGGGAAATATGAGCGACGTAAATTGAACAAATGTGATAGAATTTCGCTGAATTCTTATATTAACAAAAATATAAAATGATCTCATCGGGTCACTGATTACCCTACCCTAGAAGTTTAATAGTGCATTTTACTTGTCATTTCATGCGCTTTGAGATGCCGCTTAGCCCAATACGCTATCTGAAATATGAGCGACGTAAATTGAACAAATGTGATAGAATTTCGCTGAATTCTTATATTAACCATAATATAAAGTGATCTAATCGGGTATCTGTTTGCCTTATCCTAGAAGTTTAATAGTGCATTATTCTCGCCATTTCATGCGCTTCGAGATGCCGCTTAACCCAACACGCTATCTGCAATAGCAGCGACGTAAATTGAAGAAATGTGATAGAATTACGCTGAATTCTTATATTAACCGTAATATAAAATGATCTAATCGGGTCTCTGTTTGTCCTACCCTAGAAGTTTAATAGTCCATTTTATTCGCCATTTCATGCGCTTTGAGATGCCGGTTAGCCCAATACGCTAACTGAAATAGGAGCGACGTAAATAGAACAAATGTGATAGGATTTCCCTGAAATCTTATATTAAACAAAATATAAAATGATCTAATCGGGTCTCTGACTGCCCTATCATTGAAGTTTAACAGTGCATTCTACTCGGCATTCCACGCGCTTTAAAATGCCGCCTAGCCCAGTACGCTATCTGAAATAGGAGCGACGAAAATTCAACAAATGTGATAGAATCTTGCTGAATTCTTAAATTAAACAAAATATAAAATGATCTAACCGGGTCTCTGACTGCCCTATCATTGAAGTTTAACAGTGCATTTTACTCGCCATTTCATGCGCTTTGAGAGGCCGCTTAGCCCAATACGCTATCTGAAATATGAGCGACACGAATTGAACAAATGTGATAGAATTTCCCTGAAATCTTGTATTAAACAAAATATAAAATGATCTAATCGCGTCTCTGATTGCCCTATCATACAAGTTTAATAGTGCATTTTACTCGCCACTCCACGCGCTTTAGGATGCCGCCTAGCCCAGTACGCTATCCGAAATACGAGCGACGTAAATTGAACAAATGTGATAGAATTTTGCTGAATTCTTAAATTAACCATAATATAAAATGATCTAATCGGGTCTCTGTTTGCCCTACCCTAGAAGTTTAATAGTGCATTGTACTCGCCATTTCATGCGCTTCGAGATGCCGCTTAGCTCAATACGCTATCTGAAATAGGAGCGACGTAAATTGAACAAATGTGATAGAATTTCCCTGAAATCTTATATTAAACAAAATATAAAATGATCTAATCGGGTCTCTGATTGCCCTATCATAGAAGTTTAGTAGTGCATTCTACTCGCCATTCCACGCGCTTTAAGATGCCGCCTATCCCAGAACGCTATCTGAAATAGGAGCGACCTAAATTGAACGAATGTGATAGAATTTCGCTGAATTCCTAAATTAACTATAATATAAAATGATCTAATCAGGTCACTGATTGCCCTATCATAGAAGTTTAATAGTGCATTTTACACGCCATTCCACTCGCTTTAAGATGCCGGCCAGCCCAGTACGCTATCTGAAATAGGAGCGACGTAATTTGAAGAAATGTGATAGAATTACGCTGAATTCTTATATTAACCGTAATATAAAATGATCTAATCGGGTCTCTGTTTGTCCTACCCTAGAAGTTTAATAGTCCATTTTATTCGCCATTTCATGCGCTTTGAGATGCCGGTTAGCCCAATACGCTAACTGAAATAGGAGCGACGTAAATAGAACAAATGTGATAGGATTTCCCTGAAATCTTATATTAAACAAAATATAAAATGATCTAATCGGGTCTCTGACTGCCCTATCATTGAAGTTTAACAGTGCATTTTACTCGCCATTTCATGCGCTTTGAGAGGCCGCTTAGCCCAATACGCTATCTGAAATATGAGCGACACGAATTGAACAAATGTGATAGAATTTCCCTGAAATCTTGTATTAAACAAAATATAAAATGATCTAATCGCGTCTCTGATTGCCCTATCATACAAGTTTAATAGTGCATTTTACTCGCCACTCCACGCGCTTTAGGATGCCGCCTAGCCCAGTACGCTATCCGAAATACGAGCGACGTAAATTGAACAAATGTGATAGAATTTTGCTGAATTCTTAAATTAACCATAATATAAAATGATCTAATCGGGTCTCTGTTTGCCCTACCCTAGAAGTTTAATAGTGCATTGTACTCGCCATTTCATGCGCTTCGAGATGCCGCTTAGCTCAATACGCTATCTGAAATAGGAGCGACGTAAATTGAACAAATGTGATAGAATTTCCCTGAAATCTTATATTAAACAAAATACAAAATGATCTAATCGGGTCTCTGATTGCCCTATCATAGAAGTTTAGTAGTGCATTCTACTCGCCATTCCACGCGCTTTAAGATGCCGCCTATCCCAGAACGCTATCTGAAATAGGAGCGACGTAAATTTAACAAATGTGATAGAATTTCGCTGAATTCTTAAATTAACTATAATATAAAATGATCTAATCAGGTCACTGATTGCCCTATCATAGAAGTTTAATAGTGCATTTTACACGCCATTCCACTCGCTTTAAGATGCCGGCCAGCCCAGTACGCTATCTGAAATAGGAGCGACGTAATTTGAAGAAATGTGATAGAATTACGCTGAATTCTTATATTAACCGTAATATAAAATGATCTAATCGGGTCTCTGTTTGTCCTACCCTAGAAGTTTAATAGTCCATTTTATTCGCCATTTCATGCGCTTTGAGATGCCGGTTAGCCCAATACGCTAACTGAAATAGGAGCGACGTAAATAGAACAAATGTGATAGGATTTCCCTGAAATCTTATATTAAGCAAAATATAAAATGATCTAATCGGGTCTCTGACTACCCTATCATTGAAGTTTAACAGTGCATTTTACTCGCCATTCCACGCGCTTTAAAATGCCGCCTAGCCCAGTACGCTATCTGAAATAGGAGCGACGAAAATTCAACAAATGTGATAGAATCTTGCTGAATTCTTAAATTAAACAAAATATAAAATGATCTAACCGGGTCTCTGACTGCCCTATCATTGAAGTTTAACAGTGCATTTTACTCGCCATTTCATGCGCTTTGAGAGGCCGCTTAGCCCAATACGCTATCTGAAATATGAGCGACACGAATTGAACAAATGTGATAGAATTTCCCTGAAATCTTGTATTAAACAAAATATAAAATGATCTAATCGCGTCTCTGATTGCCCTATCATACAAGTTTAATAGTGCATTTTACTCGCCACTCCACGCGCTTTAGGATGCCGCCTAGCCCAGTACGCTATCCGAAATACGAGCGACGTAAATTGAACAAATGTGATAGAATTTTGCTGAATTCTTAAATTAACCATAATATAAAATGATCTAATCGGGTCTCTGTTTGCCCTACCCTAGAAGTTTAATAGTGCATTGTACTCGCCATTTCATGCGCTTCGAGATGCCGCTTAGCTCAATACGCTATCTGAAATAGGAGCGACGTAAATTGAACAAATGTGATAGAATTTCCCTGAAATCTTATATTAAACAAAATACAAAATGATCTAATCGGGTCTCTGATTGCCCTATCATAGAAGTTTAGTAGTGCATTCTACTCGCCATTCCACGCGCTTTAAGATGCCGCCTATCCCAGAACGCTATCTGAAATAGGAGCGAACTAAATTGAACGAATGTGATAGAATTTCGCTCAATTCTTAAATTAACCATAATATAAAATGATCTAATCGGGTCTCTGTTTGCCCTACCCTAGAACTTTAATAGTGCATTTTACTCGTCATTTCATGCGCTTTGAGATGCCGCTTTGCCCAATACGCTATCTGAAATAGGAGCGACGTAAATTGAACAAATGTGATAGAATTTCACTGAATTCTTATATTAACCAAAATATAAAATGATCTAATCGGGTCTCTGATTGCCCTAGCATAGAAGTTTAATTTTGCATTTTACTCGCCATTCCGAGCGCTTTAAGATGCCGCATAGCCCAATACGCTATCTGAAATAGGAGCGACGTAAATTTAACAAATGTGATAGAATTTCGCTGAATTCTTAAATTAACTATAATATAAAATGATCTCATCGGGTCACTGATTGCCCTACCCTAGAAGTTTAATAGTGCATTTTACTTGTCATTTCATGCGCTTTGAGATGCCGCTTAGCCCAATACGCTATCTGAAATATGAGCGACGTAAATTGAACAAATGTGATAGAATTTCGCTGAATTCTTATATTAACCATAATATAAAGTGATCTAATCGGGTATCTGTTTGCCTTATCCTAGAAGTTTAATAGTGCATTATTCTCGCCATTTCATGCGCTTCGAGATGCCGCTTAACCCAACACGCTATCTGCAATAGCAGCGACGTAAATTGAACAAACGTGATAGAATATCGCTGAATTCTTAAATTAACTATAATATAAAATTATCTAATCGGGTCACTGATTGCCCTACCCTAGATGTTTAATAGTGCATTTTACTCGCCATTTCATGCGCTTTGAGAGGCCGCTTAGCCCAATACGCTATCTGAAATAGGAGCGACGTAAATTGAACAAATGTGATAGAATTTCGCTGAATTCTTAAATTAACTATAATATAAAATGATCTAATCAGGTCACTGATTGCCCTATCATAGAAGTTTAATAGTGCATTTTACACGCCATTCCACTCGCTTTAAGATGCCGGCCAGCCCAGTACGCTATCTGAAATAGGAGCGACGTAATTTGAAGAAATGTGATAGAATTACGCTGAATTCTTATATTAACCGTAATATAAAATGATCTAATCGGGTCTCTGTTTGTCCTACCCTAGAAGTTTAATAGTCCATTTTATTCGCCATTTCATGCGCTTTGAGATGCCGGTTAGCCCAATACGCTAACTGAAATAGGAGCGACGTAAATAGAACAAATGTGATAGGATTTCCCTGAAATCTTATATTAAACAAAATATAAAATGATCTAATCGGGTCTCTGACTACCCTATCATTGAAGTTTAACAGTGCATTTTACTCGCCATTCCACGCGCTTTAAAATGCCGCCTAGCCCAGTACGCTATCTGAAATAGGAGCGACGAAAATTCAACAAATGTGATAGAATCTTGCTGAATTCTTAAATTAAACAAAATATAAAATGATCTAACCGGGTCTCTCACTGCCCTATCATTGAAGTTTAACAGTGCATTTTACTCGCCATTTCATGCGCTTTGAGAGGCCGCTTAGCCCAATACGCTATCTGAAATATGAGCGACACGAATTGAACAAATGTGATAGAATTTCCCTGAAATCTTGTATTAAACAAAATATAAAATGATCTAATCGCGTCTCTGATTGCCCTATCATACAAGTTTAATAGTGCATTTTACTCGCCACTCCACGCGCTTTAGGATGCCGCCTAGCCCAGTACGCTATCCGAAATACGAGCGACGTAAATTGAACAAATGTGATAGAATTTTGCTGAATTCTTAAATTAACCATAATATAAAATGATCTAATCGGGTCTCTGTTTGCCCTACCCTAGAAGTTTAATAGTGCATTGTACTCGCCATTTCATGCGCTTCGAGATGCCGCTTAGCTCAATACGCTATCTGAAATAGGAGCGACGTAAATTGAACAAATGTGATAGAATTTCCCTGAAATCTTATATTAAACAAAATACAAAATGATCTAATCGGGTCTCTGATTGCCCTATCATAGAAGTTTAGTAGTGCATTCTACTCGCCATTCCACGCGCTTTAAGATGCCGCCTATCCCAGAACGCTATCTGAAATAGGAGCGACCTAAATTGAACGAATGTGATAGAATTTCGCTCAATTCTTAAATTAACCATAATATAAAATGATCTAATCGGGTCTCTGTTTGCCCTACCCTAGAACTTTAATAGTGCATTTTACTCGTCATTTCATGCGCTTTGAGATGCCGCTTTGCCCAATACGCTATCTGAAATAGGAGCGACGTAAATTGAACAAATGTGATAGAATTTCACTGAATTCTTATATTAACCAAAATATAAAATGATCTAATCGGGTCTCTGATTGCCCTAGCATAGAAGTTTAATTTTGCATTTTACTCGCCATTCCGAGCGCTTTAAGATGCCGCATAGCCCAATACGCTATCTGAAATAGGAGCGACGTAAATTTAACAAATGTGATAGAATTTCGCTGAATTCTTAAATTAACTATAATATAAAATGATCTCATCGGGTCACTGATTGCCCTACCCTAGAAGTTTAATAGTGCATTTTACTTGTCATTTCATGCGCTTTGAGATGCCGCTTAGCCCAATACGCTATCTGAAATATGAGCGACGTAAATTGAACAAATGTGATAGAATTTCGCTGAATTCTTATATTAACCATAATATAAAGTGATCTAATCGGGTATCTGTTTGCCTTATCCTAGAAGTTTAATAATGCATTATTCTCGCCATTTCATGCGCTTCGAGATGCCGCTTAACCCAACACGCTATCTGCAATAGCAGCGACGTAAATTGAACAAACGTGATAGAATATCGCTGAATTCTTAAATTAACTATAATATAAAATGATCTAATCGGGTCACTGATTGCCCTACCCTAGATGTTTAATAGTGCATTTTACTCGCCATTTCATGCGCTTTGAGATGCCGCTTAGCCCAATACGCTATGGGAAATATGAGCGACGTAAATTGAACAAATGTGATAGAATTTCGCTGAATTCTTATATTAACAAAAATATAAAATGATCTAATCGGGTCTCTGTTTGCATTATCCTAGAAGTTTAGTATTGCATTTTACTCGCCATTTCATGCGCTTTGAGATGCCGCTTAGCCCAATACGCTATCTGAAATAGGAGCGACGTAAATTGAACAAATGTGATAGAATTTCGCTGAATTCTTAAATTAACTATAATATAAAATGATCTAATCAGGTCACTGATTGCCCTATCATAGAAGCTTAATAGTGCATTTTACACGCCATTCCACGCGCTTTAAGATGCCGGCCAGCCCAGTACGCTATCTGAAATTGGAGCGACGTAATTTGAAGAAATGTGATAGAATTACGCTGAATTCTTATATTAACCGTAATATAAAATGATCTAATCGGGTCTCTGTTTGTCCTACCCTAGAAGTTTAATAGTCCATTTTATTCGCCATTTCATGCGCTTTGAGATGCCGGTTAGCCCAATGCGCTAACTGAAATAGGGGCGACGTAAATAGAACAAATGTGATAGGATTTCCCTGAAATCTTATATTAAACAAAATATAAAATGATCTAATCGGGTCTCTGACTGCCCTATCATTGAAGTTTAACAGTGCATTTTACTCGCCATTCCACGCGCTTTAAAATGCCGCCTAGCCCAGTACGCTATCTGAAATAGGAGCGACGAAAATTCAACAAATGTGATAGAATCTTGCTGAATTCTTAAATTAAACAAAATATAAAATGATCTAACCGGGTCTCTGACTGCCCTATCATTGAAGTTTAACAGTGCATTTTACTCGCCATTTCATGCGCTTTGAGAGGCCGCTTAGCCCAATACGCTATGGGAAATATGAGCGACGTAAATTGAACAAATGTGATAGAATATCGCTGAATTCTTAAATTAACTATAATATAAAATGATCTAATCGGGTCACTGATTGCCCTACCCTAGATGTTTAATAGTGCATTTTACTCGCCATTTCATGCGCTTTGAGATGCCGCTTAGCCCAATACGCTATGGGAAATATGAGCGACGTAAATTGAACAAATGTGATAGAATTTCGCTGAATTCTTATATTAACAAAAATATAAAATGATCTAATCGGGTCTCTGTTTGCATTATCCTAGAAGTTTAGTATTGCATTTTACTCGCCATTTCATGCGCTTTGAGATGCCGCTTAGCCCAATACGCTATCTGAAATAGGAGCGACGTAAATTGAACAAATGTGATAGAATTTCGCTGAATTCTTAAATTAACTATAATATAAAATGATCTAATCAGGTCACTGATTGCCCTATCATAGAAGTTTAATAGTGCATTTTACACGCCATTCCACGCGCTTTAAGATGCCGGCCAGCCGAGTACGCTATCTGAAATAGGAGCGACGTAATTTGGAGAAATGTGATAGAATTACGCTGAATTCTTATATTAACCGTAATATAAAATGATCTAATCGGGTCTCTGTTTGTCCTACCCTAGAAGTTTAATAGTCCATTTTATTCGCCATTTCATGCGCTTTGAGATGCCGGTTAGCCCAATACGCTAACTGAAATAGGGGCGACGTAAATAGAACAAATGTGATAGGATTTCCCTGAAATCTTATATTAAACAAAATATAAAATGATCTAACCGGGTCTCTGACTGCCCTATCATTGAAGTTTAACAGTGCATTTTACTCGCCATTTCATGCGCTTTGAGAGGCCGCTTAGCCCAATACGCTATCTGAAATATGAGCGACACGAATTGAACAAATGTGATAGAATTTCCCTGAAATCTTGTATTAAACAAAATATAAAATGATCTAATCGCGTCTCTGATTGCCCTATCATACAAGTTTAATAGTGCATTTTACTCGCCACTCCACGCGCTTTAGGATGCCGCCTAGCCCAGTACGCTATCCGAAATACGAGCGACGTAAATTGAACAAATGTGATAGAATTTTGCTGAATTCTTAAATTAACCATAATATAAAATGATCTAATCGGGTCTCTGTTTGTCCTACCCTAGAAGTTTAATAGTGCATTGTACTCGCCATTTCATGCGCTTCGAGATGCCGCTTAGCTCAATACGCTATCTGAAATAGGAGCGACGTAAATTGAACAAATGTGATAGAATTTCCCTGAAATCTTATATTAAACAAAATACAAAATGATCTAATCGGGTCTCTGATTGCCCTATCATAGAAGTTTAGTAGTGCATTCTACTCGCCATTCCACGCGCTTTAAGATGCCGCCTATCCCAGAACGCTATCTGAAATAGGAGCGACCTAAATTGAACGAATGTGATAGAATTTCGCTCAATTCTTAAATTAACCATAATATAAAATGATCTAATCGGGTCTCTGTTTGCCCTACCCTAGAACTTTAATAGTGCATTTTACTCGTCATTTCATGCGCTTTGAGATGCCGCTTTGCCCAATACGCTATCTGAAATAGGAGCGACGTAAATTGAACAAATGTGATAGAATTTCACTGAATTCTTATATTAACCAAAATATAAAATGATCTAATCGGGTCTCTGATTGCCCTAGCATAGAAGTTTAATTTTGCATTTTACTCGCCATTCCGAGCGCTTTAAGATGCCGCATAGCCCAATACGCTATCTGAAATAGGAGCGACGTAAATTTAACAAATGTGATAGAATTTCGCTGAATTCTTAAATTAACTATAATATAAAATGATCTCATCGGGTCACTGATTGCCCTACCCTAGAAGTTTAATAGTGCATTTTACTTGTCATTTCATGCGCTTTGAGATGCCGCTTAGCCCAATACGCTATCTGAAATATGAGCGACGTAAATTGAACAAATGTGATAGAATTTCGCTGAATTCTTATATTAACCATAATATAAAGTGATCTAATCGGGTATCTGTTTGCCTTATCCTAGAAGTTTAATAGTGCATTATTCTCGCCATTTCATGCGCTTCGAGATGCCGCTTAACCCAACACGCTATCTGCAATAGCAGCGACGTAAATTGAACAAACGTGATAGAATATCGCTGAATTCTTAAATTAACTATAATATAAAATGATCTAATCGGGTCACTGATTGCCCTACCCTAGATGTTTAATAGTGCATTTTACTCGCCATTTCATGCGCTTTGAGATGCCGGTTAGCCCAATACGCTATGGGAAATATGAGCGACGTAAATTGAACAAATGTGATAGAATTTCGCTGAATCCTTATATTAACAAAAATATAAAATGATCTAATCGAGTCTCTGTTTGCATTATCCTAGAAGTTTAGTATTGCATTTTACTCGCCATTTCATGCGCTTTGAGATGCCGCTTAGCCCAATACGCTATCTGAAATAGGAGCGACGTAAATTGAACAAATGTGATAGAATTTCGCTGAATTCTTAAATTAACTATAATATAAAATGATCTAATCAGGTCACTGATTGCCCTATCATAGAAGTTTAATAGTGCATTTTACACGCCATTCCACGCGCTTTAAGATGCCGGCCAGCCCAGTACGCTATCTGAAATTGGAGCGACGTAATTTGAAGAAATGTGATAGAATTACGCTGAATTCTTATATTAACCGTAATATAAAATGATCTAATCGGGTCTCTGTTTGTCCTACCCTAGAAGTTTAATAGTCCATTTTATTCGCCATTTCATGCGCTTTGAGATGCCGGTTAGCCCAATACGCTAACTGAAATAGGGGCGACGTAAATAGAACAAATGTGATAGGATTTCCCTGAAATCTTATATTAAACAAAATATAAAATGATCTAATCGGGTCTCTGACTGCCCTATCATTGAAGTTTAACAGTGCATTTTACTCGCCATTCCACGCGCTTTAAAATGCCGCCTAGCCCAGTACGCTATCTGAAATAGGAGCGACGAAAATTCAACAAATGTGATAGAATCTTGCTGAATACTTAAATTAAACAAAATATAAAATGATCTAACCGGGTCTCTGACTGCCCTATCATTGAAGTTTAACAGTGCATTTTACTCGCCATTTCATGCGCTTTGAGAGGCCGCTTAGCCCAATACGCTATGGGAAATATGAGCGACGTAAATTGAACAAATGTGATAGAATATCGCTGAATTCTTAAATTAACTATAATATAAAATGATCTAATCGGGTCACTGATTGCCCTACCCTAGATGTTTAATAGTGCATTTTACTCGCCATTTCATGCGCTTTGAGATGCCGCTTAGCCCAATACGCTATGGGAAATATGAGCGACGTAAATTGAACAAATGTGATAGAATTTCGCTGAATTCTTATATTAACAAAAATATAAAATGATCTAATCGGGTCTCTGTTTGCATTATCCTAGAAGTTTAGTATTGCATTTTACTCGCCATTTCATGCGCTTTGAGATGCCGCTTAGCCCAATACGCTATCTGAAATAGGAGCGACGTAAATTGAACAAATGTGATAGAATTTCGCTGAATTCTTAAATTAACTATAATATAAAATGATCTAATCAGGTCACTGATTGCCCTATCATAGAAGTTTAATAGTGCATTTTACACGCCATTCCACGCGCTTTAAGATGCCGGCCAGCCCAGTACGCTATCTGAAATAGGAGCGACGTAATTTGAAGAAATGTGATAGAATTACGCTGAATTCTTATATTAACCGTAATATAAAATGATCTAATCGGGTCTCTGTTTGTCCTACCCTAGAAGTTTAATAGTCCATTTTATTCGCCATTTCATGCGCTTTGAGATGCCGGTTAGCCCAATACGCTAACTGAAATAGGGGCGACGTAAATAGAACAAATGTGATAGGATTTCCCTGAAATCTTATATTAAACAAAATATAAAATGATCTAACCGGGTCTCTGACTGCCCTATCATTGAAGTTTAACAGTGCATTTTACTCGCCATTTCATGCGCTTTGAGAGGCCGCTTAGCCCAATACGCTATCTGAAATATGAGCGACACGAATTGAACAAATGTGATAGAATTTCCCTGAAATCTTGTATTAAACAAAATATAAAATGATCTAATCGCGTCTCTGATTGCCCTATCATACAAGTTTAATAGTGCATTTTACTCGCCACTCCACGCGCTTTAGGATGCCGCCTAGCCCAGTACGCTATCCGAAATACGAGCGACGTAAATTGAACAAATGTGATAGAATTTTGCTGAATTCTTAAATTAACCATAATATAAAATGATCTAATCGGGTCTCTGTTTGCCCTACCCTAGAAGTTTAATAGTGCATTGTACACGCCATTTCATGCGCTTCGAGATGCCGCTTAGCTCAATACGCTATCTGAAATAGGAGCGACGTAAATTGAACAAATGTGATAGAATTTCCCTGAAATCTTATATTAAACAAAATACAAAATGATCTAATCGGGTCTCTGATTGCCCTATCATAGAAGTTTAGTAGTGCATTCTACTCGCCATTCCACGCGCTTTAAGATGCCGCCTATCCCAGTACGCTATCTGAAATAGGAGCGACGAAAATTCAACAAATGTGATAGAATCTTGCTGAATTCTTAAATTAAAAAAATATAAAATGATCTAACCGGGTCTCTGACTGCCCTATCATTGAAGTTTAACAGTGCATTTTACTCGCCATTTCATGCGCTTTGAGAGGCCGCTTAGCCCAATACGCTATGGGAAATATGAGCGACGTAAATTGAACAAATGTGATAGAATATCGCTGAATTCTTAAATTAACTATAATATAAAATGATCTAATCGGGTCACTGATTGCCCTACCCTAGATGTTTAACAGTGCATTTTACTCGCCATTTCATGCGCTTTGAGATGCCGCTTAGCCCAATACGCTATGGGAAATATGAGCGACGTAAATTGAACAAATGTGATAGAATTTCGCTGAATTCTTATATTAACAAAAATATAAAATGATCTAATCGGGTCTCTGTTTGCATTATCCTAGAAGTTTAGTATTGCATTTCACTCGCCATTTCATGCGCTTTGAGATGCCGCTTAGCCCAATACGCTATCTGAAATAGGAGCGACGTAAATTGAACAAATGTGATAGAATTTCGCTGAATTCTTAAATTAACTATAATATAAAATGATCTAATCGGGTCTCTGTTTGCCCTACCCTAGAAGTTTAATAGTGCATTGTACTCGCCATTTCATGCGCTTCGAGATGCCGCTTAGCTCAATACGCTATCTGAAATAGGAGCGACGAAAGTTGAACAAATGTGATAGAATTTCGCTGAATTATTTTATTAACCAGAATGTAAAATGATCTAATCTGGTCTCTGTTCGCCCTACCATAGAAGTCTTATAGTGCATTTCACTCGCCATTTCATGCGCTTTGAGATGCCGCTTAGCCCAATACGCTATCTGAAATAGGAGCGACGTAAATTGAACAAATGTGATAGAATATCGCTGAATTCTTAAATTAACTATAATATAAAATGATCTAATCGGGTCACTGATTGCCCTACCCTAGATGTTTAATAGTGCATTTTACTCGCCATTTCATGCGCTTTGAGATGCCGCTTAGCCCAATACGCTATCTGAAATAGGAGCGACGTAAATTGAACAAATGTGATAGAATATCGCTGAATTCTTAAATTAACTATAATATAAAATGATCTAATCGGGTCACTGATTGCCCTACCCTAGATGTTTAATAGTGCATTTTACTCGCCATTTCATGCGCTTTGAGATGCCGCTTAGCCCAATACGCTAACTGAAATAGGAGCGACGTAAATAGAACAAATGTGATAGGATTTCCCTGAAATCTTGTATTAAACAAAATATAAAATGATCTACTCGCGTCTCTGATTGCCCTATCATACAAGTTTAATAGTGCATTTTACTCGCCACTCCACGCGCTTTAGGATGCCGCCTAGCCCAGTACGCTATCCGAAATAGGAGCGACGTAAATTGAACAAATGTGATAGAATTTTGCTGAATTCTTAAATTAACCATAATATAAAATGATCTAATCGGGTCTCTGTTTGCCCTACCCTAGAAGTTTAATAGTGCATTGTACTCACCATTTCATGCGCTTCGAGATGCCGCTTAGCTCAATACGCTATCTGAAATAGGAGCGACGAAAGTTGAACAAATGTGATAGAATTTCGCTGAATTATTTTATTAACCAGAATGTAAAATGATCTAATCTGGTCTCTGTTCGCCCTACCATAGAAGTCTTATAGTGCATTTCACTCGCCATTTCATGCGCTTTGAGATGCCGCTTAGCCCAATACGCTATCTGAAATAGGAGCGACCTAAATTGAACGAATGTGATAGAATTTTGCTGAATTCTTAAATTAACCATACTATAAAATGATCTAATCGGGTTTCTGCTTGCCCTACCCTAGAAGTTTAACAGTGCATTTTACTCGTCATTTCATGCGCTTTGAGATGCCGCTTTGCCCAATACGCTATCTGAAATAGGAGCGACGTAAATTGAACGAATGTGATAGAATTTCGCTCAATTCTTAAATTAACCATAATATAAAATGATCTAATCGGGTCTCTGTTTGCCCTACCCTAGAACTTTAATAGTGCATTTTACTCGTCATTTCATGCGCTTTGAGATGCCGCTTAGCCCAATACGCTATCTGAAATAGGAGCGACGTAAATTGAACAAATGTGATAGAATATCGCTGAATTCTTAAATTAACTATAATATAAAATGATCTAATCGGGTCACTGATTGCCCTACCCTAGATGTTTAATAGTGCATTTTACTCGCCATTTCATGCGCTTTGAGATGCCGCTTAGCCCAATACGCTAACTGAAATAGGAGCGACGTAAATAGAACAAATGTGATAGGATTTCCCTGAAATCTTGTATTAAACAAAATATAAAATGATCTACTCGCGTCTCTGATTGCCCTATCATACAAGTTTAATAGTGCATTTTACTCGCCACTCCACGCGCTTTAGGATGCCGCCTAGCCCAGTACGCTATCCGAAATAGGAGCGACGTAAATTGAACAAATGTGATAGAATTTCGCTGAATTCTTATATTAACAAAAATATAAAATGATCTAATCGGGTCTCTGTTTGCATTATCCTAGAAGTTTAGTATTGCATTTTACTCGCCATTTCATGCGCTTTGAGATGCCGCTTAGCCCAATACGCTATCTGAAATAGGAGCGACGTAAATTGAACAAATGTGATACAATTTCGCTGAATTCTTAAATTAACTATAATATAAAATGATCTAATCAGGTCACTGATTGCCCTATCATAGAAGTTTAATAGTGCATTTTACACGCTATTCCACGCGCTTTAAGATGCCGGCCAGCCCAGTACGCTATCTGAAATAGGAGCGACGTAATTTGAAGAAATGTGATAGAATTACGCTGAATTCTTATATTAACCGTAATTTAAAATGATCTAATCGGGTCTCTGTTTGTCCTACCCTAGAAGTTTAATAGTCCATTTTATTCGCCATTTCATGCGCTTTGAGATGCCGGTTAGCCCAATACGCTAACTGAAATAGGAGCGACGTAAATAGAACAAATGTGATAGGATTTCCCTGAAATCTTGTATTAAACAAAATATAAAATGATCTACTCGCGTCTCTGATTGCCCTATCATACAAGTTTAATAGTGCATTTTACTCGCCACTCCACGCGCTTTAGGATGCCGCCTAGCCCAGTACGCTATCCGAAATAGGAGCGACGTAAATTGAACAAATGTGATAGAATTTTGCTGAATTCTTAAATTAACCATAATATAAAATGATCTAATCGGGTCTCTGTTTGCCCTACCCTAGAAGTTTAATAGTGCATTGTACTCACCATTTCATGCGCTTCGAGATGCCGCTTAGCTCAATACGCTATCTGAAATAGGAGCGACGAAAGTTGAACAAATGTGATAGAATTTCGCTGAATTATTTTATTAACCAGAATGTAAAATGATCTAATCTGGTCTCTGTTCGCCCTACCATAGAAGTCTTATAGTGCATTTCACTCGCCATTTCATGCGCTTTGAGATGCCGCTTAGCCCAATACGCTATCTGAAATAGGAGCGACCTAAATTGAACGAATGTGATAGAATTTTGCTGAATTCTTAAATTAACCATACTATAAAATGATCTAATCGGGTTTCTGCTTGCCCTACCCTAGAAGTTTAACAGTGCATTTTACTCGTCATTTCATGCGCTTTGAGATGCCGCTTTGCCCAATACGCTATCTGAAATAGGAGCGACGTAAATTGAACGAATGTGATAGAATTTCGCTCAATTCTTAAATTAACCATAATATAAAATGATCTAATCGGGTCTCTGTTTGCCCTACCCTAGAACTTTAATAGTGCATTTTACTCGTCATTTCATGCGCTTTGAGATGCCGCTCTGCCCAATACGCTATCTGAAATAGGAGCGACGTAAATTGAACAAATGTGATAGAATTTCACTGAATTCTTATATTAACCAAAATATAAAATGATCTAATCGGGTCTCTGATTGCCCTAGCATAGAAGTTTAATAGTGCATTTTACTCGCCATTCCGAGCGCTTTAAGATGCCGCATAGCCCAATACGCTACCTGAAATAGGAGCGACGTAAATTGAACAAATGTGATAGAATTTCGCTGAATTCTTAAATTAACTATAATGTAAAATGATCTAATCAGGTCACTGATTGCCCTATCATAGAAGTTTAATAGTGAATTGTACTCGCCATTCCACGCGCTTTAAGATGCCGCCTAGCCCAGTACGCTATCTGAAATAGGAGCGACGAAAGTTGAACAAATGTGATAGAATTTCGCTGAATTATTTTATTAACCAGAATGTAAAATGATCTAATCTGGTCTCTGTTCGCCCTACCATAGAAGTCTTATAGTGCATTTCACTCGCCATTTCATGCGCTTTGAGATGCCGCTTAGCCCAATACGCTATCTGAAATAGGAGCGACGTAAATTGAACAAATGTGATAGAATATCGCTGAATTCTTAAATTAACTATAATATAAAATGATCTAATCGGGTCACTGATTGCCCTACCCTAGAAGTTTAATAGTGCATTTTACTCGCCATTTCATGCGCTTTGAGATGCCGCTTAGCCCAATACGCTATGGGAAATATGAGCGACGTAAATTGAACAAATGTGATAGAATTTCGCTGAATTCTTATATTAACAAAAATATAAAATGATCTAATCGGGTCTCTGTTTGCATTATCTTAGAAGTTTAGTATTGCATTTTACTCGCCATTTCATGCGCTTTGAGATGCCGCTTAGCCCAATACGCTATCTGAAATAGGAGCGACGTAAATTGAACAAATGTGATAGAATTACGCTGAATTCTTAAATTAACTATAATATAAAATGATCTAATCAGGTCACTGATTGCCCTACCATAGAAGTTTAATAGTGCATTTTACACGCCATTCCACGCGCTTTAAGATGCCGGCCAGCCCAGTACGCTGTCTGAAATAGGAGCGACGTAATTTGAAGAAATGTGATAGAATTTCGCTGAATTCTTAAATTAACTATAATATAAAATGATCTCATCGGGTCACTGATTGCCCTACCCTAGAAGTTTAATAGTGCATTTTACTTGCCATTTCATGCGCTTTGAGATGCCGCTTAGCCCAATACGCTATCTGAAATATGAGCGACGTAAATTGAACAAATGTGATAGAATTTCGCTGAATTCTTATATTAACCATAATATAAAATGATCTAATCGGGTATCTGTTTGCTTTATCCTAGAAGTTTAATAGTGCATTATTCTCGCCATTTCATACGCTTCGAGATGCCGCTTAACCCAACACGCTATCTGCAATAGCAGCGACGTAAATTGAACAAACGTGATAGAATTTTGCTGAATTCTTAAATTAACCATAGTACAAAATGATCTAATCGGGTCTCTGTTTGCCCTACCCTAGAAGTTTAATAGTGCATTTTGCTCGCCATATCATGCGCTTTGAGATGCCGCTTAGCCCAATACGCTATCTGAAATAGGAGCGACGTAAATTGAACAAATGTGATAGAATATCGCTGAATTCTTAAATTAACTATAATATAAAATGATCTAATCGGGTCACTGATTGCCCTACCCTAGATGTTTAATAGTGCATTTTACTCGCCATTTCATGCGCTTTGAGATGCCGCTTAGCCCAATACGCTAACTGAAATAGGAGCGACGTAAATAGAACAAATGTGATAGGATTTCCCTGAAATCTTGTATTAAACAAAATATAAAATGATCTACTCGCGTCTCTGATTGCCCTATCATACAAGTTTAATAGTGCATTTTACTCGCCACTCCACGCGCTTTAGGATGCCGCCTAGCCCAGTACGCTATCCGAAATAGGAGCGACGTAAATTGAACGAATGTGATAGAATTTCGCTGAATTCTTATATTAACAAAAATATAAAATGATCTAATCGGGTCTCTGTTTGCATTATCCTAGAAGTTTAGTATTGCATTTTACTCGCCATTTCATGCGCTTTGAGATGCCGCTTAGCCCAATACGCTATCTGAAATAGGAGCGACGTAAATTGAACAAATCTGATAGAATTTCGCTGAATTCTTAAATTAACTATAATATAAAATGATCTAATCAGGTCACTGATTGCCCTATCATAGAAGTTTAATAGTGCATTTTACACGCTATTCCACGCGCTTTAAGATGCCGGCCAGCCCAGTACGCTATCTGAAATAGGAGCGACGTAATTTGAAGAAATGTGATAGAATTACGCTGAATTCTTATATTAACCGTAATATAAAATGATCTAATCGGGTCTCTGTTTGTCCTACCCTAGAAGTTTAATAGTCCATTTTATTCGCCATTTCATGCGCTTTGAGATGCCGGTTAGCCCAATACGCTAACTGAAATAGGAGCGACGTAAATAGAACAAATGTGATAGGATTTCCCTGAAATCTTGTATTAAACAAAATATAAAATGATCTACTCGCGTCTCTGATTGCCCTATCATACAAGTTTAATAGTGCATTTTACTCGCCACTCCACGCGCTTTAGGATGCCGCCTAGCCCAGTACGCTATCCGAAATAGGAGCGACGTAAATTGAACAAATGTGATAGAATTTTGCTGAATTCTTAAATTAACCATAATATAAAATGATCTAATCGGGTCTCTGTTTGCCCTACCCTAGAAGTTTAATAGTGCATTGTACTCACCATTTCATGCGCTTCGAGATGCCGCTTAGCTCAATACGCTATCTGAAATAGGAGCGACGAAAGTTGAACAAATGTGATAGAATTTCGCTGAATTATTTTATTAACCAGAATGTAAAATGATCTAATCTGGTCTCTGTTCGCCCTACCATAGAAGTCTTATAGTGCATTTCACTCGCCATTTCATGCGCTTTGAGATGCCGCTTAGCCCAATACGCTATCTGAAATAGGAGCGACCTAAATTGAACGAATGTGATAGAATTTTGCTGAATTCTTAAATTAACCATACTATAAAATGATCTAATCGGGTTTCTGCTTGCCCTACCCTAGAAGTTTAACAGTGCATTTTACTCGTCATTTCATGCGCTTTGAGATGCCGCTTTGCCCAATACGCTATCTGAAATAGGAGCGACGTAAATTGAACGAATGTGATAGAATTTCGCTCAATTCTTAAATTAACCATAATATAAAATGATCTAATCGGGTCTCTGTTTGCCCTACCCTAGAACTTTAATAGTGCATTTTACTCGTCATTTCATGCGCTTTGAGATGCCGCTCTGCCCAATACGCTATCTGAAATAGGAGCGACGTAAATTGAACAAATGTGATAGAATTTCACTGAATTCTTATATTAACCAAAATATAAAATGATCTAATCGGGTCTCTGATTGCCCTAGCATAGAAGTTTAATAGTGCATTTTACTCGCCATTCCGAGCGCTTTAAGATGCCGCATAGCCCAATACGCTACCTGAAATAGGAGCGACGTAAATTGAACAAATGTGATAGAATTTCGCTGAATTCTTAAATTAACTATAATGTAAAATGATCTAATCAGGTCACTGATTGCCCTATCATAGAAGTTTAATAGTGAATTGTACTCGCCATTCCACGCGCTTTAAGATGCCGCCTAGCCCAGTACGCTATCTGAAATAGGAGCGACGAAAGTTGAACAAATGTGATAGAATTTCGCTGAATTATTTTATTAACCAGAATGTAAAATGATCTAATCTGGTCTCTGTTCGCCCTACCATAGAAGTCTTATAGTGCATTTCACTCGCCATTTCATGCGCTTTGAGATGCCGCTTAGCCCAATACGCTATCTGAAATAGGAGCGACGTAAATTGAACAAATGTGATAGAATATCGCTGAATTCTTAAATTAACTATAATATAAAATGATCTAATCGGGTCACTGATTGCCCTACCCTAGAAGTTTAATAGTGCATTTTACTCGCCATTTCATGCGCTTTGAGATGCCGCTTAGCCCAATACGCTATGGGAAATATGAGCGACGTAAATTGAACAAATGTGATAGAATTTCGCTGAATTCTTATATTAACAAAAATATAAAATGATCTAATCGGGTCTCTGTTTGCATTATCTTAGAAGTTTAGTATTGCATTTTACTCGCCATTTCATGCGCTTTGAGATGCCGCTTAGCCCAATACGCTATCTGAAATAGGAGCGACGTAAATTGAACAAATGTGATAGAATTACGCTGAATTCTTAAATTAACTATAATATAAAATGATCTAATCAGGTCACTGATTGCCCTACCATAGAAGTTTAATAGTGCATTTTACACGCCATTCCACGCGCTTTAAGATGCCGGCCAGCCCAGTACGCTATCTGAAATAGGAGCGACGTAATTTGAAGAAATGTGATAGAATTACGCTGAATTCCTATATTAACCGTAATATAAAATGATCTAATCGGGTCTCTGTTTGTCCTACCCTAGAAGTTTAATAGTCCATTTTATTCGCCATTTCATGCGCTTTGAGATGCCGGTTAGCCCAATACGCTAACTGAAATAGGAGCGACGTAAATAGAACAAATGTGATAGGATTTCCCTGAAATCTTATATTAAACAAAATATAAAATGATCTAATCGGGTCTCTGACTGCCCTATCATTGAAGTTTAACAGTGCATTTTACTCGCCATTCCACGCGCTTTAAAATGCCGCCTAGCCCAGTACGCTATCTGAAATAGGAGCGACGAAAATTCAACGAATGTGATAGAATCTTGCTGAATTCTTAAATTAAACAAAATATAAAATGATCTAACCGGATCTCTGACTGCCCCATCATTGAAGTTTAACAGTGCATTTTACTCGCCATTTCATGCGCTTTGAGAGGCCGCTTAGCCCAATACGCTATCTGAAATATGAGCGACACGAATTGAACAAATGTGATAGAATTTCCCTGAAATCTTGTATTAAACAAAATATAAAATGATCTAATCGCGTCTCTGATTGCCCTATCATACAAGTTTAATAGTGCATTTTACTCGCCACTCCACGCGCTTTAGGATGCCGCCTAGCCCAGTACGCTATCCGAAATACGAGCGACGTAAATTGAACAAATGTGATAGAATTTTGCTGAATTCTTAAATTAACCATAATATAAAATGATCTAATCGGGTCTCTGTTTGCCCTACCCTAGAAGTTTAATAGTGCATTGTACTCGCCATTTCATGCGCTTCGAGATGCCGCTTAGCTCAATACGCTATCTGAAATAGGAGCGACGTAAATTGAACAAATGTGATAGAATTTCCCTGAAATCTTATATTAAACAAAATACAAAATGATCTAATCGGGTCTCTGATTGCCCTATCATAGAAGTTTAGTAGTGCATTCTACTCGCCATTCCACGCGCTTTAAGATGCCGCCTATCCCAGAACGCTATCTGAAATAGGAGCGACCTAAATTGAACGAATGTGATAGGATTTCGCTCAATTCTTAAATTAACAATAATATAAAATGATCTAATCGGGTCTCTGTTTGCCCTACCCTAGAACTTTAATAGTGCATTTTACTCGTCATTTCATGCGCTTTGAGATGCCGCTTTGCCCAATACGCTATCTGAAATAGGAGCGACGTAAATTGAACAAATGTGATAGAATTTCACTGAATTCTTATATTAACCATAATATAAAATGATCTAATCGGGTCTCTGATTGCCCTAGCATAGAAGTTTAATAGTGCATTTTACTCGCCATTCCGAGCGCTTTAAGATGCCGCATAGCCCAATACGCTATCTGAAATAGGAGCGACGTAAATTGAACAAATGTGATAGAATTTCGCTGAATTCTTATATTAACCATAATATAAAATGATCTAATCGGGTATCTGTTTGCCTTATCCTAGAAGTTTAATAGTGCATTATTCTCGCCATTTCATGCGCTTCGAGATGCCGCTTAACCCAACACGCTATCTGCAATAGCAGCGACGTAAATTGAACAAACGTGATAGAATTTTGCTGAATTCTTAAATTAACCATAGTACAAAATGATCTAATCGGGTCTCTGTTTGCCCTACCCTAGAAGTTTAATAGTGCATTTTGCTCGCCATTTCATGCGCTTTGAGATGACGCTTAGCCCAATACCCTATCTGAAATAGTAGCGACGTAAATTGAACAAATGTGATAGAATATCGCTGAATTCTTAAATTAACTATAATATAAAATGATCTAATCGGGTCACTGATTGCCCTACCCTAGATGTTTAATAGTGCATTTTACTCGCCATTCCACGCGCTTTAAAATGCCGCCTAGCCCAGTACGCTATCTGAAATAGGAGCGACGAAAATTCAACAAATGTGATAGAATCTTGCTGAATTCTTAAATTAAACAAAATATAAAATGATCTAACCGGGTCTCTGACTGCCCTATCATTGAAGTTTAACAGTGCATTTTACTCGCCATTTCATGCGCTTTGAGAGGCCGCTTAGCCCAATACGCTATCTGAAATATGAGCGACACGAATTGAACAAATGTGATAGAATTTCCCTGAAATCTTGTATTAAACAAAATATAAAATGATCTAATCGCGTCTCTGATTGCCCTATCATACAAGTTTAATAGTGCATTTTACTCGCCACTCCACGCGCTTTAGGATGCCGCCTAGCCCAGTACGCTATCCGAAATACGAGCGACGTAAATTGAACAAATGTGATAGAATTTTGCTGAATTCTTAAATTAACCATAATATAAAATGATCTAATCGGGTCTCTGTTTGCCCTACCCTAGAAGTTTAATAGTGCATTGTACTCGCCATTTCATGCGCTTCGAGATGCCGCTTAGCTCAATACGCTATCTGAAATAGGAGCGACGTAAATTGAACAAATGTGATAGAATTACGCTGCATTCTTATATTAACCGTAATATAAAATGATCTAACCGGGTATCTGTTTGCCTTATCCTAGAAGTTTAATAGTGCATTGTACTCGCTATTTCATGCGCTTCGAGATGCCGCTTAGCTCAATACGCTATCTGAAATAGGAGCGACGAAAGTTGAACAAATGTGATAGAATTTCGCTGAATTATTTTATTAACCAGAATGTAAAATGATCTAATCTGGTCTCTGTTCGCCCTACCATAGAAGTCTTATAGTGCATTTCACTCGCCATTTCATGCGCTTTGAGATGCCGCTTAGCCCAATACGCTATCGGAAATATGAGCGACGTAAATTGAACAAATGTGATAGAATTTCGCTGAATTCTTATATTAACAAAAATATAAAATGATCTAATCGGGTCTCTGTTTGCATTATCCTAGAAGTTTAATAGTGCATTTCACTCGCCATTTCATGCGCTTTGAGGTGCCGCTTAGCACAATAAGCTATCTGTAATAGGAGCGACGTAAATTTTACAAATGTGATAGAATTTCGTTGAATTCTTATATTAACCAAAATATAAAATGATCTAATCGGGTCTCTGATTGCCCTATCATAGAAGTTTAATAGTGCATTTTACTCGCCATTCCACGCGCTTTATGATGCCGCCCAGCCCAGTACGCTATCTGAAATAGGAGCGACGTAAATTGAACAAATGGGATAGAATTTCGCTGAATTCTTAAATTAACTATAATATAAAATGATCTAATCGGGTCACTGGTTGCCCTATCATAGAAGTTTAATAGTGCATTTTACTCGCCAGTCCACGCGCTTTAAGATGCCGGCCAGCCCAGTACGCTATGTGAAATAGGAGCGACGTAATTTGAAGAAATGTGATAGAATTACGCTGAATTCTTATATTAACCGTAAAATAAAATGATATAATCGGGTCTCCGTTTGCCCTACCCTAGAAGTTTAATAGTCCATTTTATTCGCCATTTCGTGCGCTTTGAGATGCCGGTTAGGCCAATACGCTAACTGAAATAGGAGCGACGTAAATAGAACAAATGTGATAGGATTTCCCTGAAATCTTATATTAAACAAAATATAAAATGATATAATCGGGTCTCTGACTGCCCTATCATAGAAGTTTAACAGTGCATTTTACTCGCCATTCCACGCGCTTTAAGATGCCGCCTAGCCCAGTACGCTGTCTGAAATAGGAGCGACGTAACTTGAACAAATGTGATAGAATCTCCCTGAATACTTATATTAACCTTAATGTAAAAAGATCTAATCGGGACTCTGTTCGCCCTACCCTAGAAGTTTAATAGTGCATTTTACTCCCCATTCCACGCGCTTTGAGATGCCGGCCAGCCCAGTACGCTATCTGAAATAGGAGCGACGTAATTTGAAGAAATGTGATAGAATTACGCTGAATTCTTATATTAGCCGTAATATAAAATGATCTAATCGGGTCTCTGTTTGCCCTACCCTAGAAGTTTAATAGTCCATTTTATTTGCCATTTCATGCGCTTTGAGATGCCTGTTAGCCCAATACGCTATCTGTAATAGGAGCGACGTAAATTTTACAAATGTGATAGAATTTCGTTGAATTCTTATATTAACCAAAATATAAAATGATCTAATCGGGTCTCTGTTATCCCTACCCTAGAAGTTTAATAGTGCATTGTACTCGCCATTTCATGCGCTTTGTGATGCCGCTTAGCCCAATACGCTATTTGAAATAGGAGCGACGTAAATTGAACAAATGTGATAGAATTTCGCTGAATTCTTAAAGTAACCTTAATATAAAATGATCTAATCGGGTCTCTGGTTTCCCTACCATAGAAGTTTAATAGTGCATTTTACTCGGCATTCCACGCGCCTTAAGATGCCGTCAAGCACAGTACGCTATCTGAAATAGGAGCGACGTAAATTGAACAAATCTGATAGAATTTCGCTGAATTCTTAAAGTAACCTTAATATAAAATGATCTAATCGGGTCTCTGTTTGCCCTACCCTAGAAGTTTAATAGTGCATTTCACTCGTCATTTCATGCGCTTTGAGATGCCGCTAAGCACAATAAGCTATCTGGAATCGCAGCGACGTAAATTGAACAAATGTGAAAGAATTACGCCGCATTCTTATATTAACCGTAATATAAAATGATCTAATCGGGTCTCTGTTTGCCTTATCCTAGAAGTTTAATAGTGCATTTTACTCGCCATTCCACGCGCTTTAAGATGCCGCCTAGCCCAGTACGCTACCTGAAATAGGAGCGACGTAAGTTGAACAAATGTGATAGAATTACGCTGAATTCTTATATTAACCGTAATATAAAATGATCTAATCGGGTCTCTGTTTGCCTTATCCTAGAAGTTTGATTGTGCATTTTACTCGCCATTTCATGCGCTTTGAGATGCCGCTTAGCCCAATACGCTATCTGAAATAGAAGCGACGTAAATTGAACAAATGTGATAGAATTTTGCTGAATTCTTAAATTAACCACAATATAAAATGATCTAATCGGGTCTCTGTTCGCCCTACCCTAGTAGTTTAATTGTGCATTTTACTCGCCATTTCATGCGCTTTTCGATGCCGCTTATCCCAATACGCTATCTGAAATAGGAGCGACGTACGTTGAACAAATGTGATAGAATTTCGCTGAGTTCTTTTAAGAACCATAATGTAAAATGATCTAATCGGGTCTCTGTTCGCCCTAGCCTAGAAGTTTAATAGCGCATTTTATTCGCCGTTTCATGCGCCTTGAGATGCCGCTTAGCCCAATACGCTCTCTGAAATAGGAGCGACGTAAATTGAACAAATGTGATAGAATTTCCCTGAAATCTTATATTAAACAAAATATAAAATGATCTAATCGTGTCTCTGATTGCCCTATCATAGAAGTGTAGCAGTGCATTTTACTCGCCATTCCACGCGCTTTAAGATGCCGCCTAGCCCAGTACGCTATATAAATTAGGAGCGACGTAAGTTGAACAAATGTGATAGAATTACGCTGAATTCTTATATTAACCGTAATATAAAATGATCTAATCGGGTCTCTGTTTGCCTTATCCTAGAAGTTTAGTATTGCACTTTACTCGCCATTTCATGCGCTTTGAGATGCCGCTTAGCCCAATACGCTATCTGAAATAGGAGCGACGTAAATTGAACAAATGTGATAGAATTTCGCTGAATTCTTACATTAACTATAATATAAAATGATCTAATCGGGTCACTGATTGCCCTACCCTAGAAGTTTAATAGTGCATTTTGCTCGCCATTTCATTCGCTTTGAGATGCCGCTTAGCCCAATACGCTATCTGAAATATGAGCGACGTAAATTGAACAAATGTGATATAATTTCGCTGAATTCTTAAATTAACTAAAATATAAAATGATCTAATCGGGTCACTGATTGCCCTACCCTAGAAGTTTAATAGTGCATTTTACTCGCCATTTCATGCGCTTTGAGATGCCGCTTAGGCCAATACGCTATCTGAAATATGAGCGACGAAAGTTGAACAAATGTGATAGAATTTCGCTGAATTATTTTATTAACCAGAATGTAAAATGATCTAATCTGGTCTCTGTTCGCCCTAGCCTAGAAGTTTAATAGTGGATTTTACTAGGCATTCCACGCGCTTTAAGATGCCGCCTATCCCAGTACGCTATCTGAAATAGGAGCGACCTAAATTGAACGAATGTGATAGAATTTTGCTGAATTCTTAAATTAACCAGAATATAAAATGATCTAATCGGGTCTCTGCTTGCCCTACCCTAGAAGTTTAATAGTGCATTTTAGTCGCCATTTCATGCGCTTTGAGATGCCGCTTCGCCCAATACGCTATCTGAAATAGGAGCGACGTAAATTAAACAAATGTGATAGAATTTCCCTGAAATCTTATATTAAACAAAATATAAAATGATCTAATCGGGTCTCTGATTGCGCTATCATAGAAGTTTAGCAGTGCATTTTGCTCGCCATTCCGCGCGCTTTAAGATGCCGCGTAGCCCAGTTCGCTATCTGAAATATGAGCGACGTAAATTGAACAAATGTGATAGAATTTCGCTGAATTCTTATATTAACCGTACTATTAAATGATCTAATCGGGTCTCTGTTTGCCTTATCCTAGAAGTTTAATATTGCATTTTACTCGCCATTCCACGCGCTTTAAGATGCCGCCTAGCCCAGTACGCTACGTGAAATAGGAGCGACGTAAGTTGAACAAATGTGATAGAAATACGCCGAATTCTTATATTAACCGTAATATAAAATGATCTAATCGGGTCTCTGTTTGCCTTATCCTAGAAGTTTAATAGTGCATTTTACTCGCCATTCCACGCACTTTAAGATGCCGCATAGCCCAGTACGCTACCTGAAATAGGAGCGACGTAAGTTGAACAAATGTGATAGAATTACGCTGAATTCTTATATTAACCGTAATATAAAATGATCTAATCGGGTCTCTGTTTGCCTTATCCTAGAAGTTTGATTGTGCATTTTACTCGCCATTTCATGCGCTTTGAGATGCCGCTTAGCCCAATACGCTATATGAAATAGAAGCGACGTAAATTGAACAAATGTGATAGAATTTTGCTGAATGCTTAAATTAACCACAATATAAAATGATCTAATCGGGTCTCTGTTTGCCCTAACCTAGTAGTTTAATTGTGCATTTTACTCTCCATTTCATGCGCTTTGAGATGCCGCTTATCCCAATACGCTATCTGAAATAGGAGCGACGTAAGTTGAACAAATGTGATAGAATTTCGGTGAATTCTTATATTAAACAAAATATAAAATGATCTAATCGGGTTTCTGATTGCCCTATCATAGAAGTTTAGTAGTGCATTCTACTCGCCATTCCACGCGCTTTAAGATGCCGCCTAGCCAAGTACGCTATCTGAAATAGGAGCGACGTAAATTGAACAAATGTGATAAAATTTTGCTGACATCTTAAATTAACCATAATATAAAATGATCTAATCGGGTCTCTGTTTGCCTTATCCTAGAAGTTTAATAGGGCATTTTACTCGCCATTTCATGCGCTTTGAAATGCCGCTTAGCCCAATACGCTATCTGAAATAGGAGCGACGTAAATTGAACAAATGTGATAGAATCTCGCTGAATACTTATATTAACCTTAATGTAAAATGATCTAATCGGGTCTCTGTTTGCCCTACCCTAGAAGTTTAATAGTGCATTTCACTCGTCACTTCATGCGCTTTGAGATGCCGCTTAGCCCAATACGCTATCTGAAATAGGAGCGACGTAAATTGAACAAATGTGATAGAAATTCCCTGAAATCTTATATTAAACAAAATATAAAATGATGTAATCGGGTCTCTGATTACTGTATCATAGAAGTTTAGTATTGCATTTTACTCGCCCTTCCACGCGCTTTAAGATGCCGCCTAGCCCAGTACGCTATCTGAAATAGGAGCGACGTAAGATGAACAAATGTGATAGAATTACGCTGAATTCTTATATTAACCGTAATATAAAATGATCTAATCGGGTCTCTGTTTGCCTTATCCTAGATGTTTAATAGTGCATTTTACTCGCCATTTCATGCACTTTGAGATGCCGCTTAGCCCAATACGCTATCTGAAATAGGAGCGACGTAATTTGAACAAATGTGATAGAATTTCGCTTAATTCTTTTATTAAGCATAATGTAAAATGATCTGATCGGGTCTCTGTTCGCCCTAGCCTAGAAGTTTAGTAGTGCATTTTATTCGCCATTTCATGCGCTTTGAGAAGCCGCTTAGCCCAATACGCTATCTGAAATAGGAGCGACGTAAGTTGAACAAATGTGATAGAATTTTGCTGAATTCTTATATTAACCATAATATAAAATGATCTAATCGGGTCTCTGTTTGCCCTACCCTAGAAGTTTAATAGGGCATTTCACTCGACACTTCATGCGCTTTGAGATGCCGCTAAGCCCAATAAGCTATCTGAAATAGGAGCAACGTAAATTGAACAAATGTGATAGAATTTCGCTGAATTCTTACATTAACCATAATGTAAAATGATATAATCGTGTCTCTGTTTGCCCTGCCCTAGAAGTTTAATAGTGCATTTCACTCGTGACTTCATGCGCTTTGAGATGCCGCTAAGCACAATAAGCTATCTGTAATAGGAGCGACGTAAATTGAACAAATGTGATAGAATTTCCCTGAATTCTTATATTAACCAAAATATAAAATGATCTAATCGGGTCTCTGATTGCCCTATCATAGAAGTTTAGTAGTGCATTTTACTCGCCATTCCACGCGCTTTAAGATGCCGCCTAGCCCAGTACGCTATCTGAAATAGGAGCGACGTAAGTTGAACAAATGTGATAGAATTTCGTAGAATTCTTATATTAACCAAAATATAAAATGATCTAATCTGGTCTATGTTCGCCCTAGACTAGAAGTTTAATAGTGCATTTTGTTCCCCATTTCATGTGCTTTGAGATGCCGCTAAGGCCAATAAGCTGTCTGAAATAGGAGCGACGTAAATTGAACAAATGTGATAGAATTTCGCTGAATTCTTATATTAAACAAAATATAAAATGATCTAATCGCGTCTCTGTTTGCCCTACCCTAGAAGATTAATCGTGCACTTTACACGCCATTTCATGCGCTTTGAGATGCCGCTTAGCCCAATACGCTATCTGAAATAGGAGCGACGTAAATTGAACAAATGTGATAGAATTTCGCTGAATTCTTAAATTAACCATAATATAAAATGATCTAATCGGGTCCCTGTTTGCCCTACCCTTGAAGTTTAATAGTGCATTTCACTCGTCATATCATGCGCTTTGAGATGCCGCTTAGCCCAATACCCTATCTGAAATAGGAGCGACGTAAATTGAACAAATGTGATAGAATCTCGCTGAATACTTATATTAACCTTAATGTAAAATGATCTAATCGGGTCTCTGTTCGCCCTACCATAGAAGTCTAATAGTGCATTTCACTCGCCATTTCATGCACTTTGAGATGCCGCTTAGCCCAATACGCTATCTGAAATAGGAGCGACGTAATTTGAACAAATGTAATAGAATTTCTCTGAATTCTTTCATTAACCATAATGTAAAATGATTTGATCGGGTCTCTGTTCGCCCTAGCCTAGAAGTTGAGCAGTGCATTTTACTCGCCATTCCACGGGCTTTAAGATGGCGCCTAGCCCAGTACGCTATCTGAAATAGGAGCGACGTAAGTTGAACAAATGTGATAGAACTTTGCTGAATTCTTAAATTAACCATAATATAAAATGATCTAATCGGGTCTCTGCTTGCCCTACCCTAGAAGTTTAATAGTGCATTTCACTCGTCACTTCATGCGCTTTGAGATGCCGCTAAGCCCAAGAAGCTATCTGAAATAGGAGCGACGTAAATTGAACAAACGTGATAGAATTTCGCTGAATTCTTACATTAACCATAATGTAAAATGATATAATCGTGTCTCTGTTTGCCCTACCCTAGAAGTTTAATAGTGCATTTCACTCGTCACTTCATGCGCTTTGAGATGCCGCTTAGCCCAATACGCTATCTGAAATAGGAGCGACGCAAATTGAACAAATGTGATAGAAATTCCCTGAAATCTTATATTAAACAAAATATAAAATGATGTAATCGGGTCTCTGATTACTGTATCATAGAAGTTTAGTATTGCATTTTACTCGCCCTTCCACGCGCTTTAAGATGCCGCTTAGCCCAATACCCTATCTGAAATAGGAGCGACGTAAATTGAACAAATGTGATAGAATCTCGCTGAATACTTATATTAACCTTAATGTAAAATGATCTAATCGGGTCTCTGTTCGCCCTACCATAGAAGTCTAATAGTGCATTTCACTCGCCATTTCATGCACTTTGAGATGCCGCTTAGCCCAATACGCTATCTGAAATAGGAGCGACGTAATTTGAACAAATGTAATAGAATTTCTCTGAATTCTTTCATTAACCATAATGTAAAATGATTTGATCGGGTCTCTGTTCGCCCTAGCCTAGAAGTTGAGCAGTGCATTTTACTCGCCATTCCACGGGCTTTAAGATGGCGCCTAGCCCAGTACGCTATCTGAAATAGGAGCGACGTAAGTTGAACAAATGTGATAGAACTTTGCTGAATTCTTAAATTAACCATAATATAAAATGATCTAATCGGGTCTCTGCTTGCCCTACCCTAGAAGTTTAATAGTGCATTTCACTCGTCACTTCATGCGCTTTGAGATGCCGCTAAGCCCAAGAAGCTATCTGAAATAGGAGCGACGTAAATTGAACAAACGTGATAGAATTTCGCTGAATTCTTACATTAACCATAATGTAAAATGATATAATCGTGTCTCTGTTTGCCCTACCCTAGAAGTTTAATAGTGCATTTCACTCGTCACTTCATGCGCTTTGAGATGCCGCTTAGCCCAATACGCTATCTGAAATAGGAGCGACGCAAATTGAACAAATGTGATAGAAATTCCCTGAAATCTTATATTAAACAAAATATAAAATGATGTAATCGGGTCTCTGATTACTGTATCATAGAAGTTTAGTATTGCATTTTACTCGCCCTTCCACGCGCTTTAAGATGCCGCGTAACCCAGTACGCTATCTGAAATAGGAGCGACGTAAGATGAACAAATGTGATAGAATTACGCTGAATTCTTATATTAACCGTAATATAAAATGATCTAATCGGGTCTCTGTTTGCCTTATCCTAGATGTTTAATAGTGCATTTTACTCGCCATTTCATGCACTTTGAGATGCTGCTTAGCCCAATACGCTATCTGAAATAGGAGCGACGTAATTTGAACAAATGTGATAGAATTTCGCTTAATTCTTTTATTAAGCATAAGGTAAAATGATCTGATCGGGTCTCTGTTCGCCCTAGCCTAGAAGTTTAGTAGTGTATTTTATTCGCCATTTCATGCGCTTTGAGAAGCCGCTTAGCCGAATACGGTATCTGAAATAGGAGCGACGTAAATTGAACAAATGTGATACAATATCCCTGAAATCTTATATTAAACAAAATATAAAATGATCTAATCGGGTCTCTGATTGCCCTATCATAGAAGTTTAGTAGTGCATTTTACTCGCCAATCCACGAGCTTTAAGATGCCGCCTAGCCCAGTACGCTATCTGAAATAGGAGCGACGTAAATTGAACATATGTGATAAAATTTTGCTGACATCTTAAATTAACCATAATATAAAATGATCTAATCGGGTCTCTGGTTTCCCTACCATAGAAGTTTAATAGTGCATTTTACTCGCCATTCCACGCGCCTTAAGATGCCGCTTAGCCCAGGACGCTATCTGAAATAGGAACGACGTAAATTGAACAAATGTGATAGAATTTTGCTGAATTCTTAAATTAACCATAATATGAAATGATCTAATCGGGTCTCTGTTTGCCCTACCCTAGAAGATTAATAGTGCATTTTACTCGCCATTTCATGCGCCTTCAGATGCCGCTAAGCCCAATAAGCTATCTGCAATAGAAGCGACGTAAATTGAACAAATGTGATAGAATTTCGTTGAATTCTTATATTAACCAAAATATAAAATGATCTAATCGGGTCTCTGATTGCCCTATCATAGAAGTTTAACAGTGCATTTCACTCGTCATTTCATGCGCTTTGACATGCCGCTTAGCCCAATAAGCTATCTGAAATAGGAGCGACGTAAATTGAACAAATGTGATAGAATTTCCCTGAAATCTTATATTAAACAAAATATAAAATGAGCTAATCGGGTCTCTGATTGCCCTATCATAAAAGTTGAGCAGTGCATTTTACTCGCTCTTCCACGCGCTTTAAGATGGCGCCTAGCCCAGTACGCTACCTGAAATAGGAGCGACATAAGTTGAACAAATGTGATAGAATTTCGCTGAATTCTTTTATTAACCATAATGTAAAATGATCTAATCGGGTCTCTGTTCGCCCTAGCCTAGAAGTTTAATAGTGCATTTTACTCGCCATTTCATGCGCTTTGACATGCCGCTTAGCCCAATAAGCTATCTGAAATAGGAGCGACGTAAATTGAACAAATGTGATAGAATTTCCCTGAAATCTTATATTAAACAAAATATAAAATGATCTAATCTGGTCTCTGATTGCCCTATCATAGAAGTTTAGCAGTGCATTTTACTCGCCATTCCACGCGCTTTAAGATGCCGCCTAGCCCAGTACGCTATCTAAATTAGGAGCGACGTAAGTTGAACAAATGTGATAGAATTACGCTGAATTCTTATATTAACCGTAATATAAAATGATCTAATCGGGTCTCTGTTTGCCTTATCCTAGAAGTTTAGTATTGCATTTTACTCGCCATTTCGTGCGCTTTGAGATGCCGCTTAGCCCAATACTCTATCTGAAATAGGAGCGACGTAAATTGAACAAATGTGATAGAATTTCGCTGAATTCTTAAATTAACTATAATATAAAATGATCTAATCGGGTCACTGATTGCCCTGCCCTAGAAGATTAATAGTGCATTTTACTCGCCATTTCATGCGCTTTGAGATGCCGCTTATCCCAATACGCTATCTGAAATAGGAGCGACGTAAATTGAACAAATGGGATAGAATTTCGCTGAATTCTTAAATTAACTATAATATAAAATGATCTAATCGGGTCACTGGTTGCCCTATCATAGAAGTTTAATAGTGCATTTTACTCGCCAGTCCACGCGCTTTAAGATGCCGGCCAGCCCAGTACGCTATGTGAAATAGGAGCGACGTAATTTGAAGAAATGTGATAGAATTACGCTGAATTCTTATATTAACCGTAAAATAAAATGATATAATCGGGTCTCCGTTTGCCCTACCCTAGAAGTTTAATAGTCCATTTTATTCGCCATTTCGTGCGCTTTGAGATGCCGGTTAGGCCAATACGCTAACTGAAATAGGAGCGACGTAAATAGAACAAATGTGATAGGATATCCCTGAAATCTTATATTAAACAAAATATAAAATGATATAATCGGGTCTCTGACTGCCCTATCATAGAAGTTTAACAGTGCATTTTACTCGCCATTCCACGCGCTTTAAGATGCCGCCTAGCCCAGTACGCTGTCTGAAATAGGAGCGACGTAACTTGAACAAATGTGATAGAATCTCCCTGAATACTTATATTAACCTTAATGTAAAATGATGTAATCGGGACTCTGTTCGCCCTACCCTAGAAGTTTAATAGTGCATTTTACTCCCCATTCCACGCGCTTTGAGATGCCGGCCAGCCCAGTACGCTATCTGAAATAGGAGCGACGTAATTTGAAGAAATGTGATAGAATTACGCTGAATTCTTATATTAGCCGTAATATAAAATGATCTAATCGGGTCTCTGTTTGCCCTACCCTAGAAGTTTAATAGTCCATTTTATTCGCCATTTCATGCGCTTTGAGATGCCTGTTAGCCCAATACGCTAACTGAAATAGGAGCGACGTAAATAGAACAAATGTGATAGGATTTCCCTGAAATCTTATATTAAACAAAATATAAAATGATCTAATCGGGTCTCTGACTGCCCTATTATTGAAGTTTAACAGTGCATTTTACTCGCCATTCCACGCGCTTTAAGATGCCGCCTAGCCCAGTACGCTATCTGAAATAGGAGCGACGTAAATTCAACAAATGTGATAGAATCTTGCTGAATTCTTAAATTAACCATAATATAAAATGATCTAATCGGGTCTCTGTTATCCCTACCCTAGAAGTTTAATAGTGCATTGTACTCGCCATTTCATGCGCTTTGAGATGCCGCTTAACCCAATACGCTATCTGAAATAGGAGCAACGAAAGTTGAACAAATGTGATAGAATTTCGCTGAATTATTTTATTAACCAGAATGTAAAATGATCTAATCAGGTCTCTGTTCGCCCTAGCCTAGAAGTTTAATAGTGCATTTTATTCGCCATTTGATGCGCTTTGTGATGCCGCATAGCCCAATACGCTATCTGAAATAGGAGCGACGTAAATTGAACAAATGTGATAGAATTTCCGTGAATCCGTATATTAACCTTAATGTAAAATGATCTAATCGGGTCTCTGTTCGCTCTACCATAGAAGCCTAATGGTGCATTTCACTCGCCATTTCATGCGCTTTGTGATGCCGCTTAGCCCAGTACGCTATCTGAAATAGGAGCGACGTAAATTGAACAAATGTGATAGAATTTCGCTGAATTCTTAAAGTAACCTTAATATAAAATGATCTAATCGGGTCTCTGGTTTCCCTACCATAGAAGTTTAATAGTGCATTTTACTCGGCATTCCACGCGCCTTAAGATGCCGTCTAGCACAGTACGCTATCTGAAATAGGAGCGACGTAAATTGAACAAATCTGATAGAATTTCGCTGAATTCTTAAAGTAACCTTAATATAAAATGATCTAATCGGGTCTCTGTTTGCCCTACCCTAGAAGTTTAATAGTGCATTTCACTCGTCATTTCATGCGCTTTGAGATGCCGCTTCGCCCAATACGCTATCTGAAATAGGAGCGACGTAAATTAAACAAATGTGATAGAATTACGCTGAATTCTTATATTAACCACAATATAAAATGATCTAATCGGGTCTCTGTTCGCCCTACCCTAGTAGTTTAATTGTGCATTTTACTCGCCATTTCATGCGCTTTTCGATGCCGCTTATCCCAATACGCTATCTGAAATAGGAGCGACGTACGTTGAACAAATGTGATAGAATTTCGCTGAGTTCTTTTAAGAACCATAATGTAAAATGATCTAATCGGGTCTCTGTTCGCCCTAGCCTAGAAGTTTAATAGCGCATTTTATCCGCCGTTTCATGCGCCTTGAGATGCCGCTTAGCCCAATACGCTCTCTGAAATAGGAGCGACGTAAATTGAACAAATGTGATAGAATTTCCCTGAAATCTTATATTAAACAAAATATAAAATGATCTAATCGTGTCTCTGATTGCCCTATCATAGAAGTGTAGCAGTGCATTTTACTCGCCATTCCACGCGCTTTAAGATGCCGCCTAGCCCAGTACGCTATCTAAATTAGGAGCGACGTAAGTTGAACAAATGTGATAGAATTACGCTGAATTCTTATATTAACCGTAATATAAAATGACCTAATCGGGTCTCTGTTTGCCTTATCCTAGAAGTTTAGTATTGCACTTTACTCGCCATTTCATGCGCTTTGAGATGCCGCTTAGCCCAATACGCTATCTGAAATAGGAGCGACGTAAATTGAACAAATGTGATAGAATTTCCCTGAAATCTTATATTAAACAAAATATAAAATGATCTAATCGGGTCTCTGATTGCGCTATCATAGAAGTTTAGCAGTGCATTTTGCTCGCCATTCCGCGCGCTTTAAGATGCCGCGTAGCCCAGTTCGCTATCTGAAATATGAGCGACGTAAATTGAACAAATGTGATAGAATTTCGCTGAATTCTTATATTAACCGTAATATAAAATGATCTAATCGGGTCTCTGTTTGCCTTATCCTAGAAGTTTAATATTGCATTTTACTCGCCATTCCACGCGCTTTAAGATGCCGCCTAGCCCAGTACGCTACGTGAAATAGGAGCGACGTAAGTTGAACAAATGTGATAGAAATACGCCGAATTCTTATATTAACCGTAATATAAAATGATCTAATCGGGTCTCTGTTTGCCTTATCCTAGAAGTTTAATAGTGCATTTTACTCGCCATTCCACGCACTTTAAGATGCCGCATAGCCCAGTACGCTACCTGAAATAGGAGCGACGTAAGTTGAACAAATGTGATAGAATTACGCTGAATTCTTATATTAACCGTAATATAAAATGATCTAATCGGGTCTCTGTTTGCCTTATCCTAGAAGTTTGATTGTGCATTTTACTCGCCATTTCATGCGCTTTGAGATGCCGCTTAGCCCAATACGCTATATGAAATAGAAGCGACGTAAATTGAACAAATGTGATAGAATTTTGCTGAATGCTTAAATTAACCACAATATAAAATGATCTAATCGGGTCTCTGTTTGCCCTAACCTAGTAGTTTAATTGTGCATTTTACTCTCCATTTCATGCGCTTTGAGATGCCGCTTAGCCCAATACGCTATCTGAAATAGGAGCGACGTAAGTTGAACAAATGTGATAGAATTTCGGTGAATTCTTATATTAACCAAAATATAAAATGATCTAATCGGGTCTCTGTTTGCCTTATCCTAGAAGTTTAGTATTGCATTTTACTCGCCATTTCATGCGCTTTGAGATGCCGCTTAGCCCAACACGCTATCTGAAATAGGAGCGACGTAAATTGAACAAATGTGATAGAATTTCCCTGAAATCTTATATTAAACAAAATATAAAATGATCTAATCGGGTTTCTGATTGCCCTATCATAGAAGTTTAGTAGTGCATTCTACTCGCCATTCCACGCGCTTTAAGATGCCGCCTAGCCAAGTACGCTATCTGAAATAGGAGCGACGTAAATTGAACAAATGTGATAAAATTTTGCTGACATCTTAAATTAACCATAATATAAAATGATCTAATCGGGTCTCTGTTTGCCTTATCCTAGAAGTTTAATAGGGCATTTTACTCGCCATTTCATGCGCTTTGAGATGCCGCTTAGCCCAATACGCTATCTGAAATAGGAGCGACGTAAATTGAACAAATGTGATAGAATCTCGCTGAATACTTATATTAACCTTAATGTAAAATGATCTAATCGGGTCTCTGTTTGCCCTACCCTAGAAGTTTAATAGTGCATTTCACTCGTCACTTCATGCGCTTTGAGATGCCGCTTAGCCCAATACGCTATCTGAAATAGGAGCGACGTAAATTGAACAAATGTGATAGAAATTCCCTGAAATCTTATATTAAACAAAATATAAAATGATGTAATCGGGTCTCTGATTACTGTATCATAGAAGTTTAGTATTGCATTTTACTCGCCCTTCCACGCGCTTTAAGATGCCGCCTAGCCCAGTACGCTATCTGAAATAGGAGCGACGTAAGATGAACAAATGTGATAGAATTACGCTGAATTCTTATATTAACCGTAATATAAAATGATCTAATCGGGTCTCTGTTTGCCTTATCCTAGATGTTTAATAGTGCATTTTACTCGCCATTTCATGCACTTTGAGATGCCGCTTAGCCCAATACGCTATCTGAAATAGGAGCGACGTAATTTGAACAAATGTGATAGAATTTCGCTTAATTCTTTTATTAAGCATAATGTAAAATGATCTGATCGGGTCTCTGTTCGCCCTAGCCTAGAAGTTTAGTAGTGCATTTTATTCGCCATTTCATGCGCTTTGAGAAGCCGCTTAGCCCAATACGCTATCTGAAATAGGAGCGACGTAAGTTGAACAAATGTGATAGAATTTTGCTGAATTCTTATATTAACCATAATATAAAATGATCTAATCGGGTCTCTGTTTGCCCTACCCTAGAAGTTTAATAGGGCATTTCACTCGACACTTCATGCGCTTTGAGATGCCGCTAAGCCCAATAAGCTATCTGAAATAGGAGCAACGTAAATTGAACAAATGTGATAGAATTTCGCTGAATTCTTACATTAACCATAATGTAAAATGATATAATCGTGTCTCTGTTTGCCCTGCCCTAGAAGTTTAATAGTGCATTTCACTCGTCACTTCATGCGCTTTGAGATGCCGCTATGCACAATAAGCTATCTGTAATAGGAGCGACGTAAATTGAACAAATGTGATAGAATTTCCCTGAATTCTTATATTAACCAAAATATAAAATGATCTAATCGGGTCTCTGATTGCCCTATCATAGAAGTTTAGTAGTGCATTTTACTCGCCATTCCACGCGCTTTAAGATGCCGCCTAGCCCAGTACGCTATCTGAAATAGGAGCGACGTAAGTTGAACAAATGTGATAGAATTTCGTAGAATTCTTATATTAACCAAAATATAAAATGATCAAATCTGGTCTATGTTCGCCCTAGACTAGAAGTTTAATAGTGCATTTTGTTCCCCATTTCATGTGCTTTGAGATGCCGCTAAGGCCAATAAGCTGTCTGAAATAGGAGCGACGTAAATTGAACAAATGTGATAGAATTTCGCTGAATTCTTATATTAAACAAAATATAAAATGATCTAATCGCGTCTCTGTTTGCCCTACCCTAGAAGATTAATCGTGCACTTTACACGCCATTTCATGCGCTTTGAGATGCCGCTTAGCCCAATACGCTATCTGAAATAGGAGCGACGTAAATTGAACAAATGTGATAGAATTTCGCTGAATTCTTAAATTAACCATAATATAAAATGATCTAATCGGGTCCCTGTTTGCCCTACCCTTGAAGTTTAATAGTGCACTTCACTCGTCATATCATGCGCTTTGAGATGCCGCTTAGCCCAATACCCTATCTGAAATAGGAGCGACGTAAATTGAACAAATGTGATAGAATCTCGCTGAATACTTATATTAACCTTAATGTAAAATGATCTAATCGGGTCTCTGTTTGCCCTACCCTAGAAGTTTAATAGTGCATTTCACTCGTCACTTCATGCGCTTTGAGATGCCGCTTAGCCCAATACGCTATCTGAAATAGGAGCGACGCAAATTGAACAAATGTGATAGAAATTCCCTGAAATCTTATATTAAACAAAATATAAAATGATGTAATCGGGTCTCTGATTACTGTATCATAGAAGTTTAGTATTGCATTTTACTCGCCCTTCCACGCGCTTTAAGATGCCGCCTAACCCAGTACGCTATCTGAAATAGGAGCGACGTAAGATGAACAAATGTGATAGAATTACGCTGAATTCTTATATTAACCGTAATATAAAATGATCTAATCGGGTCTCTGTTTGCCTTATCCTAGATGTTTAATAGTGCATTTTACTCGCCATTTCATGCACTTTGAGATGCTGCTTAGCCCAATACGCTATCTGAAATAGGAGCGACGTAATTTGAACAAATGTGATAGAATTTCGCTTAATTCTTTTATTAAGCATAATGTAAAATGATCTGATCGGGTCTCTGTTCGCCCTAGCCTAGAAGTTTAGTAGTGTATTTTATTCGCCATTTCATGCGCTTTGAGAAGCCGCTTAGCCGAATACGGTATCTGAAATAGGAGCGACGTAAATTGAACAAATGTGATACAATATCCCTGAAATCTTATATTAAACAAAATATAAAATGATCAAATCGGGTCTCTGATTGCCCTATCATAGAAGTTTAGTAGTGCATTTTACTCGCCAATCCACGAGCTTTAAGATGCCGCCTAGCCCAGTACGCTATCTGAAATAGGAGCGACGTAAATTGAACATATGTGATAAAATTTTGCTGACATCTTAAATTAACCATAATATAAAATGATCTAATCGGGTCTCTGGTTTCCCTACCATAGAAGTTTAATAGTGCATTTTACTCGCCATTCCACGCGCCTTAAGATGCCGTCTAGTACAGTACGCTATCTGAAATAGGAGCGACGTAAATTGAACAAATGTGATAGAATTTCGCTGAATTCTTATATTAACCTTAATATAAAATGATTTAATCGGGTCTCTGTTTGTCCTACCCTAGAAGTTTAATAGTGCATTTCACTCGTCATTTCATGCGCTTTGAGATGCCGCTAAGCACAATAAGCTATCTGGAATAGCAGCGACGTAAATTGAACAAATGTGAAAGAATTACGCCGCATTCTTATATTAACCGTAATATAAAATGATCTAATCGGGTCTCCGTTTGCCTTATCCTAGAAGTTTAATAGTGCATTTTACTCGCCATTCCACGCGCTTTAAGATGCCGCCAAGCCCAGTACGCTACTGAAATAGGAGCGACGTAAGTTGAACAACTGTGATAGAATTACGCTGAATTCTTATATTAACCGTAATATACAATGATCTAATCGGGTCTCTGTTTGCCTTATCCTAGAAGTTTGATAGTGCATTTTACTCGCCATTCCACGCGCTTTAAGATGCCGCCAAGCCCAGTACGCTACCTGAAATAGGAGCGACGTAAGTTGAACAAATGTGATAGAATTTCGTTGAATTCTTAAATTAACCATAATATAAAATGATCTAATCGGGTCTCTGTTTGCCCTACCCTAGAAGTTTAATAGTGCATTATACTCGCCATTTCATGCGCTTTTAGATGCCGCTTAGCCCAGGACGCTATCTGAAATAGGAACGACGTAAATTGAACAAATGTGATAGAATTTTGCTGAATTCTTAAATTAACCATAATATGAAATGATCCAATCGGGTCTCTGTTTGCCCTACCCTAGAAGATTAATAGTGCATTTTACTCGCCATTTCATGCGCCTTCAGATGCCGCTAAGCCCAATAAGCTATCTGCAATAGAAGCGACGTAAATTGAACAAATGTGATAGAATTTCGTTGAATTCTTATATTAACCAAAATATAAAATGATCTAATCGGGTCTCTGATTGCCCTATCATAGAAGTTTAACAGTGCATTTCACTCGTCATTTCATGCGCTTTGACATGCCGCTTAGCCCAATAAGCTATCTGAAATAGGAGCGACGTAAATTGAACAAATGTGATAGAATTTCCCTGAAATCTGATATTAAACAAAATATAAAATGAGCTAATCGGGTCTCTGATTGCCCTATCATAAAAGTTGAGCAGTGCATTTTACTCGCTCTTCCACGCGCTTTAAGATGGCGCCTAGCCCAGTACGCTACCTGAAATAGGAGCGACATAAGTTGAACAAATGTGATAGAATTTCGCTGAATTCTTTTATTAACCATAATGTAAAATGATCTAATCGGGTCTCTGTTCGCCCTATCCTAGAAGTTTAATAGTGCATTTTATTCGCCATTTCATGCGCTTTGACATGCCGCTTAGCCCAATAAGCTATCTGAAATAGGAGCGACGTAAATTGAACAAATGTGATAGAATTTCCCTGAAATCTTATATTAAACAAAATATAAAATGATCTAATCTGGTCTCTGATTGCCCTATCATAGAAGTTTAGCAGTGCATTTTACTCGCCATTCCACGCGCTTTAAGATGCCGCCTAGCCCAGTACGCTATCTAAATTAGGAGCGACGTAAGTTGAACAAATGTGATAGAATTACGCTGAATTCTTATATTAACCGTAATATAAAATGATCTAATCGGGTCTCTGTTTGCGTTATCCTAGAAGTTTAGTATTGCATTTTACTCGCCATTTCATGCGCTTTGAGATGCCGCTTAGCCCAATACTCTATCTGAAATAGGAGCGACGTAAATTGAACAAATGTGATAGAATTTCGCTGAATTCTTAAATTATATAATTAAAAATGATCTAATCGGGTCACTGATTGCCCTGCCCTAGAAGATTAATAGTGCATTTTACTCGCCATTTCATGCGCTTTGAGATGCCGCTTATCCCAATACGCTATCTGAAATAGGAGCGACGTAAATTGAACAAATGGATAGAATTTCGCTGAATTCTTAAATTAACTATAATATAAAATGATCTAATCGGGTCACTGGTTGCCCTATCATAGAAGTTTAATAGTGCATTTTACTCGCCAGTCCACGCGCTTTAAGATGCCGGCCAGCCCAGTACGCTATGTGAAATAGGAGCGACGTAATTTGAAGAAATGTGATAGAATTACGCTGAATTCTTATATTAACCGTAAAATAAAATGATATAATCGGGGTCTCCGTTTGCCCTACCCTAGAAGTTTAATAGTCCCATTTTATTCGCCATTTCGTGCGCTTTGAGATGCCGGGTTAGGCCAATACGCTAACTGAAATAGGAGCGACGTAAATAGAACAAATGTGATAGGATATCCCTGAAATCTTATATTAAACAAAATATAAAATGATATAATCGGGTCTCTGACTGCCCTATCATAGAAGTTTAACAGTGCATTTTACTCGCCATTCCACGCGCTTTAAGATGCCGCCTAGCCCAGTACGCTATTTGAAATAGGAGCGACGTAAATTGAACAATGTGATAGAATTTCGCTGAATTCTTAAAGTAACCTTAATATAAAATGATCTAATCGGGTCTCTGGTTTCCCTACCATAGAAGTTTAATAGTGCATTTTACTCGCCATTCCACGCGCCTTAAGATGCCGTCCTAGCACAGTACGCTATCTGAAATAGGAGCGACGTAAATTGAACAAATCTGATAGAATTTCGCTGAATCTTAAAGTAACCTTAATATAAAATGATCTAATCGGGTCTCTGTTTGCCCTACCCTAGAAGTTTAATAGTGCATTTCACTCGTCATTTCATGCGCTTTGAGATGCCGCTAAGCACAATAAGCTATCTGGAATAGCAGCGACGTAAATGAACAAATGTGAAAGAATTACGCCGCATTCTTATATTAACCGTAATATAAAATGATCTAATCGGGTCTCTGTTTGCCTTATCCTAGAAGTTTAATAGTGCATTTTACTCGCCATTCCACGCGCTTTAAGATGCCGCCTAGCCCAGTACGCTACCTGAAATAGGAGGCGACGTAAGTTGAACAAATGTGATAGAATTACGCTGAATTCTTATATTAACCGTAATATAAAATGATCTAATCGGGTTCTCTGTTTGCCTTATCCTAGAATTTTGATTGTGCATTTTACTCGCCATTTCATGCGCTTTGAGATGCCGCTTAGCCCAATACGCTATCTGAAATAGAAGCGACGTAATTGAACAAATGTGATAGAATTTTGCTGAATTCTTAAATTAACCACAATATAAAATGATCTAATCGGGTCTCTGTTCGCCCTACCCTAGTAGTTTATTGTGCATTTTACTCGCCATTTCATGCGCTTTTCGATGCCGCTTATCCCAATACGCTTATCTGAAATAGGAGCGACGTACGTTGAACAAATGTGATAGAATTTCGCTGAGTTCTTTTAAGAACCATAATGTAAAATGATCTAATCGGGTCTCTGTTCGCCCTAGCCTAGAAGTTTAATAGCGCATTTTATTCGCCGTTTCATGCGCCTTGAGATGCCGCTTAGCCCAATACGCTCTCTGAAATAGGAGCGACGTAAATTGAACAAATGTGATAGAATTTCCCTGAAATCTTATATTAAACAAAATATAAAATGATCTAATCGTGTCTCTGATTGCCCTATCATAGAAGTGTAGCAGTGCATTTTACTCGCCCATTCCACGCGCTTTAAGATGCCGCCTAGCCCAGTACGCTATCTAAATTAGGAGCGACGTAAGTTGAACAAATGTGATAGAATTACGCTGAATTCTTATATTAACCGTAATATAAAATGATCTAATCGGGTCTCTGTTTGCCTTATCCTAGAAGTTTAGTATTGCACTTTACTCGCCATTTCATGCGCTTGAGATGCCGCTTAGCCCAATACGCTATCTGAAATAGGAGCGACGTAAATTGAACAAATGTGATAGAATTTCGCTGAATTCTTATATTAACTAAATATAAAATGATCTAATCGGGTCACTGATTGCCCTACCCTAGAAGTTTAATAGTGCATTTTGCTCGCCATTTCATTCGCTTTGAGATGCCGCTTAGCCCAATACGCTATCTGAAATATGAGCGGACGTAAATTGAACAAATGTGATATAATTTCGCTGAATTCTTAAATTAACTAAAATATAAAATGATCTAATCGGGTCACTGATTGCCCTACCCTAGAAGTTTAATAGTGCATTTTACTCGCCATTTCATGCGCTTTGAGATGCCGCCTTAGGCCAATACGCTATCTGAAATATGAGCGACGAAAGTGAACAAATGTGATAGAATTTCACTGAATTATTTTATTAACCAGAATGTAAAATGATCTAATCTGGTCTCTGTTCGCCCTAGCCTAGAAGTTTAATAGTGGATTTTACTAGGCATTCCACGCGCTTTAAGATGCCGCCTATCCCAGTACGCTATCTGAAATAGGAGCGACCTAAATTGAACGAATGTGATAGAATTTTGCTGAATTCCTTAAATTAACCAGAATATAAAATGATCTAATCGGGTCTCTGCTTGCCCTACCCTAGAAGTTTAATAGTGCATTTTAGTCGCCATTTCATGCGCTTTGAGATGCCGCTTCGCCCAATACGCTATCTGAAATAGGAGCGACGTAAATTAAACAAATGTGATAGAATTTCCCTGAAATCTTATATTAAACAAAATATAAAATGATCTAATCGGGTCTCTGATTGCGCTATCATAGAAGTTTAGCAGTGCATTTTGCTCGCCATTCCGCGCGCTTTAAGATGCCGCGTAGCCCAGTTCGCTATCTGAAATATGAGCGACGTAAATTGAACAAATGTGATAGAATTTCGCTGAATTCTTATATGAACCGTAATATTAAATGATCTAATCGGGTCTCTGTTTGCCTTATCCTAGAAGTTTAATAGTGCATTTTACTCGCCATTCCACGCGCTTTAAGATGCCGCCTAGCCCAGTACGCTACGTGAAATAGGAGCGACGTAAGTTGAACAAATGTGATAGAAATACGCCGAATTCTTATATTAACCGTAATATAAAATGATCTAATCGGGTCTCTGTTTGCCTTATCCTAGAAGTTTAATAGTGCATTTTACTCGCCATTCCACGCACTTTAAGATGCCGCATAGCCCAGTACGCTACCTGAAATAGGAGCGACGTAAGTTGAACAAATGTGATAGAATTACGCTGAATTCTTATATTAACCGTAATATAAAATGATCTAATCGGGTCTCTGTTTGCCTTATCCTAGAAGTTTGATTGTGCATTTTACTCGCCATTTCATGCGCTTTGAGATGCCGCTTAGCCCAATACGCTATATGAAATAGAAGCGACGTAAATTGAACAAATGTGATAGAATTTTGCTGAATGCTTAAATTAACCACAATATAAAATGATCTAATCGGGTCTCTGTTTGCCCTAACCTAGTAGTTTAATTGTGCATTTTACTCTCCATTTCATGCGCTTTGAGATGCCGCTTATCCCAATACGCTATCTGAAATAGGAGCGACGTAAGTTGAACAAATGTGATAGAATTTCGGTGAATTCTTATATTAACCAAAATATAAAATGATCTAATCGGGTCTCTGTTTGCCTTATCCTAGAAGTTTAGTATTGCATTTTACTCGCCATTTCATGCGCTTTGAGATGCCGCTTAGCCCAACACGCTATCTGAAATAGGAGCGACGTAAATTGAACAAATGTGATAGAATTTCCCTGAAATCTTATATTAAACAAAATATAAAATGATCTAATCGGGTTTCTGATTGCCCTATCATAGAAGTTTAGTAGTGCATTCTACTCGCCATTCCACGCGCTTTAAGATGCCGCCTAGCCAAGTACGCTATCTGAAATAGGAGCGACGTAAATTGAACAAATGTGATAAAATTTTGCTGACATCTTAAATTAACCATAATATAAAATGATCTAATCGGGTCTCTGTTTGCCTTATCGTAGAAGTTTAATAGGGCATTTTACTCGCCATTTCATGCGCTTTGAAATGCCGCTTAGCCCAATACGCTATCTGAAATAGGAGCGACGTAAATTGAACAAATGTGATAGAATCTCGCTGAATACTTATATTAACCTTAATGTAAAATGATCTAATCGGGTCTCTGTTTGCCCTACCCTAGAAGTTTAATAGTGCATTTCACTCGTCACTTCATGCGCTTTGAGATGCCGCTTAGCCCAATACGCTATCTGAAATAGGAGCGACGTAAATTGAACAAATGTGATAGAAATTCCCTGAAATCTTATATTAAACAAAATATAAAATGATGTAATCGGGTCTCTGATTACTGTATCATAGAAGTTTAGTATTGCATTTTACTCGCCCTTCCACGCGCTTTAAGATGCCGCCTAGCCCAGTACGCTATCTGAAATAGGAGCGACGTAAGATGAACAAATGTGATAGAATTACGCTGAATTCTTATATTAACCGTAATATAAAATGATCTAATCGGGTCTCTGTTTGCCTTATCCTAGATGTTTAATAGTGCATTTTACTCGCCATTTCATGCACTTTGAGATGCCGCTTAGCCCAATACGCTATCTGAAATAGGAGCGACGTAATTTGAACAAATGTGATAGAATTTCGCTTAATTCTTTTATTAAGCATAATGTAAAATGATCTGATCGGGTCTCTGTTCGCCCTAGCCTAGAAGTTTAGTAGTGCATTTTATTCGCCATTTCATGCGCTTTGAGATGCCGCTTAGCCCAATACGCTATCTGAAATAGGAGCGACGTAAGTTGAACAAATGTGATAGAATTTTGCTGAATTCTTATATTAACCATAATATAAAATGATCTAATCGGGTCTCTGTTTGCCCTACCCTAGAAGTTTAATAGGGCATTTCACTCGACACTTCATGCGCTTTGAGATGCCGCTAAGCCCAATAAGCTATCTGAAATAGGAGCAACGTAAATTGAACAAATGTGATAGAATTTCGCTGAATTCTTACATTAACCATAATGTAAAATGATATAATCGTGTCTCTGTTTGCCCTGCCCTAGAAGTTTAATAGTGCATTTCACTCGTCACTTCATGCGCTTTGAGATGCCGCTAAGCACAATAAGCTATCTGTAATAGGAGCGACGTAAATTGAACAAATGTGATAGAATTTCCCTGAATTCTTATATTAACCAAAATATAAAATGATCTAATCGGGTCTCTGATTGCCCTACCCTAGAAGTTTAGTAGTGCATTTTACTCGCCATTCCACGCGCTTTAAGATGCCGCCTAGCCCAGTACGCTATCTGAAATAGGAGCGACGTAAGTTGAACAAATGTGATAGAATTTCGTAGAATTCTTATATTAATCAAAATATAAAATGATCAAATCTGGTCTATGTTCGCCCTAGACTAGAAGTTTAATAGTGCATTTTGTTCCCCATTTCATGTGCTTTGAGATGCCGCTAAGGCCAATAAGCTGTCTGAAATAGGAGCGACGTAAATTGAACAAATGTGATAGAATTTCGCTGAATTCTTATATTAAACAAAATATAAAATGATCTAATCGCGTCTCTGTTTGCCCTACCCTAGAAGATTAATCGTGCACTTTACACGCCATTTCATGCGCTTTGAGATGCCGCTTAGCCCAATACGCTATCTGAAATAGGAGCGACGTAAATTGAACAAATGTGATAGAATTTCGCTGAATTCTTAAATTAACCATAATATAAAATGATCTAATCGGGTCCCTGTTTGCCCTACCCTTGAAGTTTAATAGTGCACTTCACTCGTCATATCATGCGCTTTGAGATGCCGCTTAGCCCAATACCCTATCTGAAATAGGAGCGACGTAAATTGAAGAAATGTGATACAATATCCCTGAAATCTTATATTAAACAAAATATAAAATGATCTAATCGGGTCTCTGATTGCCCTATCATAGAAGTTTAGTAGTGCATTTTACTCGCCAATCCACGAGCTTTAAGATGCCGCCTAGCCCAGTACGCTATCTGAAATAGGAGCGACGTAAATTGAACATATGTGATAAAATTTTGCTGACATCTTAAATTAACCATAATATAAAATGATCTAATCGGGTCTCTGGTTTCCCTACCATAGAAGTTTAATAGTGCATTTTACTCGCCATTCCACGCGCCTTAAGATGCCGTCTAGTACAGTACGCTATCTGAAATAGGAGCGACGTAAATTGAACAAATGTGATAGAATTTCGCTGAATTCTTAAAGTAACCTTAATATAAAATGATTTAATCGGGTCTCTGTTTGTCCTACCCTAGAAGTTTAATAGTGCATTTCACTCGTCATTTCATGCGCTTTGAGATGCCGCTAAGCACAATAAGCTATCTGGAATAGCAGCGACGTAAATTGAACACATGTGAAAGAATTACGCCGCATTCTTATATTAACCGTAATATAAAATGATCTAATCGGGTCTCCGTTTGCCTTATCCTAGAAGTTTAATAGTGCATTTTACTCGCCATTCCACGCGCTTTAAGATGCCGCCAAGCCCAGTACGCTACTGAAATAGGAGCGACGTAAGTTGAACAACTGTGATAGAATTACGCTGAATTCTTATATTAACCGTAATATACAATGATCTAATCGGGTCTCTGTTTGCCTTATCCTAGAAGTTTGATAGTGCATTTTACTCGCCATTCCACGCGCTTTAAGATGCCGCCAAGCCCAGTACGCTACCTGAAATAGGAGCGACGTAAGTTGAACAAATGTGATAGAATTTCGTTGAATTCTTAAATTAACCATAGTACAAAATGATCTAATCGGGTCTCTGTTTGCCCTACCCTAGAAGTTTAATAGTGCATTATACTCGCCATTTCATGCGCTTTTAGATGCCGCTTAGCCCAGGACGCTATCTGAAATAGGAACGACGTAAATTGAACAAATGTGATAGAATTTTGCTGAATTCTTAAATTAACCATAATATGAAATGATCTAATCGGGTCTCTGTTTGCCCTACCCTAGAAGATTAATAGTGCATTTTACTCGCCATTTCATGCGCCTTCAGATGCCGCTAAGCCCAATAAGCTATCTGCAATAGAAGCGACGTAAATTGAACAAATGTGATAGAATTTCGTTGAATTCTTATATTAACCAAAATATAAAATGATCTAATCGGGTCTCTGATTGCCCTATCATAGAAGTTTAACAGTGCATTTCACTCGTCATTTCATGCGCTTTGACATGCCGCTTAGCCCAATAAGCTATCTGAAATAGGAGCGACGTAAATTGAACAAATGTGATAGAATTTCCCTGAAATCTTATATTAAACAAAATATAAAATGAGCTAATCGGGTCTCTGATTGCCCTATCATAAAAGTTGAGCAGTGCATTTTACTCGCTCTTCCACGCGCTTTAAGATGGCGCCTAGCCCAGTACGCTACCTGAAATAGGAGCGACATAAGTTGAACAAATGTGATAGAATTTCGCTGAATTCTTTTATTAACCATAATGTAAAATGATCTAATCGGGTCTCTGTTCGCCCTAGCCTAGAAGTTTAATAGTGCATTTTACTCGCCATTTCATGCGCTTTGACATGCCGCTTAGCCCAATAAGCTATCTGAAATAGGAGCGACGTAAATTGAACAAATGTGATAGAATTTCCCTGAAATCTTATATTAAACAAAATATAAAATGATCTAATCTGGTCTCTGATTGCCCTATCATAGAAGTTTAGCAGTGCATTTTACTCGCCATTCCACGCGCTTTAAGATGCCGCCTAGCCCAGTACGCTATCTAAATTAGGAGCGACGTAAGTTGAACAAATGTGATAGAATTACGCTGAAATCTTATATTAACCGTAATATAAAATGATCTAATCGGGTCTCTGTTTGCCTTATCCTAGAAGTTTAGTATTGCATTTTACTCGCCATTTCGTGCGCTTTGAGATGCCGCTTAGCCCAATACTCTATCTGAAATAGGAGCGACGTAAATTGAACAAATGTGATAGAATTTCGCTGAATTCTTAAATTAACTATAATATAAAATGATCTAATCGGGTCACTGATTGCCCTGCCCTAGAAGATTAATAGTGCATTTTACTCGCCATTTCATGCGCTTTGAGATGCCGCTTATCCCAATACGCTATCTGAAATAGGAGCGACGTAAATTGAACAAATGTGATAGAATTTCGCTGAATTCTTAAATTAACTATAATATAAAATGATCTAATCGGGTCACTGGTTGCCCTATCATAGAAGTTTAATAGTGCATTTTACTCGCCAGTCCACGCGCTTTAAGATGCCGGCCAGCCCAGTACGCTATGTGAAATAGGAGCGACGTAATTTGAAGAAATGTGATAGAATTACGCTGAATTCTTATATTAACCGTAAAATAAAATGATATAATCGGGTCTCCGTTTGCCCTACCCTAGAAGTTTAATAGTCCATTTTATTCGCCATTTCGTGCGCTTTGAGATGCCGGTTAGGCCAATACGCTAACTGAAATAGGAGCGACGTAAATAGAACAAATGTGATAGGATATCCCTGAAATCTTATATTAAACAAAATATAAAATGATATAATCGGTCTCTGACTGCCCTATCATAGAAGTTTAACAGTGCATTTTACTCGCCATTCCACGCGCTTTAAGATGCCGCCTAGCCCAGTACGCTGTCTGAAATAGGAGCGACGTAACTTGAACAAATGTGATAGAATCTCCCTGAATACTTATATTAACCTTAATGTAAAAAGATCTAATCGGGACTCTGTTCGCCCTACCCTAGAAGTTTAATAGTGCATTTTACTCGCCATTCCACGCGCTTTGAGATGCCGGCCAGCCCAGTACGCTATCTGAAATAGGAGCGACGTAATTTGAAGAAATGTGATAGAATTACGCTGAATTCTTATATTAGCCGTAATATAAAATGATCTAATCGGGTCTCTGTTTGCCCTACCCTAGAAGTTTAATAGTCCATTTTATTCGCCATTTCATGCGCTTTGAGATGCCTGTTAGCCCAATACGCTAACTGAAATAGGAGCGACGTAAATAGAACAAATGTGATAGGATTTCCCTGAAATCTTATATTAAACAAAATATAAAATGATCTAATCGGGTCTCTGACTGCCCTATTATTGAAGTTTAACAGTGCATTTTACTCGCCATTCCACGCGCTTTAAGATGCCGCCTAGCCCAGTACGCTATCTGAAATAGGAGCGACGTAAATTCAACAAATGTGATAGAATCTTGCTGAATTCTTAAATTAACCATAATATAAAATGATCTAATCGGGTCTCTGTTATCCCTACCCTAGAAGTTTAATAGTGCATTGTACTCGCCATTTCATGCGCTTTGAGATGCCGCTTAACCCAATACGCTATCTGAAATAGGAGCAACGAAAGTTGAACAAATGTGATAGAATTTCGCTGAATTATTTTATTAACCAGAATGTAAAATGATCTAATCAGGTCTCTGTTCGCCCTAGCCTAGAAGTTTAATAGTGCATTTTATTCGCCATTTGATGCGCTTTGTGATGCCGCATAGCCCAATACGCTATCTGAAATAGGAGCGACGTAAATTGAACAAATGTGATAGAATTTCCGTGAATCCGTATATTAACCTTAATGTAAAATGATCTAATCGGGTCTCTGTTCGCTCTACCATAGAAGCCTAATGGTGCATTTCACTCGCCATTTCATGCGCTTTGTGATGCCGCTTAGCCCAGTACGCTATTTGAAATAGGAGCGACGTAAATTGAACAAATGTGATAGAATTTCGCTGAATTCTTAAAGTAACCTTAATATAAAATGATCTAATCGGGTCTCTGGTTTCCCTACCATAGAAGTTTAATAGTGCATTTTACTCGGCATTCCACGCGCCTTAAGATGCCGTCTAGCACAGTACGCTATCTGAAATAGGAGCGACGTAAATTGAACAAATCTGATAGAATTTCGCTGAATTCTTAAAGTAACCTTAATATAAAATGATCTAATCGGGTCTCTGTTTGCCCTACCCTAGAAGTTTAATAGTGCATTTCACTCGTCATTTCATGCGCTTTGAGATGCCGCTAAGCACAATAAGCTATCTGGAATCGCAGCGACGTAAATTGAACAAATGTGAAAGAATTACGCCGCATTCTTATATTAACCGTAATATAAAATGATCTAATCGGGTCTCTGTTTGCCTTATCCTAGAAGTTTAATAGTGCATTTTACTCGCCATTCCACGCGCTTTAAGATGCCGCCTAGCCCAGTACGCTACCTGAAATAGGAGCGACGTAAGTTGAACAAATGTGATAGAATTACGCTGAATTCTTATATTAACCACAATATAAAATGATCTAATCGGGTCTCTGTTCGCCCTACCCTAGTAGTTTAATTGTGCATTTTACTCGCCATTTCATGCGCTTTTCGATGCCGCTTATCCCAATACGCTATCTGAAATAGGAGCGACGTACGTTGAACAAATGTGATAGAATTTCGCTGAGTTCTTTTAAGAACCATAATGTAAAATGATCTAATCGGGTCTCTGTTCGCCCTAGCCTAGAAGTTTAATAGCGCATTTTATCCGCCGTTTCATGCGCCTTGAGATGCCGCTTAGCCCAATACGCTCTCTGAAATAGGAGCGACGTAAATTGAACAAATGTGATAGAATTTCCCTGAAATCTTATATTAAACAAAATATAAAATGATCTAATCGTGTCTCTGATTGCCCTATCATAGAAGTGTAGCAGTGCATTTTACTCGCCATTCCACGCGCTTTAAGATGCCGCCTAGCCCAGTACGCTATCTAAATTAGGAGCGACGTAAGTTGAACAAATGTGATAGAATTACGCTGAATTCTTATATTAACCGTAATATAAAATGACCTAATCGGGTCTCTGTTTGCCTTATCCTAGAAGTTTAGTATTGCACTTTACTCGCCATTTCATGCGCTTTGAGATGCCGCTTAGCCCAATACGCTATCTGAAATAGGAGCGACGTAAATTGAACAAATGTGATAGAATTTCCCTGAAATCTTATATTAAACAAAATATAAAATGATCTAATCGGGTCTCTGATTGCGCTATCATAGAAGTTTAGCAGTGCATTTTGCTCGCCATTCCGCGCGCTTTAAGATGCCGCGTAGCCCAGTTCGCTATCTGAAATATGAGCGACGTAAATTGAACAAATGTGATAGAATTTCGCTGAATTCTTATATTAACCGTAATATTAAATGATCTAATCGGGTCTCTGTTTGCCTTATCCTAGAAGTTTAATATTGCATTTTACTCGCCATTCCACGCGCTTTAAGATGCCGCCTAGCCCAGTACGCTACGTGAAATAGGAGCGACGTAAGTTGAACAAATGTGATAGAAATACGCCGAATTCTTATATTAACCGTAATATAAAATGATCTAATCGGGTCTCTGTTTGCCTTATCCTAGAAGTTTAATAGTGCATTTTACTCGCCATTCCACGCACTTTAAGATGCCGCATAGCCCAGTACGCTACCTGAAATAGGAGCGACGTAAGTTGAACAAATGTGATAGAATTACGCTGAATTCTTATATTAACCGTAATATAAAATGATCTAATCGGGTCTCTGTTTGCCTTATCCTAGAAGTTTGATTGTGCATTTTACTCGCCATTTCATGCGCTTTGAGATGCCGCTTAGCCCAATACGCTATATGAAATAGAAGCGACGTAAATTGAACAAATGTGATAGAATTTTGCTGAATGCTTAAATTAACCACAATATAAAATGATCTAATCGGGTCTCTGTTTGCCCTAACCTAGTAGTTTAATTGTGCATTTTACTCTCCATTTCATGCGCTTTGAGATGCCGCTTATCCCAATACGCTATCTGAAATAGGAGCGACGTAAGTTGAACAAATGTGATAGAATTTCGGTGAATTCTTATATTAACCAAAATATAAAATGATCTAATCGGGTCTCTGTTTGCCTTATCCTAGAAGTTTAGTATTGCATTTTACTCGCCATTTCATGCGCTTTGAGATGCCGCTTAGCCCAACACGCTATCTGAAATAGGAGCGACGTAAATTGAACAAATGTGATAGAATTTCCCTGAAATCTTATATTAAACAAAATATAAAATGATCTAATCGGGTTTCTGATTGCCCTATCATAGAAGTTTAGTAGTGCATTCTACTCGCCATTCCACGCGCTTTAAGATGCCGCCTAGCCAAGTACGCTATCTGAAATAGGAGCGACGTAAATTGAACAAATGTGATAAAATTTTGCTGACATCTTAAATTAACCATAATATAAAATGATCTAATCGGGTCTCTGTTTGCCTTATCCTAGAAGTTTAATAGGGCATTTTACTCGCCATTTCATGCGCTTTGAAATGCCGCTTAGCCCAATACGCTATCTGAAATAGGAGCGACGTAAATTGAACAAATGTGATAGAATCTCGCTGAATACTTATATTAACCTTAATGTAAAATGATCTAATCGGGTCTCTGTTTGCCCTACCCTAGAAGTTTAATAGTGCATTTCACTCGTCACTTCATGCGCTTTGAGATGCCGCTTAGCCCAATACGCTATCTGAAATAGGAGCGACGTAAATTGAACAAATGTGATAGAAATTCCCTGAAATCTTATATTAAACAAAATATAAAATGATGTAATCGGGTCTCTGATTACTGTATCATAGAAGTTTAGTATTGCATTTTACTCGCCCTTCCACGCGCTTTAAGATGCCGCCTAGCCCAGTACGCTATCTGAAATAGGAGCGACGTAAGATGAACAAATGTGATAGAATTACGCTGAATTCTTATATTAACCGTAATATAAAATGATCTAATCGGGTCTCTGTTTGCCTTATCCTAGAAGTTTAATAGTGCATTTTACTCGCCATTTCATGCACTTTGAGATGCCGCTTAGCCCAATACGCTATCTGAAATAGGAGCGACGTAATTTGAACAAATGTGATAGAATTTCGCTTAATTCTTTTATTAAGCATAATGTAAAATGATCTGATCGGGTCTCTGTTCGCCCTAGCCTAGAAGTTTAGTAGTGCATTTTATTCGCCATTTCATGCGCTTTGAGATGCCGCTTAGCCCAATACGCTATCTGAAATAGGAGCGACGTAAGTTGAACAAATGTGATAGAATTTTGCTGAATTCTTATATTAACCATAATATAAAATGATCTAATCGGGTCTCTGTTTGCCCTACCCTAGAAGTTTAATAGGGCATTTCACTCGACACTTCATGCGCTTTGAGATGCCGCTAAGCCCAATAAGCTATCTGAAATAGGAGCAACGTAAATTGAACAAATGTGATAGAATTTCGCTGAATTCTTACATTAACCATAATGTAAAATGATATAATCGTGTCTCTGTTTGCCCTGCCCTAGAAGTTTAATAGTGCATTTCACTCGTCACTTCATGCGCTTTGAGATGCCGCTAAGCACAATAAGCTATCTGTAATAGGAGCGACGTAAATTGAACAAATGTGATAGAATTTCCCTGAATTCTTATATTAACCAAAATATAAAATGATCTAATCGGGTCTCTGATTGCCCTATCATAGAAGTTTAGTAGTGCATCTTACTCGCCATTCCACGCGCTTTAAGATGCCGCCTAGCCCAGTACGCTATCTGAAATAGGAGCGACGTAAGTTGAACAAATGTGATAGAATTTCGTAGAATTCTTATATTAACCAAAATATAAAATGATCAAATCTGGTCTATGTTCGCCCTAGACTAGAAGTTTAATAGTGCATTTTGTTCCCCATTTCATGTGCTTTGAGATGCCGCTAAGGCCAATAAGCTGTCTGAAATAGGAGCGACGTAAATTGAACAAATGTGATAGAATTTCGCTGAATTCTTATATTAAACAAAATATAAAATGATCTAATCGCGTCTCTGTTTGCCCTACCCTAGAAGATTAATCGTGCACTTTACACGCCATTTCATGCGCTTTGAGATGCCGCTTAGCCCAATACGCTATCTGAAATAGGAGCGACGTAAATTGAACAAATGTGATAGAATTTCGCTGAATTCTTATATTAACCATAATATAAAATGATCTAATCGGGTCCCTGTTTGCCCTACCCTTGAAGTTTAATAGTGCACTTCACTCGTCATATCATGCGCTTTGAGATGCCGCTTAGCCCAATACCCTATCTGAAATAGGAGCGACGTAAATTGAACAAATGTGATAGAATCTCGCTGAATACTTATATTAACCTTAATGTAAAATGATCTAATCGGGTCTCTGTTCGCCCTACCATAGAAGTCTAATAGTGCATTTCACTCGCCATTTCATGCACTTTGAGATGCCGCTTAGCCCAATACGCTATCTGAAATAGGAGCGACGTAATTTGAACAAATGTAATAGAATTTCTCTGAATTCTTTCATTAACCATAATGTAAAATGATTTGATCGGGTCTCTGTTCGCCCTAGCCTAGAAGTTGAGCAGTGCATTTTACTCGCCATTCCACGGGCTTTAAGATGGCGCCTAGCCCAGTACGCTATCTGAAATAGGAGCGACGTAAGTTGAACAAATGTGATAGAACTTTGCTGAATTCTTAAATTAACCATAATATAAAATGATCTAATCGGGTCTCTGCTTGCCCTACCCTAGAAGTTTAATAGTGCATTTCACTCGTCACTTCATGCGCTTTGAGATGCCGCTAAGCCCAATAAGCTATCTGAAATAGGAGCGACGTAAATTGAACAAACGTGATAGAATTTCGCTGAATTCTTACATTAACCATAATGTAAAATGATATAATCGTGTCTCTGTTTGCCCTACCCTAGAAGTTTAATAGTGCATTTCACTCGTCACTTCATGCGCTTTGAGATGCCGCTTAGCCCAATACGCTATCTGAAATAGGAGCGACGCAAATTGAACAAATGTGATAGAAATTCCCTGAAATCTTATATTAAACAAAATATAAAATGATGTAATCGGGTCTCTGATTACTGTATCATAGAAGTTTAGTATTGCATTTTACTCGCCCTTCCACGCGCTTTAAGATGCCGCCTAACCCAGTACGCTATCTGAAATAGGAGCGACGTAAGATGAACAAATGTGATAGAATTACGCTGAATTCTTATATTAACCGTAATATAAAATGATCTAATCGGGTCTCTGTTTGCCTTATCCTAGATGTTTAATAGTGCATTTTACTCGCCATTTCATGCACTTTGAGATGCTGCTTAGCCCAATACGCTATCTGAAATAGGAGCGACGTAATTTGAACAAATGTGATAGAATTTCGCTTAATTCTTTTATTAAGCATAATGTAAAATGATCTGATCGGGTCTCTGTTCGCCCTAGCCTAGAAGTTTAGTAGTGTATTTTATTCGCCATTTCATGCGCTTTGAGAAGCCGCTTAGCCGAATACGGTATCTGAAATAGGAGCGACGTAAATTGAACAAATGTGATACAATATCCCTGAAATCTTATATTAAACAAAATATAAAATGATCAAATCGGGTCTCTGATTGCCCTATCATAGAAGTTTAGTAGTGCATTTTACTCGCCAATCCACGAGCTTTAAGATGCCGCCTAGCCCAGTACGCTATCTGAAATAGGAGCGACGTAAATTGAACATATGTGATAAAATTTTGCTGACATCTTAAATTAACCATAATATAAAATGATCTAATCGGGTCTCTGGTTTCCCTACCATAGAAGTTTAATAGTGCATTTTACTCGCCATTCCACGCGCCTTAAGATGCCGTCTAGTACAGTACGCTATCTGAAATAGGAGCGACGTAAATTGAACAAATGTGATAGAATTTCGCTGAATTCTTAAAGTAACCTTAATATAAAATGATTTAATCGGGTCTCTGTTTGTCCTACCCTAGAAGTTTAATAGTGCATTTCACTCGTCATTTCATGCGCTTTGAGATGCCGCTAAGCACAATAAGCTATCTGGAATAGCAGCGACGTAAATTGAACAAATGTGAAAGAATTACGCCGCATTCTTATATTAACCGTAATATAAAATGATCTAATCGGGTCTCCGTTTGCCTTATCCTAGAAGTTTAATAGTGCATTTTACTCGCCATTCCACGCGCTTTAAGATGCCGCCAAGCCCAGTACGCTACTGAAATAGGAGCGACGTAAGTTGAACAACTGTGATAGAATTACGCTGAATTCTTATATTAACCGTAATATACAATGATCTAATCGGGTCTCTGTTTGCCTTATCCTAGAAGTTTGATAGTGCATTTTACTCGCCATTCCACGCGCTTTAAGATGCCGCCAAGCCCAGTACGCTACCTGAAATAGGAGCGACGTAAGTTGAACAAATGTGATAGAATTTCGTTGAATTCTTAAATTAACCATAGTACAAAATGATCTAATCGGGTCTCTGTTTGCCCTACCCTAGAAGTTTAATAGTGCATTATACTCGCCATTTCATGCGCTTTTAGATGCCGCTTAGCCCAGGACGCTATCTGAAATAGGAACGACGTAAATTGAACAAATGTGATAGAATTTTGCTGAATTCTTAAATTAACCATAATATGAAATGATCCAATCGGGTCTCTGTTTGCCCTACCCTAGAAGATTAATAGTGCATTTTACTCGCCATTTCATGCGCCTTCAGATGCCGCTAAGCCCAATAAGCTATCTGCAATAGAAGCGACGTAAATTGAACAAATGTGATAGAATTTCGTTGAATTCTTATATTAACCAAAATATAAAATGATCTAATCGGGTCTCTGATTGCCCTATCATAGAAGTTTAACAGTGCATTTCACTCGTCATTTCATGCGCTTTGACATGCCGCTTAGCCCAATAAGCTATCTGAAATAGGAGCGACGTAAATTGAACAAATGTGATAGAATTTCCCTGAAATCTGATATTAAACAAAATATAAAATGAGCTAATCGGGTCTCTGATTGCCCTATCATAAAAGTTGAGCAGTGCATTTTACTCGCTCTTCCACGCGCTTTAAGATGGCGCCTAGCCCAGTACGCTACCTGAAATAGGAGCGACATAAGTTGAACAAATGTGATAGAATTTCGCTGAATTCTTTTATTAACCATAATGTAAAATGATCTAATCGGGTCTCTGTTCGCCCTAGCCTAGAAGTTTAATAGTGCATTTTACTCGCCATTTCATGCGCTTTGACATGCCGCTTAGCCCAATAAGCTATCTGAAATAGGAGCGACGTAAATTGAACAAATGTGATAGAATTTCCCTGAAATCTTATATTAAACAAAATATAAAATGATCTAATCTGGTCTCTGATTGCCCTATCATAGAAGTTTAGCAGTGCATTTTACTCGCCATTCCACGCGCTTTAAGATGCCGCCTAGCCCAGTACGCTATCTGAAATAGGAGCGACGTAAGTTGAACAAATGTGATAGAATTACGCTGAATTCTTATATTAACCGTAATATAAAATGATCTAATCGGGTCTCTGTTTGCGTTATCCTAGAAGTTTAGTATTGCATTTTACTCGCCATTTCGTGCGCTTTGAGATGCCGCTTAGCCCAATACTCTATCTGAAATAGGAGCGACGTAAATTGAACAAATGTGATAGAATTTCGCTGAATTCTTAAATTAACTATAATATAAAATGATCTAATCGGGTCACTGATTGCCCTGCCCTAGAAGATTAATAGTGCATTTTACTCGCCATTTCATGCGCTTTGAGATGCCGCTTATCCCAATACGCTATCTGAAATAGGAGCGACGTAAATTGAACAAATGGGATAGAATTTCGCTGAATTCTTAAATTAACTATAATATAAAATGATCTAATCGGGTCACTGGTTGCCCTATCATAGAAGTTTAATAGTGCATTTTACTCGCCAGTCCACGCGCTTTAAGATGCCGGCCAGCCCAGTACGCTATGTGAAATAGGAGCGACGTAATTTGAAGAAATGTGATAGAATTACGCTGAATTCTTATATTAACCGTAAAATAAAATGATATAATCGGGTCTCCGTTTGCCCTACCCTAGAAGTTTAATAGTCCATTTTATTCGCCATTTCGTGCGCTTTGAGATGCCGGTTAGGCCAATACGCTAACTGAAATAGGAGCGACGTAAATAGAACAAATGTGATAGGATATCCCTGAAATCTTATATTAAACAAAATATAAAATGATATAATCGGGTCTCTGACTGCCCTATCATAGAAGTTTAACAGTGCATTTTACTCGCCATTCCACGCGCTTTAAGATGCCGCCTAGCCCAGTACGCTGTCTGAAATAGGAGCGACGTAACTTGAACAAATGTGATAGAATCTCCCTGAATACTTATATTAACCTTAATGTAAAAAGATCTAATCGGGACTCTGTTCGCCCTACCCTAGAAGTTTAATAGTGCATTTTACTCCCCATTCCACGCGCTTTGAGATGCCGGCCAGCCCAGTACGCTATCTGAAATAGGAGCGACGTAATTTGAAGAAATGTGATAGAATTACGCTGAATTCTTATATTAGCCGTAATATAAAATGATCTAATCGGGTCTCTGTTTGCCCTACCCTAGAAGTTTAATAGTCCATTTTATTCGCCATTTCATGCGCTTTGAGATGCCTGTTAGCCCAATACGCTAACTGAAATAGGAGCGACGTAAATAGAACAAATGTGATAGGATTTCCCTGAAATCTTATATTAAACAAAATATAAAATGATCTAATCGGGTCTCTGACTGCCCTATTATTGAAGTTTAACAGTGCATTTTACTCGCCATTCCACGCGCTTTAAGATGCCGCCTAGCCCAGTACGCTATCTGAAATAGGAGCGACGTAAATTCAACAAATGTGATAGAATCTTGCTGAATTCTTAAATTAACCATAATATAAAATGATCTAATCGGGTCTCTGTTATCCCTACCCTAGAAGTTTAATAGTGCATTGTACTCGCCATTTCATGCGCTTTGAGATGCCGCTTAACCCAATACGCTATCTGAAATAGGAGCAACGAAAGTTGAACAAATGTGATAGAATTTCGCTGAATTATTTTATTAACCAGAATGTAAAATGATCTAATCAGGTCTCTGTTCGCCCTAGCCTAGAAGTTTAATAGTGCATTTTATTCGCCATTTGATGCGCTTTGTGATGCCGCATAGCCCAATACGCTATCTGAAATAGGAGCGACGTAAATTGAACAAATGTGATAGAATTTCCGTGAATCCGTATATTAACCTTAATGTAAAATGATCTAATCGGGTCTCTGTTCGCTCTACCATAGAAGCCTAATGGTGCATTTCACTCGCCATTTCATGCGCTTTGTGATGCCGCTTAGCCCAGTACGCTATTTGAAATAGGAGCGACGTAAATTGAACAAATGTGATAGAATTTCGCTGAATTCTTAAAGTAACCTTAATATAAAATGATCTAATCGGGTCTCTGGTTTCCCTACCATAGAAGTTTAATAGTGCATTTTACTCGGCATTCCACGCGCCTTAAGATGCCGTCTAGCACAGTACGCTATCTGAAATAGGAGCGACGTAAATTGAACAAATCTGATAGAATTTCGCTGAATTCTTAAAGTAACCTTAATATAAAATGATCTAATCGGGTCTCTGTTTGCCCTACCCTAGAAGTTTAATAGTGCATTTCACTCGTCATTTCATGCGCTTTGAGATGCCGCTAAGCACAATAAGCTATCTGGAATCGCAGCGACGTAAATTGAACAAATGTGAAAGAATTACGCCGCATTCTTATATTAACCGTAATATAAAATGATCTAATCGGGTCTCTGTTTGCCTTATCCTAGAAGTTTAATAGTGCATTTTACTCGCCATTCCACGCGCTTTAAGATGCCGCCTAGCCCAGTACGCTACCTGAAATAGGAGCGACGTAAGTTGAACAAATGTGATAGAATTACGCTGAATTCTTATATTAACCACAATATAAAATGATCTAATCGGGTCTCTGTTCGCCCTACCCTAGTAGTTTAATTGTGCATTTTACTCGCCATTTCATGCGCTTTTCGATGCCGCTTATCCCAATACGCTATCTGAAATAGGAGCGACGTACGTTGAACAAATGTGATAGAATTTCGCTGAGTTCTTTTAAGAACCATAATGTAAAATGATCTAATCGGGTCTCTGTTCGCCCTAGCCTAGAAGTTTAATAGCGCATTTTATCCGCCGTTTCATGCGCCTTGAGATGCCGCTTAGCCCAATACGCTCTCTGAAATAGGAGCGACGTAAATTGAACAAATGTGATAGAATTTCCCTGAAATCTTATATTAAACAAAATATAAAATGATCTAATCGTGTCTCTGATTGCCCTATCATAGAAGTGTAGCAGTGCATTTTACTCGCCATTCCACGCGCTTTAAGATGCCGCCTAGCCCAGTACGCTATCTAAATTAGGAGCGACGTAAGTTGAACAAATGTGATAGAATTACGCTGAATTCTTATATTAACCGTAATATAAAATGACCTAATCGGGTCTCTGTTTGCCTTATCCTAGAAGTTTAGTATTGCACTTTACTCGCCATTTCATGCGCTTTGAGATGCCGCTTAGCCCAATACGCTATCTGAAATAGGAGCGACGTAAATTGAACAAATGTGATAGAATTTCCCTGAAATCTTATATTAAACAAAATATAAAATGATCTAATCGGGTCTCTGATTGCGCTATCATAGAAGTTTAGCAGTGCATTTTTCTCGCCATTCCTCGCGCTTTAAGATGCCGCGTAGCCCAGTTCGCTATCTGAAATATGAGCGACGTAAATTGAACAAATGTGATAGAATTTCGCTGAATTCTTATATTAACCGTAATATTAAATGATCTAATCGGGTCTCTGTTTGCCTTATCCTAGAAGTTTAATATTGCATTTTACTCGCCATTCCACGCGCTTTAAGATGCCGCCTAGCCCAGTACGCTACGTGAAATAGGAGCGACGTAAGTTGAACAAATGTGATAGAAATACGCCGAATTCTTATATTAACCGTAATATAAAATGATCTAATCGGGTCTCTGTTTGCCTTATCCTAGAAGTTTAATAGTGCATTTTACTCGCCATTCCACGCACTTTAAGATGCCGCATAGCCCAGTACGCTACCTGAAATAGGAGCGACGTAAGTTGAACAAATGTGATAGAATTACGCTGAATTCTTATATTAACCGTAATATAAAATGATCTAATCGGGTCTCTGTTTGCCTTATCCTAGAAGTTTGATTGTGCATTTTACTCGCCATTTCATGCGCTTTGAGATGCCGCTTAGCCCAATACGCTATATGAAATAGAAGCGACGTAAATTGAACAAATGTGATAGAATTATGCTGAATGCTTAAATTAACCACAATATAAAATGATCTAATCGGGTCTCTGTTTGCCCTAACCTAGTAGTTTAATTGTGCATTTTACTCTCCATTTCATGCGCTTTGAGATGCCGCTTATCCCAATACGCTATCTGAAATAGGAGCGACGTAAGTTGAACAAATGTGATAGAATTTCGGTGAATTCTTATATTAACCAAAATATAAAATGATCTAATCGGGTCTCTGTTTGCCTTATCCTAGAAGTTTAGTATTGCATTTTACTCGCCATTTCATGCGCTTTGAGATGCCGCTTAGCCCAACACGCTATCTGAAATAGGAGCGTCGTAAAGTCAACAAATGTGATAGAATTTCCCTGAAATCTTATATTAAACAAAATATAAAATGATCTAATCGGGTTTCTGATTGCCCTATCATAGAAGTTTAGTAGTGCATTCTACTCGCCATTCCACGCGCTTTAAGATGCCGCCTAGCCAAGTACGCTATCTGAAATAGGAGCGACGTAAATTGAACAAATGTGATAAAATTTTGCTGACATCTTAAATTAACCATAATATAAAATGATCTAATCGGGTCTCTGTTTGCCTTATCCTAGAAGTTTAATAGGGCATTTTACTCGCCATTTCATGCGCTTTGAAATGCCGCTTAGCCCAATACGCTATCTGAAATAGGAGCGACGTAAATTGAACAAATGTGATAGAATCTCGCTGAATACTTATATTAACCTTAATGTAAAATGATCTAATCGGGTCTCTGTTTGCCCTACCCTAGAAGTTTAATAGTGCATTTCACTCGTCACTTCATGCGCTTTGAGATGCCGCTTAGCCCAATACGCTATCTGAAATAGGAGCGACGTAAATTGAACAAATGTGATAGAAATTCCCTGAAATCTTATATTAAACAAAATATAAAATGATGTAATCGGGTCTCTGATTACTGTATCATAGAAGTTTAGTATTGCATTTTACTCGCCCTTCCACGCGCTTTAAGATGCCGCCTAGCCCAGTACGCTATCTGAAATAGGAGCGACGTAAGATGAACAAATGTGATAGAATTACGCTGAATTCTTATATTAACCGTAATATAAAATGATCTAATCGGGTCTCTGTTTGCCTTATCCTAGATGTTTAATAGTGCATTTTACTCGCCATTTCATGCACTTTGAGATGCCGCTTAGCCCAATACGCTATCTGAAATAGGAGCGACGTAAATTGAACAAATGTGATAGAATTTCGCTTAATTCTTTTATTAAGCATAATGTAAAATGATCTGATCGGGTCTCTGTTCGCCCTAGCCTAGAAGTTTAGTAGTGCATTTTATTCGCCATTTCATGCGCTTTGAGATGCCGCTTAGCCCAATACGCTATCTGAAATAGGAGCGACGTAAGTTGAACAAATGTGATAGAATTTTGCTGAATTCTTATATTAACCATAATATAAAATGATCTAATCGGGTCTCTGTTTGCCCTACCCTAGAAGTTTAATAGGGCATTTCACTCGACACTTCATGCGCTTTGAGATGCCGCTAAGCCCAATAAGCTATCTGAAATAGGAGCAACGTAAATTGAACAAATGTGATAGAATTTCGCTGAATTCTTACATTAACCATAATGTAAAATGATATAATCGTGTCTCTGTTTGCCCTGCCCTAGAAGTTTAATAGTGCATTTCACTCGTCACTTCATGCGCTTTGAGATGCCGCTAAGCACAATAAGCTATCTGTAATAGGAGCGACGTAAATTGAACAAATGTGATAGAATTTCCCTGAATTCTTATATTAACCAAAATATAAAATGATCTAATCGGGTCTCTGATTGCCCTATCATAGAAGTTTAGTAGTGCATTTTACTCGCCATTCCACGCGCTTTAAGATGCCGCCTAGCCCAGTACGCTATCTGAAATAGGAGCGACGTAAGTTGAACAAATGTGATAGAATTTCGTAGAATTCTTATATTAACCAAAATATAAAATGATCAAATCTGGTCTATGTTCGCCCTAGACTAGAAGTTTAATAGTGCATTTTGTTCCCCATTTCATGTGCTTTGAGATGCCGCTAAGGCCAATAAGCTGTCTGAAATAGGAGCGACGTAAATTGAACAAATGTGATAGAATTTCGCTGAATTCTTATATTAAACAAAATATAAAATGATCTAATCGGGTCTCTGTTTGCCCTACCCTAGAAGATTAATCGTGCACTTTACACGCCATTTCATGCGCTTTGAGATGCCGCTTAGCCCAATACGCTATCTGAAATAGGAGCGACGTAAATTGAACAAATGTGATAGAATTTCGCTGAATTCTTAAATTAACCATAATATAAAATGATCTAATCGGGTCCCTGTTTGCCCTACCCTTGAAGTTTAATAGTGCACTTCACTCGTCATATCATGCGCTTTGAGATGCCGCTTAGCCCAATACCCTATCTGAAATAGGAGCGACGTAAATTGAACAAATGTGATAGAATCTCGCTGAATACTTATATTAACCTTAATGTAAAATGATCTAATCGGGTCTCTGTTCGCCCTACCATAGAAGTCTAATAGTGCATTTCACTCGCCATTTCATGCACTTTGAGATGCCGCTTAGCCCAATACGCTATCTGAAATAGGAGCGACGTAATTTGAACAAATGTAATAGAATTTCTCTGAATTCTTTCATTAACCATAATGTAAAATGATTTGATCGGGTCTCTGTTCGCCCTAGCCTAGAAGTTGAGCAGTGCATTTTACTCGCCATTCCACGGGCTTTAAGATGGCGCCTAGCCCAGTACGCTATCTGAAATAGGAGCGACGTAAGTTGAACAAATGTGATAGAACTTTGCTGAATTCTTAAATTAACCATAATATAAAATGATCTAATCGGGTCTCTGCTTGCCCTACCCTAGAAGTTTAATAGTGCATTTCACTCGTCACTTCATGCGCTTTGAGATGCCGCTAAGCCCAATAAGCTATCTGAAATAGGAGCGACGTAAATTGAACAAACGTGATAGAATTTCGCTGAATTCTTACATTAACCATAATGTAAAATGATATAATCGTGTCTCTGTTTGCCCTACCCTAGAAGTTTAATAGTGCATTTCACTCGTCACTTCATGCGCTTTGAGATGCCGCTTAGCCCAATACGCTATCTGAAATAGGAGCGACGCAAATTGAACAAATGTGATAGAAATTCCCTGAAATCTTATATTAAACAAAATATAAAATGATGTAATCGGGTCTCTGATTACTGTATCATAGAAGTTTAGTATTGCATTTTACTCGCCCTTCCACGCGCTTTAAGATGCCGCCTAACCCAGTACGCTATCTGAAATAGGAGCGACGTAAGATGAACAAATGTGATAGAATTACGCTGAATTCTTATATTAACCGTAATATAAAATGATCTAATCGGGTCTCTGTTTGCCTTATCCTAGATGTTTAATAGTGCATTTTACTCGCCATTTCATGCACTTTGAGATGCTGCTTAGCCCAATACGCTATCTGAAATAGGAGCGACGTAATTTGAACAAATGTGATAGAATTACGCTGAATTCTTATATTAACCGTAATATAAAATGATCTAATCGGGTCTCTGTTTGCCTTATCCTAGATGTTTAATAGTGCATTTTACTCGCCATTTCATGCACTTTGAGATGCTGCTTAGCCCAATACGCTATCTGAAATAGGAGCGACGTAATTTGAACAAATGTGATAGAATTTCGCTTAATTCTTTTATTAAGCATAATGTAAAATGATCTGATCGGGTCTCTGTTCGCCCTAGCCTAGAAGTTTAGTAGTGTATTTTATTCGCCATTTCATGCGCTTTGAGAAGCCGCTTAGCCGAATACGGTATCTGAAATAGGAGCGACGTAAATTGAACAAATGTGATACAATATCCCTGAAATCTTATATTAAACAAAATATAAAATGATCAAATCGGGTCTCTGATTGCCCTATCATAGAAGTTTAGTAGTGCATTTTACTCGCCAATCCACGAGCTTTAAGATGCCGCCTAGCCCAGTACGCTATCTGAAATAGGAGCGACGTAAATTGAACATATGTGATAAAATTTTGCTGACATCTTAAATTAACCATAATATAAAATGATCTAATCGGGTCTCTGGTTTCCCTACCATAGAAGTTTCATAGTGCATTTTACTCGCCATTCCACGCGCCTTAAGATGCCGTCTAGTACAGTACGCTATCTGAAATAGGAGCGACGTAAATTGAACAAATGTGATAGAATTTCGCTGAATTCTTAAAGTAACCTTAATATAAAATGATTTAATCGGGTCTCTGTTTGTCCTACCCTAGAAGTTTAATAGTGCATTTCACTCGTCATTTCATGCGCTTTGAGATGCCGCTAAGCACAATAAGCTATCTGGAATAGCAGCGACGTAAATTGAACAAATGTGAAAGAATTACGCCGCATTCTTATATTAACCGTAATATAAAATTATCTAATCGGGTCTCCGTTTGCCTTATCCTAGAAGTTTAATAGTGCATTTTACTCGCCATTCCACGCGCTTTAAGATGCCGCCAAGCCCAGTACGCTACTGAAATAGGAGCGACGTAAGTTGAACAACTGTGATAGAATTACGCTGAATTCTTATATTAACCGTAATATACAATGATCTAATCGGGTCTCTGTTTGCCTTATCCTAGAAGTTTGATAGTGCATTTTACTCGCCATTCCACGCGCTTTAAGATGCCGCCAAGCCCAGTACGCTACCTGAAATAGGAGCGACGTAAGTTGAACAAATGTGATAGAATTTCGTTGAATTCTTAAATTAACCATAGTACAAAATGATCTAATCGGGTCTCTGTTTGCCCTACCCTAGAAGTTTAATAGTGCATTATACTCGCCATTTCATGCGCTTTTAGATGCCGCTTAGCCCAGGACGCTATCTGAAATAGGAACGACGTAAATTGAACAAATGTGATAGAATTTTGCTGAATTCTTAAATTAACCATAATATGAAATGATCCAATCGGGTCTCTGTTTGCCCTACCCTAGAAGATTAATAGTGCATTTTACTCGCCATTTCATGCGCCTTCAGATGCCGCTAAGCCCAATAAGCTATCTGCAATAGAAGCGACGTAAATTGAACAAATGTGATAGAATTTCGTTGAATTCTTATATTAACCAAAATATAAAATGATCTAATCGGGTCTCTGATTGCCCTATCATAGAAGTTTAACAGTGCATTTCACTCGTCATTTCATGCGCTTTGACATGCCGCTTAGCCCAATAAGCTATCTGAAATAGGAGCGACGTAAATTGAACAAATGTGATAGAATTTCCCTGAAATCTGATATTAAACAAAATATAAAATGAGCTAATCGGGTCTCTGATTGCCCTATCATAAAAGTTGAGCAGTGCATTTTACTCGCTCTTCCACGCGCTTTAAGATGGCGCCTAGCCCAGTACGCTACCTGAAATAGGAGCGACATAAGTTGAACAAATGTGATAGAATTTCGCTGAATTCTTTTATTAACCATAATGTAAAATGATCTAATCGGGTCTCTGTTCGCCCTAGCCTAGAAGTTTAATAGTGCATTTTACTCGCCATTTCATGCGCTTTGACATGCCGCTTAGCCCAATAAGCTATCTGAAATAGGAGCGACGTAAATTGAACAAATGTGATAGAATTTCCCTGAAATCTTATATTAAACAAAATATAAAATGATCTAATCTGGTCTCTGATTGCCCTATCATAGAAGTTTAGCAGTGCATTTTACTCGCCATTCCACGCGCTTTAAGATGCCGCCTAGCCCAGTACGCTATCTAAATTAGGAGCGACGTAAGTTGAACAAATGTGATAGAATTACGCTGAATTCTTATATTAACCGTAATATAAAATGATCTAATCGGGTCTCTGTTTGCGTTATCCTAGAAGTTTAGTATTGCATTTTACTCGCCATTTCGTGCGCTTTGAGATGCCGCTTAGCCCAATACTCTATCTGAAATAGGAGCGACGTAAATTGAACAAATGTGATAGAATTTCGCTGAATTCTTAAATTAACTATAATATAAAATGATCTAATCGGGTCACTGATTGCCCTGCCCTAGAAGATTAATAGTGCATTTTACTCGCCATTTCATGCGCTTTGAGATGCCGCTTATCCCAATACGCTATCTGAAATAGGAGCGACGTAAATTGAACAAATGGGATAGAATTTCGCTGAATTCTTAAATTAACTATAATATAAAATGATCTAATCGGGTCACTGGTTGCCCTATCATAGAAGTTTAATAGTGCATTTTACTCGCCAGTCCACGCGCTTTAAGATGCCGGCCAGCCCAGTACGCTATGTGAAATAGGAGCGACGTAATTTGAAGAAATGTGATAGAATTACGCTGAATTCTTATATTAACCGTAAAATAAAATGATATAATCGGGTCTCCGTTTGCCCTACCCTAGAAGTTTAATAGTCCATTTTATTCGCCATTTCGTGCGCTTTGAGATGCCGGTTAGGCCAATACGCTAACTGAAATAGGAGCGACGTAAATAGAACAAATGTGATAGGATATCCCTGAAATCTTATATTAAACAAAATATAAAATGATATAATCGGGTCTCTGACTGCCCTATCATAGAAGTTTAACAGTGCATTTTACTCGCCATTCCACGCGCTTTAAGATGCCGCCTAGCCCAGTACGCTGTCTGAAATAGGAGCGACGTAACTTGAACAAATGTGATAGAATCTCCCTGAATACTTATATTAACCTTAATGTAAAAAGATCTAATCGGGACTCTGTTCGCCCTACCCTAGAAGTTTAATAGTGCATTTTACTCCCCATTCCACGCGCTTTGAGATGCCGGCCAGCCCAGTACGCTGTCTGAAATAGGAGTGACGTAATTTGAAGAAATGTGATAGAATTACGCTGAATTCTTATATTAGCCGTAATATAAAATGATCTAATCGGGTCTCTGTTTGCCCTACCCTAGAAGTTTAATAGTCCATTTTATTCGCCATTTCATGCGCTTTGAGATGCCTGTTAGCCCAATACGCTAACTGAAATAGGAGCGACGTAAATAGAACAAATGTGATAGGATTTCCCTGAAATCTTATATTAAACAAAATATAAAATGATCTAATCGGGTCTCTGACTGCCCTATTATTGAAGTTTAACAGTGCATTTTACTCGCCATTCCACGCGCTTTAAGATGCCGCCTAGCCCAGTACGCTATCTGAAATAGGAGCGACGTAAATTCAACAAATGTGATAGAATCTTGCTGAATTCTTAAATTAACCATAATATAAAATGATCTAATCGGGTCTCTGTTATCCCTACCCTAGAAGTTTAATAGTGCATTGTACTCGCCATTTCATGCGCTTTGAGATGCCGCTTAACCCAATACGCTATCTGAAATAGGAGCAACGAAAGTTGAACAAATGTGATAGAATTTCGCTGAATTATTTTATTAACCAGAATGTAAAATGATCTAATCAGGTCTCTGTTCGCCCTAGCCTAGAAGTTTAATAGTGCATTTTATTCGCCATTTGATGCGCTTTGTGATGCCGCATAGCCCAATACGCTATCTGAAATAGGAGCGACGTAAATTGAACAAATGTGATAGAATTTCCGTGAATCCGTATATTAACCTTAATGTAAAATGATCTAATCGGGTCTCTGTTCGCTCTACCATAGAAGCCTAATGGTGCATTTCACTCGCCATTTCATGCGCTTTGTGATGCCGCTTAGCCCAGTACGCTATTTGAAATAGGAGCGACGTAAATTGAACAAATGTGATAGAATTTCGCTGAATTCTTAAAGTAACCTTAATATAAAATGATCTAATCGGGTCTCTGGTTTCCCTACCATAGAAGTTTAATAGTGCATTTTACTCGGCATTCCACGCGCCTTAAGATGCCGTCTAGCACAGTACGCTATCTGAAATAGGAGCGACGTAAATTGAACAAATCTGATAGAATTTCGCTGAATTCTTAAAGTAACCTTAATATAAAATGATCTAATCGGGTCTCTGTTTGCCCTACCCTAGAAGTTTAATAGTGCATTTCACTCGTCATTTCATGCGCTTTGAGATGCCGCTAAGCACAATAAGCTATCTGGAATCGCAGCGACGTAAATTGAACAAATGTGAAAGAATTACGCCGCATTCTTATATTAACCGTAATATAAAATGATCTAATCGGGTCTCTGTTTGCCTTATTCTAGAAGTTTAATAGTGCATTTTACTCGCCATTTCATGCGCTTTGAGATGCCGCTTAGCCCAATACGCTATCTGAAATAGAAGCGACGTAAATTGAACAAATGTGATAGAATTTTGCTGAATTCTTAAATTAACCACAATATAAAATGATCTAATCGGGTCTCTGTTCGCCCTACCCTAGTAGTTTAATTGTGCATTTTACTCGCCATTTCATGCGCTTTTCGATGCCGCTTATCCCAATACGCTATCTGAAATAGGAGCGACGTACGTTGAACAAATGTGATAGAATTTCGCTGAGTTCTTTTAAGAACCATAATGTAAAATGATCTAATCGGGTCTCTGTTCGCCCTAGCCTAGAAGTTTAATAGCGCATTTTATTCGCCGTTTCATGCGCCTTGAGATGCCGCTTAGCCCAATACGCTCTCTGAAATAGGAGCGACGTAAATTGAACAAATGTGATAGAATTTCCCTGAAATCTTATATTAAACAAAATATAAAATGATCTAATCGTGTCTCTGATTGCCCTATCATAGAAGTGTAGCAGTGCATTTTACTCGCCATTCCACGCGCTTTAAGATGCCGCCTAGCCCAGTACGCTATCTAAATTAGGAGCGACGTAAGTTGAACAAATGTGATAGAATTACGCTGAATTCTTATATTAACCGTAATATAAAATGACCTAATCGGGTCTCTGTTTGCCTTATCCTAGAAGTTTAGTATTGCACTTTACTCGCCATTTCATGCGCTTTGAGATGCCGCTTAGCCCAATACGCTATCTGAAATAGGAGCGACGTAAATTGAACAAATGTGATAGAATTTCGCTGAATTCTTACATTAACTATAATATAAAATGATCTAATCGGGTCACTGATTGCCCTACCCTAGAAGTTTAATAGTGCATTTTGCTCGCCATTTCATTCGCTTTGAGATGCCGCTTAGCCCAATACGCTATCTGAAATATGAGCGACGTAAATTGAACAAATGTGATATAATTTCGCTGAATTCTTAAATTAACTAAAATATAAAATGATCTAATCGGGTCACTGATTGCCCTACCCTAGAAGTTTAATAGTGCATTTTACTCGCCATTTCATGCGCTTTGAGATGCCGCTTAGGCCAATACGCTATCTGAAATATGAGCGACGAAAGTTGAACAAATGTGATAGAATTTCACTGAATTATTTTATTAACCAGAATGTAAAATGATCTAATCTGGTCTCTGTTCGCCCTAGCCTAGAAGTTTAATAGTGGATTTTACTAGGCATTCCACGCGCTTTAAGATGCCGCCTATCCCAGTACGCTATCTGAAATAGGAGCGACCTAAATTGAACGAATGTGATAGAATTTTGCTGAATTCTTAAATTAACCAGAATATAAAATGATCTAATCGGGTCTCTGCTTGCCCTACCCTAGAAGTTTAATAGTGCATTTTAGTCGCCATTTCATGCGCTTTGAGATGCCGCTTCGCCCAATACGCTATCTGAAATAGGAGCGACGTAAATTAAACAAATGTGATAGAATTTCCCTGAAATCTTATATTAAACAAAATATAAAATGATCTAATCGGGTCTCTGATTGCGCTATCATAGAAGTTTAGCAGTGCATTTTGCTCGCCATTCCGCGCGCTTTAAGATGCCGCGTAGCCCAGTTCGCTATCTGAAATATGAGCGACGTAAATTGAACAAATGTGATAGAATTTCGCTGAATTCTTATATTAACCGTAATATTAAATGATCTAATCGGGTCTCTGTTTGCCTTATCCTAGAATTTTAATATTGCATTTTACTCGCCATTCCACGCGCTTTAAGATGCCGCCTAGCCCAGTACGCTACGTGAAATAGGAGCGACGTAAGTTGAACAAATGTGATAGAAATACGCCGAATTCTTATATTAACCGTAATATAAAATGATCTAATCGGGTCTCTGTTTGCCTTATCCTAGAAGTTTAATAGTGCATTTTACTCGCCATTCCAGGCACTTTAAGATGCCGCATAGCCCAGTACGCTACCTGAAATAGGAGCGACGTAAGTTGAACAAATGTGATAGAATTACGCTGAATTCTTATATTAACCGTAATATAAAATGATCTAATCGGGTCTCTGTTTGCCTTATCCTAGAAGTTTGATTGTGCATTTTACTCGCCATTTCATGCGCTTTGAGATGCCGCTTAGCCCAATACGCTATATGAAATAGAAGCGACGTAAATTGAACAAATGTGATAGAATTTTGCTGAATGCTTAAATTAACCACAATATAAAATGATCTAATCGGGTCTCTGTTTGCCCTAACCTAGTAGTTTAATTGTGCATTTTACTCTCCATTTCATGCGCTTTGAGATGCCGCTTATCCCAATACGCTATCTGAAATAGGAGCGACGTAAGTTGAACAAATGTGATAGAATTTCGGTGAATTCTTATATTAACCAAAATATAAAATGATCTAATCGGGTCTCTGTTTGCCTTATCCTAGAAGTTTAGTATTGCATTTTACTCGCCATTTCATGCGCTTTGAGATGCCGCTTAGCCCAACACGCTATCTGAAATAGGAGCGACGTAAATTGAACAAATGTGATAGAATTTCCCTGAAATCTTATATTAAACAAAATATAAAATGATCTAATCGGGTTTCTGATTGCCCTATCATAGAAGTTTAGTAGTGCATTCTACTCGCCATTCCACGCGCTTTAAGATGCCGCCTAGCCAAGTACGCTATCTGAAATAGGAGCGACGTAAATTGAACAAATGTGATAAAATTTTGCTGACATCTTAAATTAACCATAATATAAAATGATCTAATCGGGTCTCTGTTTGCCTTATCCTAGAAGTTTAATAGGGCATTTTACTCGCCATTTCATGCGCTTTGAAATGCCGCTTAGCCCAATACGCTATCTGAAATAGGAGCGACGTAAATTGAACAAATGTGATAGAATCTCGCTGAATACTTATATTAACCTTAATGTAAAATGATCTAATCGGGTCTCTGTTTGCCCTACCCTAGAAGTTTAATAGTGCATTTCACTCGTCACTTCATGCGCTTTGAGATGCCGCTTAGCCCAAAACGCTATCTGAAATAGGAGCGACGTAAATTGAACAAATGTGATAGAAATTCCCTGAAATCTTATATTAAACAAAATATAAAATGATGTAATCGGGTCTCTGATTACTGTATCATAGAAGTTTAGTATTGCATTTTACTCGCCCTTCCACGCGCTTTAAGATGCCGCCTAGCCCAGTACGCTATCTGAAATAGGAGCGACGTAAGATGAACAAATGTGATAGAATTACGCTGAATTCTTATATTAACCGTAATATAAAATGATCTAATCGGGTCTCTGTTTGCCTTATCCTAGATGTTTAATAGTGCATTTTACTCGCCATTTCATGCACTTTGAGATGCCGCTTATCCCAATACGCTATCTGAAATAGGAGCGACGTAATTTGAACAAATGTGATAGAATTTCGCTTAATTCTTTTATTAAGCATAATGTAAAATGATCTGATCGGGTCTCTGTTCGCCCTATCCTAGAAGTTTAGTAGTGCATTTTATTCGCCATTTCATGCGCTTTGAGAAGCCGCTTAGCCCAATACGCTATCTGAAATAGGAGCGACGTAAGTTGAACAAATGTGATAGAATTTTGCTGAATTCTTATATTAACCATAATATAAAATGATCTAATCGGGTCTCTGTTTGCCCTACCCTAGAAGTTTAATAGGGCATTTCACTCGACACTTCATGCGCTTTGAGATGCCGCTAAGCCCAATAAGCTATCTGAAATAGGAGCAACGTAAATTGAACAAATGTGATAGAATTTCGCTGAATTCTTACATTAACCATAATGTAAAATGATATAATCGTGTCTCTGTTTGCCCTGCCCTAGAAGTTTAATAGTGCATTTCACTCGTCACTTCATGCGCTTTGAGATGCCGCTAAGCACAATAAGCTATCTGTAATAGGAGCGACGTAAATTGAACAAATGTGATAGAATTTCCCTGAATTCTTATATTAACCAAAATATAAAATGATCTAATCGGGTCTCTGATTGCCCTATCATAGAAGTTTAGTAGTGCATTTTACTCGCCATTCCACGCGCTTTAAGATGCCGCCTAGCCCAGTACGCTATCTGAAATAGGAGCGACGTAAGTTGAACAAATGTGATAGAATTTCGTAGAATTCTTATATTAACCAAAATATAAAATGATCAAATCTGGTCTATGTTCGCCCTAGACTAGAAGTTTAATAGTGCATTTTGTTCCCCATTTCATGTGCTTTGAGATGCCGCTAAGGCCAATAAGCTGTCTGAAATAGGAGCGACGTAAATTGAACAAATGTGATAGAATTTCGCTGAATTCTTATATTAAACAAAATATAAAATGATCTAATCGCGTCTCTGTTTGCCCTACCCTAGAAGATTAATCGTGCACTTTACACGCCATTTCATGCGCTTTGAGATGCCGCTTAGCCCAATACGCTATCTGAAATAGGAGCGACGTAAATTGAACAAATGTGATAGAATTTCGCTGAATTCTTAAATTAACCATAATATAAAATGATCTAATCGGGTCCCTGTTTGCCCTACCCTTGAAGTTTAATAGTGCACTTCACTCGTCATATCATGCGCTTTGAGATGCCGCTTAGCCCAATACCCTATCTGAAATAGGAGCGACGTAAATTGAACAAATGTGATAGAATCTCGCTGAATACTTATATTAACCTTAATGTAAAATGATCTAATCGGGTCTCTGTTCGCCCTACCCTAGAAGTCTAATAGTGCATTTCACTCGCCATTTCATGCACTTTGAGATGCCGCTTAGCCCAATACGCTATCTGAAATAGGAGCGACGTAATTTGAACAAATGTAATAGAATTTCTCTGAATTCTTTCATTAACCATAATGTAAAATGATTTGATCGGGTCTCTGTTCGCCCTAGCCTAGAAGTTGAGCAGTGCATTTTACTCGCCATTCCACGGGCTTTAAGATGGCGCCTAGCCCAGTACGCTATCTGAAATAGGAGCGACGTAAGTTGAACAAATGTGATAGAACTTTGCTGAATTCTTAAATTAACCATAATATAAAATGATCTAATCGGGTCTCTGCTTGCCCTACCCTAGAAGTTTAATAGTGCATTTCACTCGTCACTTCATGCGCTTTGAGATGCCGCTAAGCCCAATAAGCTATCTGAAATAGGAGCGACGTAAATTGAACAAACGTGATAGAATTTCGCTGAATTCTTACATTAACCATAATGTAAAATGATATAATCGTGTCTCTGTTTGCCCTACCCTAGAAGTTTAATAGTGCATTTTACTCGCCATTTCATGCGCTTTGAGATGCCGCTTAGCCCAATACGCTATCTGAAATAGGAGCGACGCAAATTGAACAAATGTGATAGAAATTCCCTGAAATCTTATATTAAACAAAATATAAAATGATGTAATCGGGTCTCTGATTACTGTATCATAGAAGTTTAGTATTGCATTTTACTCGCCCTTCCACGCGCTTTAAGATGCCGCCTAACCCAGTACGCTATCTGAAATAGGAGCGACGTAAGATGAACAAATGTGATAGAATTACGCTGAATTCTTATATTAACCGTAATATAAAATGATCTAATCGGGTCTCTGTTTGCCTTATCCTAGATGTTTAATAGTGCATTTTACTCGCCATTTCATGCACTTTGAGATGCTGCTTAGCCCAATACGCTATCTGAAATAGGAGCGACGTAATTTGAACAAATGTGATAGAATTTCGCTTAATTCTTTTATTAAGCATAATGTAAAATGATCTGATCGGGTCTCTGTTCGCCCTAGCCTAGAAGTTTAGTAGTGTATTTTATTCGCCATTTCATGCGCTTTGAGAAGCCGCTTAGCCGAATACGGTATCTGAAATAGGAGCGACGTAAATTGAACAAATGTGATACAATATCCCTGAAATCTTATATTAAACAAAATATAAAATGATCAAATCGGGTCTCTGATTGCCCTATCATAGAAGTTTAGTAGTGCATTTTACTCGCCAATCCACGAGCTTTAAGATGCCGCCTAGCCCAGTACGCTATCTGAAATAGGAGCGACGTAAATTGAACATATGTGATAAAATTTTGCTGACATCTTAAATTAACCATAATATAAAATGATCTAATCGGGTCTCTGGTTTCCCTACCATAGAAGTTTAATAGTGCATTTTACTCGCCATTCCACGCGCCTTAAGATGCCGTCTAGTACAGTACGCTATCTGAAATAGGAGCGACGTAAATTGAACAAATGTGATAGAATTTCGCTGAATTCTTAAAGTAACCTTAATATAAAATGATTTAATCGGGTCTCTGTTTGTCCTACCCTAGAAGTTTAATAGTGCATTTCACTCGTCATTTCATGCGCTTTGAGATGCCGCTAAGCACAATAAGCTATCTGGAATAGCAGCGACGTAAATTGAACAAATGTGAAAGAATTACGCCGCATTCTTATATTAACCGTAATATAAAATGATCTAATCGGGTCTCCGTTTGCCTTATCCTAGAAGTTTAATAGTGCATTTTACTCGCCATTCCACGCGCTTTAAGATGCCGCCAAGCCCAGTACGCTACTGAAATAGGAGCGACGTAAGTTGAACAACTGTGATAGAATTACGCTGCATTCTTATATTAACCGTAATATACAATGATCTAATCGGGTCTCTGTTTGCCTTATCCTAGAAGTTTGATAGTGCATTTTACTCGCCATTCCACGCGCTTTAAGATGCCGCCAAGCCCAGTACGCTACCTGAAATAGGAGCGACGTAAGTTGAACAAATGTGATAGAATTTCGTTGAATTCTTAAATTAACCATAGTACAAAATGATCTAATCGGGTCTCTGTTTGCCCTACCCTAGAAGTTTAATAGTGCATTATACTCGCCATTTCATGCGCTTTTAGATGCCGCTTAGCCCAGGACGCTATCTGAAATAGGAACGACGTAAATTGAACAAATGTGATAGAATTTTGCTGAATTCTTAAATTAACCATAATATGAAATGATCCAATCGGGTCTCTGTTTGCCCTACCCTAGAAGATTAATAGTGCATTTTACTCGCCATTTCATGCGCCTTCAGATGCCGCTAAGCCCAATAAGCTATCTGCAATAGAAGCGACGTAAATTGAACAAATGTGATAGAATTTCGTTGAATTCTTATATTAACCAAAATATAAAATGATCTAATCGGGTCTCTGATTGCCCTATCATAGAAGTTTAACAGTGCATTTCACTCGTCATTTCATGCGCTTTGACATGCCGCTTAGCCCAATAAGCTATCTGAAATAGGAGCGACGTAAATTGAACAAATGTGATAGAATTTCCCTGAAATCTGATATTAAACAAAATATAAAATGAGCTAATCGGGTCTCTGATTGCCCTATCATAAAAGTTGAGCAGTGCATTTTACTCGCTCTTCCACGCGCTTTAAGATGGCGCCTAGCCCAGTACGCTACCTGAAATAGGAGCGACATAAGTTGAACAAATGTGATAGAATTTCGCTGAATTCTTTTATTAACCATAATGTAAAATGATCTAATCGGGTCTCTGTTCGCCCTAGCCTAGAAGTTTAATAGTGCATTTTACTCGCCATTTCATGCGCTTTGACATGCCGCTTAGCCCAATAAGCTATCTGAAATAGGAGCGACGTAAATTGAACAAATGTGATAGAATTTCCCTGAAATCTTATATTAAACAAAATATAAAATGATCTAATCTGGTCTCTGATTGCCCTATCATAGAAGTTTAGCAGTGCATTTTACTCGCCATTCCACGCGCTTTAAGATGCCGCCTAGCCCAGTACGCTATCTAAATTAGGAGCGACGTAAGTTGAACAAATGTGATAGAATTACGCTGAATTCTTATATTAACCGTAATATAAAATGATCTAATCGGGTCTCTGTTTGCGTTATCCTAGAAGTTTAGTATTGCATTTTACTCGCCATTTCGTGCGCTTTGAGATGCCGCTTAGCCCAATACTCTATCTGAAATAGGAGCGACGTAAATTGAACAAATGTGATAGAATTTCCCTGAATTCTTAAATTAACTATAATATAAAATGATCTAATCGGGTCACTGATTGCCCTGCCCTAGAAGATTAATAGTGCATTTTACTCGCCATTTCATGCGCTTTGAGATGCCGCTTATCCCAATACGCTATCTGAAATATGAGCGACGTAAATTGAACAAATGTGATAGAATTTCGCTGAATTCTTATATTAACCAAAGTATAAAATGATCTAGTCTGGTCTCTGATTGCCCTATCATAGAAGGTTAATAGTGCATTTTACTCGCCATTCCACACGCTTTAAGATGCCGCCTATCCCAGTACGCTGTCTGAAATAGGAGCGACGTAAATTGAACAAATGTGATAGAATCTCGCTGAATACTTATATTAACCTTAATGTCAAATGATCTAATCGGGTCTCTGTTCGCCCTACCCTAGAAGTTTAATAGTGCATTTTACTCGCCATTTCATGCGCTTTGAGATGCCGCTTATCCCAATACGCTATCTGAAATACGAGCGACGTAAATTGAACAAATGTGATAGAATTTCGCTGAAATCTTAAATTAACCATAATATCAAATGATCTAATCGGGTCTCTGTTTGCCCTTCCCTAGAAGTTTAATAGTGCATTTCACTCGTCATTTCATTCGCTTTGAGACGCCGCTTCGCCCAATAAGCTATTTGAAATAGGAGCGACGTAAATTGAACAAATGTGATAGAATTTCGCTGAATTCTTAAAGTAACCTTAATATAAAATGGTATAATCGGGTCTCTGGTTTCCCTACCACAGAAGTTTAATAGTGCATTGTACTCGCCATTCCACGCGCCTTAAGATGCCGTCTAGTACAGTACGCTATCTGAAATAGGAGCGACGTAAATTGAACAAATGTGATAGAATTTCGCTGAATTCTTAAAGTAACCTTAATATAAAATGATTTAATCGGGTCTCTGTTTGCCCTACCCTAGAAGTTTAATAGTGCATTTCACTCGTCATTTCATGCGCTTTGAGATGCTGCTAAGCACAATAAGCTATCTGCAATAGCAGCGACGTAAATTGAACAAATGTGAAAGAATTACGCCGCATTCTTATATTAACCGTAATATAAAATGATCTAATCGGGTCTCTGTTTGCATTATCCTAGAAGTTTAGTATTGCATTTTACTCGCCATTTCATGCGCTTTGAGATGCCGCTTAGCCCAATACGCTATCTGAAATAGGAGCGACGTAAATTGAACAAATGTGATAGAATTTCGCTGAATTCTTAAATTAACTATAATATGAAATGATCTAATCGGGTCACTGATTGCCCTACCCTAGAAGTTTAATAGTGCATTTTACTCGCCATTTCATGCGCTTTGAGCTGCCGCTTAGCCCAATACGCTATCGGAAATAGGAGCGACGTAAGTTGAAAAAATGTGATAGAGTTTCGCTGAATTCTTTTATGAACCATAATGTAAAATGATCTAATCTGGTCTCTGTTCTCCCTAGCCTAGAAGTTTAATAGTGCATTTTAATCTCCATTTCATGCGCTTTGAGATGCCGCTTAGCCCAATACGCTATCTGAAATAGGAGCGACGTAAATTGAACAAATACGATAGAATTTCCCTGAAAACTTATATTAAACAAAATATAAAATGATCTAATCGGGTCTCTGATTGCCCTATCATAGAAGTTTAGTAGTGCATTTTACTCGCCATTCCACGCGCTTTAAGATGCCGCCTAGCCCAGTACGCTACCTGAAATAGGAGCGACGTAAGTTGAACAAATGTGATAGAATTACGCTGAATTCTTATATTAACCGTAATATAAAATGATATAATCGGGTCTCTGTTTGCCCTATCATAGAAGTTTAATAGTGCATTTTACTCGCCATTCCATGTGCTTTAAGGTGCCGCATAGCCCAATACGCTATCTGGAATAGGAGCGACGTAAATTGAACAAATGTGATAGAATTTCCCTGAATTCTTATATTAACCTTAATGTAAAATGATCTAATCGGGTCTCTGTACGCCCTACCATAGAAATCTAATAGTGCATTTTACTCGCCATTTCATGCGCTTTGAGATGCCGCTTAGCCCAATACGCTAACTGAAATAGGAGCGACGTAAGTTGAACAAATGTGATAGAATTTTGCTGAATTCTTAAATTAACCATAATATAAAATGATCTAATCGGGGCTCGGCTTGCCCTACCCTAGAAGTTTAATAGTGCATTTTAGTCGCCATTTCATTCGCTTTGAGATGCCGCTTCGCCCAATACGCTATCTGAAATTGGAGCGACGTAAATTAAACAAATGTGATAGAATTTCCCTGAAATCTTATATTAAACAAAATATAAAATGATCTAATCGGGTCTCTGATTGCCCTATCATAGAAGTTTAATAGTGCATTTTACTCGCCATTCCACGCGCTTTATGATGCTGCCTAGCCGAGTACTGTATCAGAAATAGGAGCTACGTAAGTTGAACAAATGTGATAGAATTACGCTGAATTCTTATATTGACCGTAATATAAAATGATGTAATCTGGCCTCTGTTTGCCCTATCATAGAAGTTTGACAGTGCATTTCACTCGCCATTTCATGTGCTTTAAGCTGCCGCATGGCCCAATACGCTATCTGGAATAGGAGCGACGTAAATTGAACAAATGTGATAGAATTTCCCTGAATTCTTATATTAACCTTAATGTAAAATGATGTAATCGTGTCTCTGTTCGCCCTACCATAGAAGTCTAATAGTGCATTTCACTCGCCATTTCATGTGCTTTGAGATGCCGCTTAGCACAATACGCTATTTGAAATAGGGGCGACGTAAATTGAACAAATGTGATAGAATTACGCTGAATTCTTATATTAACCGTAATATAAAATGATCTAATCGGGTCTCGGTTCGCCCTACCATAGAAGTCTAATAGTGCATTTTACTCGCCATTTCATGCTCTTTGAGATGCCGCCTAGCCCAATACGCTATCTGAAATAGGAGCGACGTAAGTTGAACAAATGTGATAGAATTTTGCTGAATTCATACATTAACCATAATATAAAATGATCTAATCGGATCTCTGTTCGCTCTACCACAGAAGTCTAATAGTGCATTTCACTCGCCATTCCACGCGCTTTAAGATGCGGCCGAACCCAGTACGCTATCTGAAATAGGAGCGACGTAAATTGAACAAATGTGATAGAATTTTTCTGAATTCATACATTAACCATAATATAAAATGATCTAATCGGGTCTCTGTTCGCCCTACCATAGAAGTCTAACAGTGCATTTTACTCGCCATTTCATGCTCTTTGAGATGCCGCCTAGCCCAATACGCTATCTGAAATAGGAGCGACGTAAGTTGAACAAATGTGATAGAATTCCGCTGAATTCTTTTATTAACCATAATGTAAAATGATCTAATCGGGTCTGTGTTTGCCCTAGCCTAGAAGTTTAAGAGTGCATTTTATTCGCCATTTCATGCGCTTTGAGATGCCGCTTAGCCGAATACGCTATCTGAATTAGGAGCGACGTAAATTGAACAAATGTGATACAAATTCCCTGAAATCTGATATTAAACAAAATATAAAATGATCTAATCGGGTCTCTGATTGCCCTATCATAGAAGTTTGGTAGTGCACTTTACTCGCCATTCCACGCGCTTTAAGATGCCGCCTAGCCCAGTACGCAATCTGAAATAGGAGCGACCTAAATTGAACGAATGTGATAGAATTTTGCTGAATTCTTAAATTAACCATAATATAAAATGATCTAATCGGGTCTCTGCTTGCCCTACCCTAGAAGTTTAATAGTGCATTTTAGTCGCCATTTCATGCGCTTTGAGATGCCGCTTCGCCCAATACGCTATCTGAAATAGGAGCGACGAAAATTAAACAAATGTGATAGAATTTCCCTGAAATCTTAGATTAAACAAAATATAAAATGATCTAATCGGGTCTCTGATTGCCCTATCATAGAAGTTTGGTAGTGCACTTTACTCGCCATTCCACGCGCTTTAAGATGCCGCCTAGCCCAGTACGCTATCTGAAATAGGAGCGACGTAAATTGAACAGATGTGACAAAATTTAGCTGACATCTTAAATTAACCATAATACAAAATGATCTAATCGGATCTCTGTTTGCCCAACCCTAGAAGTTTAATAGTGCATTTTACTCGCCAATTCATGCGCCTTCCGATGCCTCTTAGCCCAATACGCTATCTGAAATAGGAGCGGCATAAATTGAACAAATGTGATACAAATTCCCTGAAATCTTATATTAACCAAAATATAAAATGATCTAATCGTGTCTCTGATTGCCCTATCATAGAAGATTAATAGTGAATTTTACTCGCCACTCCACGCGGTTTAGGATGCCGCCTAGCCCAGTACGCTATCCGAAATAGGAGCGACGTAAATTGAACAAATGTGATAGAATTTTGCTGAATTCTTAAATTAACCATAATATAAAATTATCTAATCGGGTCTCTGTTTGCCCTACCCTAGAAGTTTAATAGTGCATTTTACTCGCCATTTCATGCGCTTTGAGATGCCACTTAGCCCAATACGCTATCTGAAATAGCAGCGACGAAAGTTGAACAAAGGTGATAGAATTTCGCTGAATTATTTTATTAACCAGAATGTAAAATGATCTAATCTGGTCTCTGTTCGCCCTAGCCTAGAAGTTTAATAGTGGATTTTACTCGGCATTCCACGCGCTTTAAGATGCCGCCTAGCCCAGTACGCAATCTGAAATAGGAGCGACCTAAATTGAACGAATGTGATAGAATTTTGCTGAATTCTTAAATTAACCATAATATAAAATGATCTAATCGGGTCTCTGCTTGCCCTACCCTAGAAGTTTAATAGTGCATTTTAGTCGCCATTTCATGCGCTTTGAGATGCCGCTTCGCCCAATACGCTATCTGAAATAGGAGCGACGAAAATTAAACAAATGTGATAGAATTTCCCTGAAATCTTAGATTAAACAAAATATAAAATGATCTAATCGGGTCTCTGATTGCCCTATCATAGAAGATTAGTAGTGCATTTTGCTCGCCATTCCACGCGCTTTAAGATGCCGCCTAGCCCAGTACGCTACCTGAAATAGGATCGACGTAAGTTCAACAAATGTGATAGAATTACGCTGAATTCTTATATTAACCGTAATATAAAATGATCTAATCGGGTCTCTGTTTGCCCTACCCTAGAAGTTTAATAGTGCATTTCACTCGCCATTTCATGCGCCTTCAAATGCCGCTTAGCCCAATACGCTATCTGAAATAGGGGCGACATAAATTGAACAAATGTGATAGAATTTCGCTGAATTCTTAAATTAACCATAATATAAAATGATCTAATCGGGTCTCTGTTTGCCCTACCCTAGAAGTTTAATAGTGCATTTCACTCGTCATTTAATGCGCTTTGAGATGCCGCAAAGCACAATAAGCTATCTGGAATAGCAGCGACGTAAATTGAACAAATGTGATAGAATTACGCCGCATTCTTATATTTACCGTAATATAAAATGATCTAATCGGGTCTCTGTTTGCCTTATCCTAGAAGTTTAATAGGGCATTTTACTCGCCATTTCATGCGCTTTGAAATGCCGCTTAGCCCAGTACGCTACCTGAAATAGGAGCGACGTAAATTGAACAAGTGTGATAGAATTTCACTGAATTCTTAAATTAACCATAATATAAAATGATCTAATCGGGTCTCTGTTTGAACTACCCTAGAAGTTTATTAGTGCATTTTACTCGCCATGTCATGTGCTTTGAGATGCCGCATAGCCCAATACGCTATCTGGAATAGGAGCGACGTAAATTGATCAAATGTGATAGAATTTCCCTGAATTCTTATATTAACCTTAATGTAAAATGATCTAATCGGGTCTCTGTTCGCCCTACCATAGAAGTTTAATAGTGCATTTTCCTCGCCATTTCATGCGCTTTAAGATGCCGCCGAGCCCAATACGCTATCTGAAATAGGAGCGACGTAAATTGAACAAATGTGATAGAATTTCGCTGAATTCTTATATTAACCAAAATATAAAATGATCTAATCGGGTCTCTGATTGCCCTATCATAGAAGATTAATAGTGAATTTTACTCGCCACTCCACGCGGTTTAGGATGCCGCCTAGCCCAGTACGCTATCCGAAATAGGAGCGACGTAAATTGAACAAGTGTGATAGAATTTTGCTGAATTCTTAAATTAACCATAATATAAAATGATCTAATCGGGTCTCTGTTCGCCCTACCATAGAAGTCTAATAGTGCATTTCACTCGCCATTCCACGCGCTTTAAGATGCCGCCGAGCCCAATACGCTATCTGAAATAGGAGCGACGTAAATTGAACAAATGTGATAGAATTTTGCTGAATTCTTAAATTAACCGTAATATAAAATGATCTAATCGGGTCTGTGTTTGCCCTAGCCTAGAAGTTTAAGAGTGCATTTTATTCGCCATTTCATGCGCTTTGAGATGCCGCTTAGCCGAATACGCTATCTGAATTAGGAGCGACGTAAATTGAACAAATGTGATACAAATTCCCTGAAATCTGATATTAAACAAAATATAAAATGATCTAATCGGGACTCTGATTGCCCTATCATAGAAGTTTGGTAGTGCACTTTACTCGCCATTCCACGCGCTTTAAGATGCCGCTTAGTCCAGTACGCTATCCGAAATAGGCGCGACGTAAATTGAACAAATGTGATATAATTACGCTTAATTCTTATATTAACATTAATATAAAATGATCTAATCGGGTCTCTGATTGCCCTATCATAGAAGGCTAATAGTGCATTTTACTCGCCATTCCACGCGCTTTAAGATGCCGCCTCGCCCAGTACGCTATCTGAAATAGGAGCGACGTAAATTGAACAAATGTGATAGAATTACGCTTAATTCTTATATTAACCGTAATATAAAATGATCTAATCGGGTCTCTGTTTGTCCTACCCTAGAAGTTTAATAGTGCATTTCACTCGTAATTTCATGCGCTTTGAGATGCCGCTTAGCCCAATACGCTATCTGAAATAGGAGCGATGTAAATTGAACAAATGTGATAGAATTTCGCTGAATTCTTATATTAACCAAAATATAAAATGATCTAATCGGGTCTCTGATTGCCCTATCATAGAAGTTTAATAGTGCATTTTACTCGCCATTCCGCGCGCTTTAAGATACCGCCTAGCCCAGTATGCTATCTGAAATCGGAACTACGTAAATTGAATAAATGTGATAGAATTTTGCTGAATTCTTAAATTAAGCATAATATAAAATGATCTAATCGGGTCTCTGATTGCCCTACACTAGAAGTATAATAGTGCATTTTACTCGCCATTTCATGCGCTTTGAGATGCCGCTTAGCCCAATACGCTATCTGAAATAGGAGCGACGTAAATTGAACAAATGTGATAGAATTTCGCTGAATTCTAATATTAACCAAAATATGAAATGATCTAATCGGGTCTCTGATTGCCCTATCATAGAAGTTTGATAGTGTATTTTACTCGATATTCCACGCGCTTTAAGATGCCGCCTCGCCCAGTACGCTATCTGAAATAGGAGCGACGTAAATTCAACAAATGTGATAGAATTACGCTTAATTCTTATATTAACCGTAATATAAAATGATCTAATCGGGACTCTGTTCGCCCTACCCTAGAAGTTTAATAGTGCATTTTACTCCCCATTCCACGCGCTTTGAGATGCCGGCCAGCCCAGTACGCTATCTGAAATAGGAGCGACGTAATTTGAAGAAATGTGATAGAATTACGCTGAATTCTTATATTAGCCGTAATATAAAATGATCTAATCGGGTCTCTGTTTGCCCTACCCTAGAAGTTTAATAGTCCATTTTATTCGCCATTTCATGCGCTTTGAGATGCCTGTTAGCCCAATACGCTAACTGAAATAGGAGCGACGTAAATAGAACAAATGTGATAGGATTTCCCTGAAATCTTATATTAAACAAAATATAAAATGATCTAATCGGGTCTCTGACTGCCCTATTATTGAAGTTTAACAGTGCATTTTACTCGCCATTCCACGCGCTTTAAGATGCCGCCTAGCCCAGTACGCTATCTGAAATAGGAGCGACGTAAATTCAACAAATGTGATAGAATTTTGCTGAATTCTTAAATTAACCATAGTACAAAATGATCTAATCGGGTCTCTGTTTGCCCTACCCTAGAAGTTTAATAGTGCATTGTACTCGCCATTTCATGCGCTTTGAGATGCCGCTTAACCCAATACGCTATCTGAAATAGGAGCAACGAAAGTTGAACAAATGTGATAGAATTTCGCTGAATTATTTTATTAACCAGAATGTAAAATGATCTAATCAGGTCTCTGTTCGCCCTAGCCTAGAAGTTTAATAGTGCATTTTATTCGCCATTTGATGCGCTTTGTGATGCCGCATAGCCCAATACGCTATCTGAAATAGGAGCGACGTAAATTGAACAAATGTGATAGAATTTCCGTGAATCCGTATATTAACCTTAATGTAAAATGATCTAATCGGGTCTCTGTTCGCTCTACCATAGAAGTCTAATGGTGCATTTCACTCGCCATTTCATGCGCTTTGTGATGCCGCTTAGCCCAATACGCTATTTGAAATAGGAGCGACGTAAATTGAACAAATGTGATAGAATTTCGCTGAATTCTTAAAGTAACCTTAATATAAAATGATCTAATCGGGTCTCTGGTTTCCCTACCATAGAAGTTTAATAGTGCATTTTACTCGGCATTCCACGCGCCTTAAGATGCCGTCTAGCACAGTACGCTATCTGAAATAGGAGCGACGTAAATTGAACAAATCTGATAGAATTTCGCTGAATTCTTAAAGTAACCTTAATATAAAATGATCTAATCGGGTCTCTGTTTGCCCTACCCTAGAAGTTTAATAGTGCATTTCACTCGTCATTTCATGCGCTTTGAGATGCCGCTAAGCACAATAAGCTATCTGGAATCGCAGCGACGTAAATTGAACAAATGTGAAAGAATTACGCCGCATTCTTATATTAACCGTAACATAAAATGATCTAATCGGGTCTCTGTTTGCCTTATCCTAGAAGTTTAATAGTGCATTTTACTCGCCATTCCACGCGCTTTAAGATGCCGCCTAGCCCAGTACGCTACCTGAAATAGGAGCGACGTAAGTTGAACAAATGTGATAGAATTACGCTGAATTCTTATATTAACCGTAATATAAAATGATCTAATCGGGTCTCTGTTTGCCTTATCCTAGAAGTTTGATTGTGCATTTTACTCGCCATTTCATGCGCTTTGAGATGCCGCTTAGCCCAATACGCTATCTGAAATAGAAGCGACGTAAATTGAACAAATGTGATAGAATTTTGCTGAATTCTTAAATTAACCACAATATAAAATGATCTAATCGGGTCTCTGTTCGCCCTACCCTAGTAGTTTAATTGTGCATTTTACTCGCCATTTCATGCGCTTTTCGATGCCGCTTATCCCAATACGCTATCTGAAATAGGAGCGACGTACGTTGAACAAATGTGATAGAATTTCGCTGAGTTCTTTTAAGAACCATAATGTAAAATGATCTAATCGGGTCTCTGTTCGCCCTAGCCTAGAAGTTTAATAGCGCATTTTATCCGCCGTTTCATGCGCCTTGAGATGCCGCTTAGCCCAATACGCTCTCTGAAATAGGAGCGACGTAAATTGAACAAATGTGATAGAATTTCCCTGAAATCTTATATTAAACAAAATATAAAATGATCTAATCTTGTCTCTGATTGCCCTATCATAGAAGTTTAGCAGTGCATTTTACTCGCCATTCCACGCGCTTTAAGATGCCGCCTAGCCCAGTACGCTATCTAAATTAGGAGCGACGTAAGTTGAACAAATGTGATAGAATTACGCTGAATTCTTATATTAACCGTAATATAAAATGACCTAATCGGGTCTCTGTTTGCCTTATCCTAGAAGTTTAGTATTGCACTTTACTCGCCATTTCATGCGCTTTGAGATGCCGCTTAGCCCAATACGCTATCTGAAATAGGAGCGACGTAAATTGAACAAATGTGATAGAATTTCGCTGAATTCTTACATTAACTATAATATAAAATGATCTAATCGGGTCACTGATTGCCCTACCCTAGAAGTTTAATAGTGCATTTTTCTCGCCATTTCATTCGCTTTGAGATGCCGCTTAGCCCAATACGCTATCTGAAATATGAGCGACGTAAATTGAACAAATGTGATATAATTTCGCTGAATTCTTAAATTAACTAAAATATAAAATGATCTAATCGGGTCACTGTTTGCCCTACCCTAGAAGTTTAATAGTGCATTTTACTCGCCATTTCATGCGCTTTGAGATGCCGCTTAGGCCAATACGCTATCTGAAATATGAGCGACGAAAGTTGAACAAATGTGATAGAATTTCACTGAATTATTTTATTAACCAGAATGTAAAATGATCTAATCTGGTCTCTGTTCGCCCTAGCCTAGAAGTTTAATAGTGGATTTTACTCGGCATTCCACGCGCTTTAAGATGCCGCCTATCCCAGTACGCTATCTGAAATAGGAGCGACCTAAATTGAACGAATGTGATAGAATTTTGCTGAATTCTTAAATTAACCATAATATAAAATGATCTAATCGGGTCTCTGCTTGCCCTACCCTAGAAGTTTAATAGTGCATTTTAGTCGCCATTTCATGCGCTTTGAGATGCCGCTTCGCCCAATACGCTATCTGAAATAGGAGCGACGTAAATTAAACAAATGTGATAGAATTTCCCTGAAATCTTATATTAAACAAAATATAAAATGATCTAATCGGGTCTCTGATTGCCCTATCATAGAAGTTTAGCAGTGCATTTTGCTCGCCATTCCGCGCGCTTTAAGATGCCGCGTAGCCCAGTTCGCTATCTGAAATATGAGCGACGTAAATTGAACAAATGTGATAGAATTTCGCTGAATTCTTATATTAACCGTAATATTAAATGATCTAATCGGGTCTCTGTTTGCCTTATCCTAGAAGTTTAATATTGCATTTTACTCGCCATTCCACGCGCTTTAAGATGCCGCCTAGCCCAGTACGCTACGTGAAATAGGAGCGACGTAAGTTGAACAAATGTGATAGAAATACGCCGAATTCTTATATTAACCGTAATATAAAATGATCTAATCGGGTCTCTGTTTGCCTTATCCTAGAAGTTTAATAGTGCATTTTACTCGCCATTCCACGCACTTTAAGATGCCGCATAGCCCAGTACGCTACCTGAAATAGAAGCGACGTAAGTTGAACAAATGTGATAGAATTACGCTGAATTCTTATATTAACCGTAATATAAAATGATCTAATCGGGTCTCTGTTTGCCTTATCCTAGAAGTTTGATTGTGCATTTTACTCGCCATTTCATGCGCTTTGAGATGCCGCTTAGCCCAATACGCTATTTGAAATAGGAGCGACGTAAATTGAACAAATGTGATAGAATTTCGCTGAATTCTTAAATTAACCACAATATAAAATGATCTAATCGGGTCTCTGTTTGCCCTAACCTAGTAGTTTAATTGTGCATTTTACTCGCCATTTCATGCGCTTTGAGATGCCGCTTATCCCAATACGCTATCTGAAATAGGAGCGACGTAAGTTGAACAAATGTGATAGAATTTCGGTGAATTCTTATATTAACCAAAATATAAAATGATCTAATCGGGTCTCTGTTTGCTTTATCCTAGAAGTTTAGTATTGCATTTTACTCGCCATTTCATGCGCTTTGAGATGCCGCTTAGCCCAGTACGCTATCTAAATTAGGAGCGACGTAAGTTGAACAAATGTGATAGAATTACGCTGAATTCTTATATTAACCATAATATAAAATGATCTAATCGGGTCTCTGTTTGCCCTACCCTAGAAGTTTAATAGTCCATTTTATTCGCCATTTCATGCGCTTTGAGATGCCTGTTAGCCCAATACGCTAACTGAAATAGGAGCGACGTAAATAGAACAAATGTGATAGGATTTCCCTGAAATCTTATATTAAACAAAATATAAAATGATCTAATCGGGTCTCTGACTGCCCTATTATTGAAGTTTAACAGTGCATTTTACTCGCCATTCCACGCGCTTTAAGATGCCGCCTAGCCCAGTACGCTATCTGAAATAGGAGCGACGTAAATTCAACAAATGTGATAGAATCTTGCTGAATTCTTAAATTAACCATAATATAAAATGATCTAATCGGGTCTCTGTTTGCCCTACCCTAGAAGTTTAATAGTGCATTGTACTCGCCATTTCATGCGCTTTGAGATGCCGCTTAACCCAATACGCTATCTGAAATAGGAGCAACGAAAGTTGAACAAATGTGATAGAATTTCGCTGAATTATTTTATTAACCAGAATGTAAAATGATCTAATCAGGTCTCTGTTCGCCCTAGCCTAGAAGTTTAATAGTGCATTTTATTCGCCATTTGATGCGCTTTGTGATGCCGCATAGCCCAATACGCTATCTGAAATAGGAGCGACGTAAATTGAACAAATGTGATAGAATTTCCGTGAATCCTTATATTAACCTTAATGTAAAATGATCTAATCGGGTCTCTGTTCGCTCTACCATAGAAGTCTAATGGTGCATTTCACTCGCCATTTCATGCGCTTTGTGATGCCGCTTAGCCCAATACGCTATTTGAAATAGGAGCGACGTAAATTGAACAAATGTGATAGAATTTCGCTGAATTCTTAAAGTAACCTTAATATAAAATGATCTAATCGGGTCTCTGGTTTCCCTACCATAGAAGTTTAATAGTGCATTTTACTCGGCATTCCACGCGCCTTAAGATGCCGTCTAGCACAGTACGCTATCTGAAATAGGAGCGACGTAAATTGAACAAATCTGATAGAATTTCGCTGAATTCTTAAAGTAACCTTAATATAAAATGATCTAATCGGGTCTCGGTTTGCCCTACCCTAGAAGTTTAATAGTGCATTTCACTCGTCATTTCATGCGCTTTGAGATGCCGCTAAGCACAATAAGCTATCTGGAATCGCAGCGACGTAAATTGAACAAATGTGAAAGAATTACGCCGCATTCTTATATTAACCGTAATATAAAATGATCTAATCGGGTCTCTGTTTGCCTTATCCTAGAAGTTTAATAGTGCATTTTACTCGCCATTCCACGCGCTTTAAGATGCCGCCTAGCCCAGTACGCTACCTGAAATAGGAGCGACGTAAGTTGAACAAATGTGATAGAATTACGCTGAATTCTTATATTAACCGTAATATAAAATGATCTAATCGGGTCTCTGTTTGCCTTATCCTAGAAGTTTGATTGTGCATTTTACTCGCCATTTCATGCGCTTTGAGATGCCGCTTAGCCCAATACGCTATCTGAAATAGAAGCGACGTAAATTGAACAAATGTGATAGAATTTTGCTGAATTCTTATATTAACCTTAATATAAAATGATCTAATCGGGTCTCTGTTCGCCCTACCCTAGTAGTTTAATTGTGCATTTTACTCGCCATTTCATGCGCTTTTCGATGCCGCTTATCCCAATACGCTATCTGAAATAGGAGCGACGTACGTTGAACAAATGTGATAGAATTTCGCTGAGTTCTTTTAAGAACCATAATGTAAAATGATCTAATCGGGTCTCTGTTCGCCCTAGCCTAGAAGTTTAATAGCGCATTTTATTCGCCGTTTCATGCGCCTTGAGATGCCGCTTAGCCCAATACGCTCTCTGAAATAGGAGCGACGTAAATTGAACAAATGTGATAGAATTTCCCTGAAATCTTATATTAAACAAAATATAAAATGATCTAATCTTGTCTCTGATTGCCCTATCATAGAAGTTTAGCAGTGCATTTTACTCGCCATTCCACGCGCTTTAAGATGCCGCCTAGCCCAGTACGCTATCTAAATTAGGAGCGACGTAAGTTGAACAAATGTGATAGAATTACGCTGAATTCTTATATTAACCGTAATATAAAATGACCTAATCGGGTCTCTGTTTGCCTTATCCTAGAAGTTTAGTATTGCACTTTACTCGCCATTTCATGCGCTTTGAGATGCCGCTTAGCCCAATACGCTATCTGAAATAGGAGCGACGTAAATTGAACAAATGTGATAGAATTTCGCTGAATTCTTACATTAACTATAATATAAAATGATCTAATCGGGTCACTGATTGCCCTACCCTAGAAGTTTAATAGTGCATTTTGCTCGCCATTTCATTCGCTTTGAGATGCCGCTTAGCCCAATACGCTATCTGAAATATGAGCGACGTAAATTGAACAAATGTGATATAATTTCGCTGAATTCTTAAATTAACTAAAATATAAAATGATCTAATCGGGTCACTGATTGCCCTACCCTAGAAGTTTAATAGTGCATTTTACTCGCCATTTCATGCGCTTTGAGATGCCGCTTAGGCCAATACGCTATCTGAAATATGAGCGACGAAAGTTGAACAAATGTGATAGAATTTCACTGAATTATTTTATTAACCAGAATGTAAAATGATCTAATCTGGTCTCTGTTCGCCCTAGCCTAGAAGTTTAATAGTGGATTTTACTCGGCATTCCACGCGCTTTAAGATGCCGCCTATCCCAGTACGCTATCTGAAATAGGAGCGACCTAAATTGAACGAATGTGATAGAATTTTGCTGAATTCTTAAATTAACCATAATATAAAATGATCTAATCGGGTCTCTGCTTGCCCTACCCTAGAAGTTTAATAGTGCATTTTAGTCGCCATTTCATGCGCTTTGAGATGCCGCTTCGCCCAATACGCTATCTGAAATAGGAGCGACGTAAATTAAACAAATGTGATAGAATTTCCCTGAAATCTTATATTAAACAAAATATAAAATGATCTAATCGGGTCTCTGATTGCCCTATCATAGAAGTTTAGCAGTGCATTTTGCTCGCCATTCCGCGCGCTTTAAGATGCCGCGTAGTTCAGTTCGCTATCTGAAATATGAGCGACGTAAATTGAACAAATGTGATAGAATTTCGCTGAATTCTTATATTAACCGTAATATTAAATGATCTAATCGGGTCTCTGTTTGCCTTATCCTAGAAGTTTAATATTGCATTTTACTCGCCATTCCACGCGCTTTAAGATGCCGCCTAGCCCAGTACGCTACGTGAAATAGGAGCGACGTAAGTTGAACAAATGTGATAGAAATACGCCGAATTCTTATATTAACCGTAATATAAAATGATCTAATCGGGTCTCTGTTTGCCTTATCCTAGAAGTTTAATAGTGCATTTTACTCGCCATTCCACGCACTTTAAGATGCCGCATAGCCCAGTACGCTACCTGAAATAGAAGCGACGTAAGTTGAACAAATGTGATAGAATTACGCTGAATTCTTATATTAACCGTAATATAAAATGATCTAATCGGGTCTCTGTTTGCCTTATCCTAGAAGTTTGATTGTGCATTTTACTCGCCATTTCATGCGCTTTGAGATGCCGCTTAGCCCAATACGCTATTTGAAATAGAAGCGACGTAAATTGAACAAATGTGATAGAATTTTGCTGAATGCTTAAATTAACCACAATATAAAATGATCTAATCGGGTCTCTGTTTGCCCTAACCTAGTAGTTTAATTGTGCATTTTACTCGCCATTTCATGCGCTTTGAGATGCCGCTTATCCCAATACGCTATCTGAAATAGGAGCGACGTAAGTTGAACAAATGTGATAGAATTTCGGTGAATTCTTATATTAACCAAAATATAAAATGATCTAATCGGGTCTCTGTTTGCCTTATCCTAGAAGTTTAGTATTGCATTTTACTCGCCATTTCATGCGCTTTGAGATGCCGCTTAGCCCAGTACGCTATCTAAATTAGGAGCGACGTAAGTTGAACAAATGTGATAGAATTACGCTGAATTCTTATATTAACCGTAATATAAAATGATCTAATCGGGTCTCTGTTTGCCCTACCCTAGAAGTTTAATAGTCCATTTTATTCGCCATTTCATGCGCTTTGAGATGCCTGTTAGCCCAATACGCTAACTGAAATAGGAGCGACGTAAATAGAACAAATGTGATAGGATTTCCCTGAAATCTTATATTAAACAAAATATAAAATGATCTAATCGGGTCTCTGACTGCCCTATTATTGAAGTTTAACAGTGCATTTTACTCGCCATTCCACGCGCTTTAAGATGCCGCCTAGCCCAGTACGCTATCTGAAATAGGAGCGACGTAAATTCAACAAATGTGATAGAATCTTGCTGAATTCTTAAATTAACCATAATATAAAATGATCTAATCGGGTCTCTGTTTGCCCTACCCTAGAAGTTTAATAGTGCATTGTACTCGCCATTTCATGCGCTTTGAGATGCCGCTTAACCCAATACGCTATCTGAAATAGGAGCAACGAAAGTTGAACAAATGTGATAGAATTTCGCTGAATTATTTTATTAACCAGAATGTAAAATGATCTAATCAGGTCTCTGTTCGCCCTAGCCTAGAAGTTTAATAGTGCATTTTATTCGCCATTTGATGCGCTTTGTGATGCCGCATAGCCCAATACGCTATCTGAAATAGGAGCGACGTAAATTGAACAAATGTGATAGAATTTCCGTGAATCCGTATATTAACCTTAATGTAAAATGATCTAATCGGGTCTCTGTTCGCTCTACCATAGAAGTCTAATGGTGCATTTCACTCGCCATTTCATGCGCTTTGAGATGCCGCTTAGCCCAATACGCTATTTGAAATAGGAGCGACGTAAATTGAACAAATGTGATAGAATTTCGCTGAATTCTTAAAGTAACCTTAATATAAAATGATCTAATCGGGTCTCTGGTTTCCCTACCATAGAAGTTTAATAGTGCATTTTACTCGGCATTCCACGCGCCTTAAGATGCCGTCTAGCACAGTACGCTATCTGAAATAGGAGCGACGTAAATTGAACAAATCTGATAGAATTTCGCTGAATTCTTAAAGTAACCTTAATATAAAATGATCTAATCGGGTCTCGGTTTGCCCTACCCTAGAAGTTTAATAGTGCATTTCACTCGTCATTTCATGCGCTTTGAGATGCCGCTAAGCACAATAAGCTATCTGGAATCGCAGCGACGTAAATTGAACAAATGTGAAAGAATTACGCCGCATTCTTATATTAACCGTAATATAAAATGATCTAATCGGGTCTCTGTTTGCCTTATCCTAGAAGTTTAATAGTGCATTTTACTCGCCATTCCACGCGCTTTAAGATGCCGCCTAGCCCAGTACGCTACCTGAAATAGGAGCGACGTAAGTTGAACAAATGTGATAGAATTACGCTGAATTCTTATATTAACCGTAATATAAAATGATCTAATCGGGTCTCTGTTTGCCTTATCCTAGAAGTTTGATTGTGCATTTTACTCGCCATTTCATGCGCTTTGAGATGCCGCTTAGCCCAATACGCTATCTGAAATAGGAGCGACGTAAATTGAACAAATGTGATAGAATTTTGCTGAATTCTTAAATTAACCACAATATAAAATGATCTAATCGGGTCTCTGTTCGCCCTACCCTAGTAGTTTAATTGTGCATTTTACTCGCCATTTCATGCGCTTTTCGATGCCGCTTATCCCAATACGCTATCTGAAATAGGAGCGACGTACGTTGAACAAATGTGATAGAATTTCGCTGAGTTCTTTTAAGAACCATAATGTAAAATGATCTAATCGGGTCTCTGTTCGCCCTAGCCTAGAAGTTTAATAGCGCATTTTATTCGCCGTTTCATGCGCCTTGAGATGCCGCTTAGCCCAATACGCTCTCTGAAATAGGAGCGACGTAAATTGAACAAATGTGATAGAATTTCCCTGAAATCTTATATTAAACAAAATATAAAATGATCTAATCTTGTCTCTGATTGCCCTATCATAGAAGTTTAGCAGTGCATTTTACTCGCCATTCCACGCGCTTTAAGATGCCGCCTAGCCCAGTACGCTATCTAAATTAGGAGCGACGTAAGTTGAACAAATGTGATAGAATTACGCTGAATTCTTATATTAACCGTAATATAAAATGACCTAATCGGGTCTCTGTTTGCCTTATCCTAGAAGTTTAGTATTGCACTTTACTCGCCATTTCATGCGCTTTGAGATGCCGCTTAGCCCAATACGCTATCTGAAATAGGAGCGACGTAAATTGAACAAATGTGATAGAATTTCGCTGAATTCTTACATTAACTATAATATAAAATGATCTAATCGGGTCACTGATTGCCCTACCCTAGAAGTTTAATAGTGCATTTTGCTCGCCATTTCATTCGCTTTGAGATGCCGCTTAGCCCAATACGCTATCTGAAATATGAGCGACGTAAATTGAACAAATGTGATATAATTTCGCTGAATTCTTAAATTAACTAAAATATAAAACGATCTAATCGGGTCACTGATTGCCCTACCCTAGAAGTTTAATAGTGCATTTTACTCGCCATTTCATGCGCTTTGAGATGCCGCTTAGGCCAATACGCTATCTGAAATATGAGCGACGTAAGTTGAACAAATGTGATAGAATTTCACTGAATTATTTTATTAACCAGAATGTAAAATGATCTAATCTGGTCTCTGTTCGCCCTAGCCTAGAAGTTTAATAGTGGATTTTACTCGGCATTCCACGCGCTTTAAGATGCCGCCTATCCCAGTACGCTATCTGAAATAGGAGCGACCTAAATTGAACGAATGTGATAGAATTTTGCTGAATTCTTAAATTAACCATAATATAAAATGATCTAATCGGGTCTCTGCTTGCCCTACCCTAGAAGTTTAATAGTGCATTTTAGTCGCCATTTCATGCGCTTTGAGATGCCGCTTCGCCCAATACGCTATCTGAAATAGGAGCGACGTAAATTGAACAAATGTGATAGAATTTCCCTGAAATCTTATATTAAACAAAATATAAAATGATCTAATCGGGTCTCTGATTGCCCTATCATAGAAGTTTAGCAGTGCATTTTGCTCGCCATTCCGCGCGCTTTAAGATGCCGCGTAGCCCAGTTCGCTATCTGAAATATGAGCGACGTAAATTGAACAAATGTGATAGAATTTCGCTGAATTCTTATATTAACCGTAATATTAAATGATCTAATCGGGTCTCTGTTTGCCTTATCCTAGAAGTTTAATATTGCATTTTACTCGCCATTCCACGCGCTTTAAGATGCCGCCTAGCCCAGTACGCTACGTGAAATAGGAGCGACGTAAGTTGAACAAATGTGATAGAAATACGCCGAATTCTTATATTAACCGTAATATAAAATGATCTAATCGGGTCTCTGTTTGCCTTATCCTAGAAGTTTAATAGTGCATTTTACTCGCCATTCCACGCACTTTAAGATGCCGCATAGCCCAGTACGCTACCTGAAATAGAAGCGACGTAAGTTGAACAAATGTGATAGAATTACGCTGAATTCTTATATTAACCGTAATATAAAATGATCTAATCGGGTCTCTGTTTGCCTTATCCTAGAAGTTTGATTGTGCATTTTACTCGCCATTTCATGCGCTTTGAGATGCCGCTTAGCCCAATACGCTATTTGAAATAGAAGCGACGTAAATTGAACAAATGTGATAGAATTTTGCTGAATGCTTAAATTAACCACAATATAAAATGATCTAATCGGGTCTCTGTTTGCCCTAACCTAGTAGTTTAATTGTGCATTTTACTCGCCATTTCATGCGCTTTGAGATGCCGCTTATCCCAATACGCTATCTGAAATAGGAGCGACGTAAGTTGAACAAATGTGATAGAATTTCGGTGAATTCTTATATTAACCAAAATATAAAATGATCTAATCGGGTCTCTGTTTGCTTTATCCTAGAAGTTTAGTATTGCATTTTACTCGCCATTTCATGCGCTTTGAGATGCCGCTTAGCCCAGTACGCTATCTAAATTAGGAGCGACGTAAGTTGAACAAATGTGATAGAATTACGCTGAATTCTTATATTAGCCGTAATATAAAATGATCTAATCGGGTCTCTGTTTGCCCTACCCTAGAAGTTTAATAGTCCATTTTATTCGCCATTTCATGCGCTTTGAGATGCCTGTTAGCCCAATACGCTAACTGAAATAGGAGCGACGTAAATAGAACAAATGTGATAGGATTTCCCTGAAATCTTATATTAAACAAAATATAAAATGATCTAATCGGTTCTCTGACTGCCCTATTATTGAAGTTTAACAGTGCATTTTACTCGCCATTCCACGCGCTTTAAGATGCCGCCTAGCCCAGTACGCTATCTGAAATAGGAGCGACGTAAATTCAACAAATGTGATAGAATCTTGCTGAATTCTTAAATTAACCATAATATAAAATGATCTAATCGGGTCTCTGTTTGCCCTACCCTAGAAGTTTAATAGTGCATTGTACTCGCCATTTCATGCGCTTTGAGATGCCGCTTAACCCAATACGCTATCTGAAATAGGAGCAACGAAAGTTGAACAAATGTGATAGAATTTCGCTGAATTATTTTATTAACCAGAATGTAAAATGATCTAATCAGGTCTCTGTTCGCCCTAGCCTAGAAGTTTAATAGTGCATTTTATTCGCCATTTGATGCGCTTTGTGATGCCGCATAGCCCAATACGCTATCTGAAATAGGAGCGACGTAAATTGAACAAATGTGATAGAATTTCCGTGAATCCGTATATTAACCTTAATGTAAAATGATCTAATCGGGTCTCTGTTCGCTCTACCATAGAAGTCTAATGGTGCATTTCACTCGCCATTTCATGCGCTTTGTGATGCCGCTTAGCCCAATACGCTATTTGAAATAGGAGCGACGTAAATTGAACAAATGTGATAGAATTTCGCTGAATTCTTAAAGTAACCTTAATATAAAATGATCTAATCGGGTCTCTGGTTTCCCTACCATAGAAGTTTAATAGTGCATTTTACTCGGCATTCCACGCGCCTTAAGATGCCGTCTAGCACAGTACGCTATCTGAAATAGGAGCGACGTAAATTGAACAAATCTGATAGAATTTCGCTGAATTCTTAAAGAAACCTTAATATAAAATGATCTAATCGGGTCTCGGTTTGCCCTACCCTAGAAGTTTAATAGTGCATTTCACTCGTCATTTCATGCGCTTTGAGATGCCGCTAAGCACAATAAGCTATCTGGAATCGCAGCGACGTAAATTGAACAAATGTGAAAGAATTACGCCGCATTCTTATATTAACCGTAATATAAAATGATCTAATCGGGTCTCTGTTTGCCTTATCCTAGAAGTTTAATAGTGCATTTTACTCGCCATTCCACGCGCTTTAAGATGCCGCCTAGCCCAGTACGCTACCTGAAATAGGAGCGACGTACGTTGAACAAATGTGATAGAATTTCGCTGAGTTCTTTTAAGAACCATAATGTAAAATGATCTAATCGGGTCTCTGTTCGCCCTAGCCTAGAAGTTTAATAGCGCATTTTATTCGCCGTTTCATGCGCCTTGAGATGCCGCTTAGCCCAATACGCTCTCTGAAATAGGAGCGAAGTAAATTGAACAAATGTGATAGAATTTCCCTGAAATCTTATATTAAACAAAATATAAAATGATCTAATCTTGTCTCTGATTGCCCTATCATAGAAGTTTAGCAGTGCATTTTACTCGCCATTCCACGCGCTTTAAGATGCCGCCTAGCCCAGTACGCTATCTAAATTAGGAGCGACGTAAGTTGAACAAATGTGATAGAATTACGCTGAATTCTTATATTAACCGTAATATAAAATGACCTAATCGGGTCTCTGTTTGCCTTATCCTAGAAGTTTAGTATTGCACTTTACTCGCCATTTCATGCGCTTTGAGATGCCGCTTAGCCCAATACGCTATCTGAAATAGGAGCGACGTAAATTGAACAAATGTGATAGAATTTCGCTGAATTCTTACATTAACTATAATATAAAATGATCTAATCGGGTCACTGATTGCCCTACCCTAGAAGTTTAATAGTGCATTTTGCTCGCCATTTCATTCGCTTTGAGATGCCGCTTAGCCCAATACGCTATCTGAAATATGAGCGACGTAAATTGAACAAATGTGATATAATTTCGCTGAATTCTTAAATTAACTAAAATATAAAATGATCTAATCGGGTCACTGATTGCCCTACCCTAGAAGTTTAATAGTGCATTTTACTCGCCATTTCATGCGCTTTGAGATGCCGCTTAGGCCAATACGCTATCTGAAATATGAGCGACGAAAGTTGAACAAATGTGATAGAATTTCACTGAATTATTTTATTAACCAGAATGTAAAATGATCTAATCTGGTCTCTGTTCGCCCTAGCCTAGAAGTTTAATAGTGGATTTTACTCGGCATTCCACGCGCTTTAAGATGCCGCCTATCCCAGTACGCTATCTGAAATAGGAGCGACCTAAATTGAACGAATGTGATAGAATTTTGCTGAATTCTTAAATTAACCATAATATAAAATGATCTAATCGGGTCTCTGCTTGCCCTACCCTAGAAGTTTAATAGTGCATTTTAGTCGCCATTTCATGCGCTTTGAGATGCCGCTTCGCCCAATACGCTATCTGAAATAGGAGCGACGTAAATTAAACAAATGTGATAGAATTTCCCTGAAATCTTATATTAAACAAAATATAAAATGATCTAATCGGGTCTCTGATTGCCCTATCATAGAAGTTTAGCAGTGCATTTTGCTCGCCATTCCGCGCGCTTTAAGATGCCGCGTAGCCCAGTTCGCTATCTGAAATATGAGCGACGTAAATTGAACAAATGTGATAGAATTTCGCTGAATTCTTATATTAACCCTAATATTAAATGATCTAATCGGGTCTCTGTTTGCCTTATCCTAGAAGTTTAATATTGCATTTTACTCGCCATTCCACGCGCTTTAAGATGCCGCCTAGCCCAGTACGCTACGTGAAATAGGAGCGACGTAAGTTGAACAAATGTGATAGAAATACGCCGAATTCTTATATTAACCGTAATATAAAATGATCTAATCGGGTCTCTGTTTGCCTTATCCTAGAAGTTTAATAGTGCATTTTACTCGCCATTCCACGCACTTTAAGATGCCGCATAGCCCAGTACGCTACCTGAAATAGAAGCGACGTAAGTTGAACAAATGTGATAGAATTACGCTGAATTCTTATATTAACCGTAATATAAAATGATCTAATCGGGTCTCTGTTTGCCTTATCCTAGAAGTTTGATTGTGCATTTTACTCGCCATTTCATGCGCTTTGAGATGCCGCTTAGCCCAATACGCTATTTGAAATAGAAGCGACGTAAATTGAACAAATGTGATAGAATTTTGCTGAATGCTTAAATTAACCACAATATAAAATGATCTAATCGGGTCTCTGTTTGCCCTAACCTAGTAGTTTAATTGTGCATTTTACTCGCCATTTCATGCGCTTTGAGATGCCGCTTATCCCAATACGCTATCTGAAATAGGAGCGACGTAAGTTGAACAAATGTGATAGAATTTCGGTGAATTCTTATATTAACCAAAATATAAAATGATCTAATCGGGTCTCTGTTTGCTTTATCCTAGAAGTTTAGTATTGCATTTTACTCGCCATTTCATGCGCTTTGAGATGCCGCTTAGCCCAGTACGCTATCTAAATTAGGAGCGACGTAAGTTGAACAAATGTGATAGAATTACGCTGAATTCTTATATTAACCGTAATATAAAATGATCTAATCGGGTCTCTGTTTGCCCTACCCTAGAAGTTTAATAGTCCATTTTATTCGCCATTTCATGCGCTTTGAGATGCCTGTTAGCCCAATACGCTAACTGAAATAGGAGCGACGTAAATAGAACAAATGTGATAGGATTTCCCTGAAATCTTATATTAAACAAAATATAAAATGATCTAATCGGGTCTCTGACTGCCCTATTATTGAAGTTTAACAGTGCATTTTACTCGCCATTCCACGCGCTTTAAGATGCCGCCTAGCCCAGTACGCTATCTGAAATAGGAGCGACGTAAATTCAACAAATGTGATAGAATCTTGCTGAATTCTTAAATTAACCATAATATAAAATGATCTAATCGGGTCTCTGTTTGCCCTACCCTAGAAGTTTAATAGTGCATTGTACTCGCCATTTCATGCGCTTTGAGATGCCGCTTAACCCAATACGCTATCTGAAATAGGAGCAACGAAAGTTGAACAAATGTGATAGAATTTCGCTGAATTATTTTATTAACCAGAATGTAAAATGATCTAATCAGGTCTCTGTTCGCCCTAGCCTAGAAGTTTAATAGTGCATTTTATTCGCCATTTGATGCGCTTTGTGATGCCGCATAGCCCAATACGCTATCTGAAATAGGAGCGACGTAAATTGAACAAATGTGATAGAATTTCCGTGAATCCGTATATTAACCTTAATGTAAAATGATCTAATCGGGTCTCTGTTCGCTCTACCATAGAAGTCTAATGGTGCATTTCACTCGCCATTTCATGCGCTTTGTGATGCCGCTTAGCCCAATACGCTATTTGAAATAGGAGCGAACGTAAATTGAACAAATGTGATAGAATTTCGCTGAATTCTTAAAGTAACCTTAATATAAAATGATCTAATCGGGTCTCTGGTTTCCCTACCATAGAAGTTTAATAGTGCATTTTACTCGGCATTCCACGCGCCTTAAGATGCCGTCTAGCACAGTACGCTATCTGAAATAGGAGCGACGTAAATTGAACAAATCTGATAGAATTTCGCTGAATTCTTAAAGTAACCTTAATATAAAATGATCTAATCGGGTCTCGGTTTGCCCTACCCTAGAAGTTTAATAGTGCATTTCACTCGTCATTTCATGCGCTTTGAGATGCCGCTAAGCACAATAAGCTATCTGGAATCGCAGCGACGTAAATTGAAGAAATGTGATAGAATTACGCCGCATTCTTATATTAACCGTAATATAAAATGATCTAATCGGGTCTCTGTTTGCCTTATCCTAGAAGTTTAATAGTGCATTTTACTCGCCATTCCACGCGCTTTGAGATGCCGCCTAGCCCAGTACGCTACCTGAAATAGGAGCGACGTAAGTTGAACAAATGTGATAGAATTACGCTGAATTCTTATATTAACCGTAATATAAAATGATCTAATCGGGTCTCTGTTTGCCTTATCCTAGAAGTTTGATTGTGCATTTTACTCGCCATTTCATGCGCTTTGAGATGCCGCTTAGCCCAATACGCTATCTGAAATAGAAGCGACGTAAATTGAACAAATGTGATAGAATTTTGCTGAATTCTTAAATTAACCACAATATAAAATGATCTAATCGGGTCTCTGTTCGCCCTACCCTAGTAGTTTAATTGTGCATTTTACTCGCCATTTCATGCGCTTTTCGATGCCGCTTATCCCAATACGCTATCTGAAATAGGAGCGACGTACGTTGAACAAATGTGATAGAATTTCGCTGAGTTCTTTTAAGAACCATAATGTAAAATGATCTAATCGGGTCTCTGTTCGCCCTAGCCTAGAAGTTTAATAGCGCATTTTATTCGCCGTTTCATGCGCCTTGAGATGCCGCTTAGCCCAATACGCTCTCTGAAATAGGAGCGACGTAAATTGAACAAATGTGATAGAATTTCCCTGAAATCTTATATTAAACAAAATATAAAATGATCTAATCGGGTCTCTGTTTGCCTTATCCTAGAAGTTTGATTGTGCATTTTACTCGCCATTTCATGCGCTTTGAGATGCCGCTTAGCCCAATACGCTATTTGAAATAGAAGCGACGTAAATTGAACAAATGTGATAGAATTTTGCTGAATGCTTAAATTAACCACAATATAAAATGATCTAATCGGGTCTCTGTTTGCCCTAACCTAGTAGTTTAATTGTGCATTTTACTCGCCATTTCATGCGCTTTGAGATGCCGCTTATCCCAATACGCTATCTGAAATAGGAGCGACGTAAGTTGAACAAATGTGATAGAATTTCGGTGAATTCTTATATTAACCAAAATATAAAATGATCTAATCGGGTCTCTGTTTGCTTTATCCTAGAAGTTTAGTATTGCATTTTACTCGCCATTTCATGCGCTTTGAGATGCCGCTTAGCCCAGTACGCTATCTAAATTAGGAGCGACGTAAGTTGAACAAATGTGATAGAATTACGCTGAATTCTTATATTAGCCGTAATATAAAATGATCTAATCGGGTCTCTGTTTGCCCTACCCTAGAAGTTTAATAGTCCATTTTATTCGCCATTTCATGCGCTTTGAGATGCCTGTTAGCCCAATACGCTAACTGAAATAGGAGCGACGTAAATAGAACAAATGTGATAGGATTTCCCTGAAATCTTATATTAAACAAAATATAAAATGATCTAATCGGGTCTCTGACTGCCCTATTATTGAAGTTTAAACAGTGCATTTTACTCGCCATTCCACGCGCTTTAAGATGCCGCCTAGCCCAGTACGCTATCTGAAATAGGAGCGACGTAAATTCAACAAATGTGATAGAATCTTGCTGAATTCTTAAATTAACCATAATATAAAATGATCTAATCGGGTCTCTGTTTGCCCTACCCTAGAAGTTTAATAGTGCATTGTACTCGCCATTTCATGCGCTTTGAGATGCCGCTTAACCCAATACGCTATCTGAAATAGGAGCAACGAAAGTTGAACAAATGTGATAGAATTTCGCTGAATTATTTTATTAACCAGAATGTAAAATGATCTAATCAGGTCTCTGTTCGCCCTAGCCTAGAAGTTTAATAGTGCATTTTATTCGCCATTTGATGCGCTTTGTGATGCCGCATAGCCCAATACGCTATCTGAAATAGGAGCGACGTAAATTGAACAAATGTGATAGAATTTCCGTGAATCCGTATATTAACCTTAATGTAAAATGATCTAATCGGGTCTCTGTTCGCTCTACCATAGAAGTCTAATGGTGCATTTCACTCGCCATTTCATGCGCTTTGTGATGCCGCTTAGCCCAATACGCTATTTGAAATAGGAGCGACGTAAATTGAACAAATGTGATAGAATTTCGCTGAATTCTTAAAGTAACCTTAATATAAAATGATCTAATCGGGTCTCTGGTTTCCCTACCATAGAAGTTTAATAGTGCATTTTACTCGGCATTCCACGCGCCTTAAGATGCCGTCTAGCACAGTACGCTATCTGAAATAGGAGCGACGTAAATTGAACAAATCTGATAGAATTTCGCTGAATTCTTAAAGTAACCTTAATATAAAATGATCTAATCGGGTCTCGGTTTGCCCTACCCTAGAAGTTTAATAGTGCATTTCACTCGTCATTTCATGCGCTTTGAGATGCCGCTAAGCACAATAAGCTATCTGGAATCGCAGCGACGTACATTGAACAAATGTGAAAGAATTACGCCGCATTCTTATATTAACCGTAATATAAAATGATCTAATCGGGTCTCTGTTTGCCTTATCCTAGAAGTTTAATAGTGCATTTTACTCGCCATTCCACGCGCTTTGAGATGCCGCCTAGCCCAGTACGCTACCTGAAATAGGAGCGACGTAAGTTGAACAAATGTGATAGAATTACGCTGAATTCTTATATTAACCGTAATATAAAATGATCTAATCGGGTCTCTGTTTGCCTTATCCTAGAAGTTTGATTGTGCATTTTACTCGCCATTTCATGCGCTTTGAGATGCCGCTTAGCCCAATACGCTATCTGAAATAGAAGCGACGTAAATTGAACAAATGTGATAGAATTTTGCTGAATTCTTAAATTAACCATAATATAAAATGATCTAATCGGGTCTCTGTTCGCCCTACCCTAGTAGTTTAATTGTGCATTTTACTCGCCATTTCATGCGCTTTTCGATGCCGCTTATCCCAATACGCTATCTGAAATAGGAGCGACGTACGTTGAACAAATGTGATAGAATTTCGCTGAGTTCTTTTAAGAACCATAATGTAAAATGATCTAATCGGGTCTCTGTTCGCCCTAGCCTAGAAGTTTAATAGCGCATTTTATTCGCCGTTTCATGCGCCTTGAGATGCCGCTTAGCCCAATACGCTCTCTGAAATAGGAGCGACGTAAATTGAACAAATGTGATAGAATTTCCCTGAAATCTTATATTAAACAAAATATAAAATGATCTAATCGGGTCTCTGTTTGCCTTATCCTAGAAGTTTGATTGTGCATTTTACTCGCCATTTCATGCGCTTTGAGATGCCGCTTAGCCCAATACGCTATTTGAAATAGAAGCGACGTAAATTGAACAAATGTGATAGAATTTTGCTGAATGCTTAAATTAACCACAATATAAAATGATCTAATCGGGTCTCTGTTTGCCCTAACCTAGTAGTTTAATTGTGCATTTTACTCGCCATTTCATGCGCTTTGAGATGCCGCTTATCCCAATACGCTATCTGAAATAGGAGCGACGTAAGTTGAACAAATGTGATAGAATTTCGGTGAATTCTTATATTAACCAAAATATAAAATGATCTAATCGGGTCTCTGTTTGCCTTATCCTAGAAGTTTAGTATTGCATTTTACTCGCCATTTCATGCGCTTTGAGATGCCGCTTAGCCCAACACGCTATCTGAAATAGGAGCGACGTAAATTGAACAAATGTGATAGAATTTCCCTGAAATCTTATATTAAACAAAATATAAAATGATCTAATCGGGTTTCTGATTGCCCTATCATAGAAGTTTAGTAGTGCATTCTACTCGCCATTCCACGCGCTTTAAGATGCCGCCTAGCCAAGTACGCTATCTGAAATAGGAGCGACGTAAATTGAACAAATGTGATAAAATTTTGCTGACATCTTAAATTAACCATAATATAAAATGATCTAATCGGGTCTCTGTTTGCCTTATCCTAGAAGTTTAATAGGGCATTTTACTCGCCATTTCATGCGCTTTGAAATGCCGCTTAGCCCAATACGCTATCTGAAATAGGAGCGACGTAAATTGAACAAATGTGATAGAATCTCGCTGAATACTTATATTAACCTTAATGTAAAATGATCTAATCGGGTCTCTGTTTGCCCTACCCTAGAAGTTTAATAGTGCATTTCACTCGTCACTTCATGCGCTTTGATATGCCGCTTAGCCCAATACGCTATCTGAAATAGGAGCGACGTAAATTGAACAAATGTGATAGAAATTCCCTGAAATCTTATATTAAACAAAATATAAAATGATGTAATCGGGTCTCTGATTACTGTATCATAGAAGTTTAGTATTGCATTTTACTCGCCCTTCCACGCGCTTTAAGATGCCGCCTAGCCCAGTACGCTATCTGAAATAGGAGCGACGTAAGATGAACAAATGTGATAGAATTACGCTGAATTCTTATATTAACCGTAATATAAAATGATCTAATCGGGTCTCTGTTTGCCTTATCCTAGATGTTTAATAGTGCATTTTACTCGCCATTTCATGCACTTTGAGATGCCGCTTAGCCCAATACGCTATCTGAAATAGGAGCGACGTAATTTGAACAAATGTGATAGAATTTCGCTTAATTCTTTTATTAAGCATAATGTAAAATGATCTGATCGGGTCTCTGTTCGCCCTAGCCTAGAAGTTTAGTAGTGCATTTTATTCGCCATTTCATGCGCTTTGAGAAGCCGCTTAGCCCAATACGCTATCTGAAATAGGAGCGACGTAAGTTGAACAAATGTGATAGAATTTTGCTGAATTCTTATATTAACCATAATATAAAATGATCTAATCGGGTCTCTGTTTGCCCTACCCTAGAAGTTTAATAGGGCATTTCACTCGACACTTCATGCGCTTTGAGATGCCGCTAAGCCCAATAAGCTATCTGAAATAGGAGCAACGTAAATTGAACAAATGTGATAGAATTTCGCTGAATTCTTACATTAACCATAATGTAAAATGATATAATCGTGTCTCTGTTTGCCCTGCCCTAGAAGTTTAATAGTGCATTTCACTCGTCACTTCATGCGCTTTGAGATGCCGCTAAGCACAATAAGCTATCTGTAATAGGAGCGACGTAAATTGAACAAATGTTATAGAATTTCCCTGAATTCTTATATTAACCAAAATATAAAATGATCTAATCGGGTCTCTGATTGCCCTATCATAGAAGTTTAGTAGTGCATTTTACTCGCCATTCCACGCGCTTTAAGATGCCGCCTAGCCCAGTACGCTATCTGAAATAGGAGCGACGTAAGTTGAACAAATGTGATAGAATTTCGTAGAATTCTTATATTAACCAAAATATAAAATGATCTAATCTGGTCTATGTTCGCCCTAGACTAGAAGTTTAATAGTGCATTTTGTTCCCCATTTCATGTGCTTTGAGATGCCGCTAAGGCCAATAAGCTGTCTGAAATAGGAGCGACGTAAATTGAACAAATGTGATAGAATTTCGCTGAATTCTTATATTAAACAAAATATAAAATGATGTAATCGCGTCTCTGTTTGCCCTACCCTAGAAGATTAATCGTGCACTTTACACGCCATTTCATGCGCTTTGAGATGCCGCTTAGCCCAATACGCTATCTGAAATAGGAGCGACGTAAATTGAACAAATGTGATAGAATTTCGCTGAATTCTTAAATTAACCATAATATAAAATGATCTAATCGGGTCCCTGTTTGCCCTACCCTTGAAGTTTAATAGTGCATTTCACTCGTCATATCATGCGCTTCGAGATGCCGCTTAGCCCAATACCCTATCTGAAATAGGAGCGACGTAAATTGAACAAATGTGATAGAATCTCGCTGAATACTTATATTAACCTTAATGTAAAATGATCTAATCGGGTCTCTGTTCGCCCTACCATAGAAGTCTAATAGTGCATTTCACTCGCCATTTCATGCACTTTGAGATGCCGCTTAGCCCAATACGCTATCTGAAATAGGAGCGACGTAATTTGAACAAATGTAATAGAATTTCTCTGAATTCTTTCATTAACCATAATGTAAAATGATTTGATCGGGTCTCTGTTCGCCCTAGCCTAGAAGTTGAGCAGTGCATTTTACTCGCCATTCCACGGGCTTTAAGATGGCGCCTAGCCCAGTACGCTATCTGAAATAGGAGCGACGTAAGTTGAACAAATGTGATAGAACTTTGCTGAATTCTTAAATTAACCATAATATAAAATGATCTAATCGGGTCTCTGCTTGCCCTACCCTAGAAGTTTAATAGTGCATTTCACTCGTCACTTCATGCGCTTTGAGATGCCGCTAAGCCCAATAAGCTATCTGAAATAGGAGCGACGTAAATTGAACAAACGTGATAGAATTTCGCTGAATTCTTACATTAACCATAATGTAAAATGATATAATCGTGTCTCTGTTTGCCCTACCCTAGAAGTTTAATAGTGCATTTCACTCGTCACGTCATGCGCTTTGAGATGCCGCTTAGCCCAATACGCTATCTGAAATAGGAGCGACGCAAATTGAACAAATGTGATAGAAATTCCCTGAAATCTTATATTAAACAAAATATAAAATGATGTAATCGGGTCTCTGATTACTGTATCATAGAAGTTTAGTATTGCATTTTACTCGCCCTTCCACGCGCTTTAAGATGCCGCCTAGCCCAGTACGCTATCTGAAATAGGAGCGACGTAAGATGAACAAATGTGATAGAATTACGCTGAATTCTTATATTAACCGTAATATAAAATGATCTAATCGGGTCTCTGTTTGCCTTATCCTAGATGTTTAATAGTGCATTTTACTCGCCATTTCATGCACTTTGAGATGCTGCTTAGCCCAATACGCTATCTGAAATAGGAGCGACGTAATTTGAACAAATGTGATAGAATTTCGCTTAATTCTTTTATTAAGCATAATGTAAAATGATCTGATCGGGTCTCTGTTCGCCCTAGCCTAGAAGTTTAGTAGTGTATTTTATTCGCCATTTCATGCGCTTTGAGAAGCCGCTTAGCCGAATACGGTACCTGAAATAGGAGCGACGTAAATTGAACAAATGTGATACAATATCCCTGAAATCTTATATTAAACAAAATATAAAATGATCTAATCGGGTCTCTGATTGCCCTATCATAGAAGTTTAGTAGTGCATTTTACTCGCCAATCCACGAGCTTTAAGATGCCGCCTAGCCCAGTACGCTATCTGAAATAGGAGCGACGTAAATTGAACATATGTGATAAAATTTAGCTGACATCTTAAATTAACCATAATACAAAATGATCTAATCGGATCTCTGTTTGCCCAACCCTAGAAGTTTAATAGTGCATTTTACTCGCCATTTCATGCGCCTTCCGATGCCTCTTAGCCCAATACGCTATCTGAAATAGGAGCGGCATAAATTGAACAAATGTGATAGAATTTCCCTGAAATCTTATATTAACCAAAATATAAAATGATCTAATCGTGTCTCTGATTGCCCTATCATAGAAGATTAATAGTGAATTTTACTCGCCACTCCACGCGGTTTAGGATGCCGCCTAGCCCAGTACGCTATCCGAAATAGGAGCGACGTAAATTGAACAAATGTGATAGAATTTTGCTGAATTCTTAAATTAACCATAATATAAAATGATCTAATCGGGTCTCTGTTTGCCCTACCCTAGAAGTTTAATAGTGCATTTTACTCGCCATTTCATGCGCTTTGAGATGCCACTTAGCCCAATACGCTATCTGAAATAGGAGCGACGAAAGTTGAACAAAGGTGATAGAATTTCGCTGAATTATTTTATTAACCAGAATGTAAAATGATCTAATCTGGTCTCTGTTCGCCCTAGCCTAGAAGTTTAATAGTGGATTTTACTCGGCATTCCACGCGCTTTAAGATGCCGCCTAGCCCAGTACGCAATCTGAAATAGGAGCGACCTAAATTGAACGAATGTGATAGAATTTTGCTGAATTCTTAAATTAACCATAATATAAAATGATCTAATCGGGTCTCTGCTTGCCCTACCTTAGAAGTTTAATAGTGCATTTTAGTCGCCATTTCATGCGCTTTGCGATGCCGCTTCGCCCAATACGCTATCTGAAATAGGAGCGACGAAAATTAAACAAATGTGATAGAATTTCCCTGAAATCTTAGATTAAACAAAATATAAAATGATCTAATCGGGTCTCTGATTGCCCTATCATAGAAGATTAGTAGTGCATTTTGCTCGCCATTCCACGCGCTTTAAGATGCCGCCTAGCCCAGTACGCTACCTGAAATAGGATCGACGTAAGTTGAACAAATGTGATAGAATTACGCTGAATTCTTATATTAACCGTAATATAAAATGATCTAATCGGGTCTCTGTTTGCCCTACCCTAGAAGTTTAATAGTGCATTTCACTCGCCATTTCATGCGCCTTCAAATGCCGCTTAGCCCAATACGCTATCTGAAATAGGGGCGACATAAATTGAACAAATGTGATAGAATTTCGCTGAATTCTTAAATTAACCATAATATAAAATGATCTAATCGGGTCTCTGTTTGCCCTACCCTAGAAGTTTAATAGTGCATTTCATTCGTCATTTACTGCGTTTTGAGATGCCGCAAAGCACAATAAGCTATCTGGAATAGCAGCGACGTAAATTGAACAAATGTGATAGAATTACGCCGCATTCTTATATTTACCGTAATATAAAATGATCTAATCGGGTCTCTGTTTGCCTTATCCTAGAAGTTTAATAGGGCATTTTACTCGCCATTTCATGCGCTTTGAAATGCCGCTTAGCCCAGTACGCTATCTGAAATAGGAGCTACGTAAATTGAACAAGTGTGATAGAATTTCACTGAATTCTTAAATTAACCATAATATAAAATGATCTAATCGGGTCTCTGTTTGACCTACCCTAGAAGTTTATTAGTGCATTTTACTCGCCATTTCATGTGCTTTGAGATGCCGCATAGCCCAATACGCTATCTGGAATAGGAGCGACGTAAATTGATCAAATGTGATAGAATTTCCCTGAATTCTTATATTAACCTTAATGTAAAATGATCTAATCGGGTCTCTGTTCGCCCTACCATAGAAGTTTAATAGTGCATTTTCCTCGCCATTTCATGCGCTTTGAGATGCCGCTTAGCCCAATACGCTATCTGAAATAGGAGCGACGTAAATTGAACAAATGTGATAGAATTTCGCTGAATTCTTATATTAACCAAAATATAAAATGATCTAATCGGGTCTCTGATTGCCCTATCATAGAAGATTAATAGTGAATTTTACTCGCCACTCCACGCGGTTTAGGATGCCGCCTAGCCCAGTACGCTATCCGAAATAGGAGCGACGTAAATTGAACAAGTGTGATAGAATTTTGCTGAATTCTTAAATTAACCATAATATAAAATGATCTAATCGGGTCTCTGTTCGCCCTACCATAGAAGTCTAATAGTGCATTTCACTCGCCATTCCACGCGCTTTAAGATGCCGCCCAGCCCAATACGCTATCTGAAATAGGAGCGACGTAAATTGAACAAATGTGATAGAATTTTGCTGAATTCTTAAATTAACCGTAATATAAAATGATCTAATCGGGTCTGTGTTTGCCCTAGCCTAGAAGTTTAAGAGTGCATTTTATTCGCCATTTCATGCGCTTTGAGATGCCGCTTAGCCGAATACGCTATCTGAATTAGGAGCGACGTAAATTGAACAAATGTGATACAAATTCCCTGAAATCTGATATTAAACAAAATATAAAATGATCTAATCGGGACTCTGATTGCCCTATCATAGAAGTTTGGTAGTGCACTTTACTCGCCATTCCACGCGCTTTAAGATGCCGCCTAGCCCAGTACGCTATCTGAAATAGGAGCGACGTAAATTGAACAGATGTGACAAAATTTAGCTGACATCTTAAATTAACCATAATACAAAATGATCTAATCGGATCTCTGTTTGCCCAACCCTAGAAGTTTAATAGTGCATTTTACTCGCCATTTCATGCGCCTTCCGATGCCTCTTAGCCCAATACGCTATCTGAAATAGGAGCGGCATAAATTGAACAAATGTGATAGAATTTCCCTGAAATCTTATATTAAACAAAATATAAAATGATCGAATCGGGTCACTGATTGCCCAACCCTAGACGTTTAATAGTGCATTTTCCTCGCCATTTCATGCGCTTTGAGATGCCGCTTAGCCCAATACGCTATCTGAAATACGAGCGACGTAAATTGAACAAATGTGATAGAATTTCGCTGAATTCTTATATTATCCAAAATATAAAATGATCTAATCGTGTCTCTGATTGCCCTATCATAGAAGATTAATAGTGAATTTTACTCGCCACTCCACGCGGTTTAGGATGCCGCCTAGCCCAGTACGCTATCCGAAATAGGAGCGACGTAAATTGAACAAATGTGATAGAATTTTGCTGAATTCTTAAATTAACCATAATATAAAATGATCTAATCGGGTCTCTGTTCGCCCGAGCCTAGAAGTTTAATAGTGGATTTTACTCGGCATTCCACGCGCTTTCAGATGCCGCCTAGCCCAGTACGCAATCTGAAATGGGAGCGACCTAAATTGAACGAATGTGATAGAATTTTGCTGAATTCTTAAATTAACCATAATATAAAATGATCTAATCGGGTCTCTGCTTGCGCTACCCTAGAAGTTTAATAGTGCATTTTAGTCGCCATTTCATGCGCTTTGAGATGCCGCATCGCCCAATACGCTATCTGAAATAGGAGCGACGAAAATCAAACAAATGTGATAGAATTTCCCTGAAATCTTATATTAAACAAAATATAAAATGATCTAATCGGGTCTCTGATTGCCCTGTCATAGAAGAATAGTAGTGCATTTTGCTCGCCATTCCACGCGCTTTAAGATGCCGCCTAGCCCAGTACGCTACCTGAAATGGGAGCGACGTAAGTTGAACAAATGTGATAGAATTACGCTGAATTCTTATATTAACCGTAATATAAAATGATCTAATCGGGCCTCTGTTTGCCCTACCCTAGAAGTTTAATAGTGCATTTCACTCGCCATTTCATGCGCCTTCAGATGCCGCTTAGCCCAATACGCTATCTGAAATAGGGGCGACGTAAATTGAACAAATGTGATAGAATTTCGCTGAATTCTTAAATTAACCATAATATAAAATGATCTAATCGGGTCTCTGTTTGCCCTACCCTAGAAGTTTAATAGTGCATTTCACTCGTCATTTCATGCGCTTTGAGATGCCGCTAATCACAATAAGCTATCTGGAATAGCAGTGACGTAAATTGAACAAATGTGATAGAATTACGCCGCATTCTTATATTTACCGTAATATAAAATGATCTAATCGGGTCTCTGTTTGCCCTACCCTAGAAGTTTAATAGTGCATTTTACTCGCCATTTCATGCGCTTTGAGATGCCACTTAGCCCAATACGCTATCTGAAATAGGAGCGACGAAAGTTGAACAAAGGTGATAGAATTTCGCTGAATTATTTTATTAACCAGAATGTAAAATGATCTAATCTGGTCTCTGTTCGCCCTAGCCTAGAAGTTTAATAGTGGATTTTACTCGGCATTCCACGCGCTTTAAGATACCGCCTAGCCCAGTACGCAATCTGAAATAGGAGCGACCTAAATTGAACGAATGTGATAGAATTTTGCTGAATTCTTAAATTAACCATAATATAAAATGATCTAATCGGGTCTCTGCTTGCCCTACCCTAGAAGTTTAATAGTGCATTTTAGTCGCCATTTCATGCGCTTTGAGATGCCGCTTCGCCCAATACGCTATCTGAAATAGGAGCGACGAAAATTAAACAAATGTGATAGAATTTCCCTGAAATCTTAGATTAAACAAAATATAAAATGATCTAATCGGGTCTCTGATTGCCCTATCATAGAAGATTAGTAGTGCATTTTGCTCGCCATTCCACGCGCTTTAAGATGCCGCCTAGCCCAGTACGCTACCTGAAATAGGATCGACGTAAGTTGAACAAATGTGATAGAATTACGCTGAATTCTTATATTAACCGTAATATAAAATGATCTAATCGGGTCTCTGTTTGCCCTACCCTAGAAGTTTAATAGTGCATTTCACTCGCCATTTCATGCGCCTTCAAATGCCGCTTAGCCCAATACGCTATCTGAAATAGGGGCGACATAAATTGGACAAATGTGATAGAATTTCGCTGAATTCTTAAATTAACCATAATATAAAATGATCTAATCGGGTCTCTGTTTGCCCTACCCTAGAAGTTTAATAGTGCATTTCACTCGTCATTTAATGCGCTTTGAGATGCCGCAAAGCACAATAAGCTATCTGGAATAGCAGCGACGTAAATTGAACAAATGTGATAGAATTACGCCGCATTCTTATATTTACCGTAATATAAAATGATCTAATCGGGTCTCTGTTTGCCTTATCCTAGAAGTTTAATAGGGCATTTTACTCGCCATTTCATGCGCTTTGAAATGCCGCTTAGCCCAGTACGCTATCTGAAATAGGAGCGACGTAAATTGAACAAGTGTGATAGAATTTCACTGAATTCTTAAATTAACCATAATATAAAATGATCTAATCGGGTCTCTGTTTGACCTACCCTAGAAGTTTATTAGTGCATTTTACTCGCCATTTCATGTGCTTTGAGATGCCGCATAGCCCAATACGCTATCTGGAATAGGAGCGACGTAAATTGATCAAATGTGATAGAATTTCCCTGAATTCTTATATTAACCTTAATGTAAAATGATATAATCGGGACTCTGTTCGCCCTACCATAGAAGTTTAATAGTGCATTTTCCTCGCCATTTCATGCGCTTTGAGATGCCGCTTAGCCCAATACGCTATCTGAAATTGGAGCGACGTAAATTGAACAAATGTGATAGAATTTCGCTGAATTCTTATATTAACCAAAATATAAAATGATCTAATCGGGTCTCTGATTGCCCTATCATAGAAGATTAATAGTGAATTTTACTCGCCACTCCACGCGGTTTAGGATGCCGCCTAGCCCAGTACGCTATCCGAAATAGGAGCGACGTAAATTGAACAAATGTGATAGAATTTTGCTGAATTGTTAAATTAACCATAATATAAAATGATCTAATCGGGTCTCTGTTTGCCCTACCCTAGAAGTTTAATAGTGAATTTTACTCGCCATTTCATGCGCTTTGAGATGCCACTTAGCCCAATACGCTATCTGAAATAGGAGCGACGAAAGTTGAACAAAGGTGATAGAATTTCGCTGAATTATTTTATTAACCAGAATGTAAAATGATCTAATCTGGTCTCTGTTCGCCCTAGCCTAGAAGTTTAATAGTGGATTTTACTCGGCATTCCACGCGCTTTAAGATGCCGCCTAGCCCAGTACGCAATCTGAAATAGGAGCGACCTAAATTGAACGAATGTGATAGAATTTTGCTGAATTCTTAAATTAACCATAATATAAAATGATCTAATCGGGTCTCTGCTTGCCCTACCCTAGAAGTTTAATAGTGCATTTTAGTCGCCATTTCATGCGCTTTGAGATGCCGCTTCGCCCAATACGCTATATGAAATAGGAGCGACGAAAATTAAACAAATGTGATAGAATTTCCCTGAAATCTTAGATTAAACAAAATATAAAATGATCTAATCGGGTCTCTGATTGCCCTATCATAGAAGTTTGGTAGTGCACTTTACTCGCCATTCCACGCGCTTTAAGATGCCGCCTAGCCCAGTACGCTATCTGAAATAGGAGCGACGTAAATTGAACAGATGTGACAAAATTTAGCTGACATCTTAAATTAACCATAATACAAAATGATCTAATCGGATCTCTGTTTGCCCAACCCTAGAAGTTTAATAGTGCATTTTACTCGCCATTTCATGCGCCTTCCGATGCCTCTAAGCCCAATACGCTATCTGAAATAGGAGCGGCATAAATTGAACAAATGTGATAGAATTTCCCTGAAATCTTATATTAACCAAAATATAAAATGATCTAATCGTGTCTCTGATTGCCCTATCATAGAAGATTAATAGTAAATTTTACTCGCCACTCCACGCGGTTTAGGATGCCGCCTAGCCCAGTACGCTATCCGAAATAGGAGCGACGTAAATTGAACAAATGTGATAGAATTTTGCTGAATTCTTAAATTAACCATAATATAAAATGATCTAATCGGGTCTCTGTTTGCCCTACCCTAGAAGTTTAATAGTGCATTTTACTCGCCATTTCATGCGCTTTGAGATGCCACTTAGCCCAATACGCTATCTGAAATAGGAGCGACGAAAGTTGAACAAAGGTGATAGAATTTCGCTGAATTATTTTATTAACCAGAATGTAAAATGATCTAATCTGGTCTCTGTTCGCCCTAGCCTAGAAGTTTAATAGTGGATTTTACTCGGCATTCCACGCGCTTTAAGATGCCGCCTAGCCCAGTACGCAATCTGAAATAGGAGCGACCTAAATTGAACGAATGTGATAGAATTTTGCTGAATTCTTAAATTAACCATAATATAAAATGATCTAATCGGGTCTCTGCTTGCCCTACCTTAGAAGTTTAATAGTGCATTTTAGTCGCCATTTCATGCGCTTTGAGATGCCGCTTCGCCCAATACGCTATCTGAAATAGGAGCGACGAAAATTAAACAAATGTGATAGAATTTCCCTGAAATCTTAGATTAAACAAAATATAAAATGATCTAATCGGGTCTCTGATTGCCCTATCATAGAAGATTAGTAGTGCATTTTGCTCGCCATTCCACGCGCTTTAAGATGCCGCCTAGCCCAGTACGCTACCTGAAATAGGATCGACGTAAGTTGAACAAATGTGATAGAATTACGCTGAATTCTTATATTAACCGTAATATAAAATGATCTAATCGGGTCTCTGTTTGCCCTACCCTAGAAGTTTAATAGTGCATTTCACTCGCCATTTCATGCGCCTTCAAATGCCGCTTAGCCCAATACGCTATCTGAAATAGGGGCGACATAAATTGAACAAATGTGATAGAATTTCGCTGAATTCTTAAATTAACCATAATATAAAATGATCTAATCGGGTCTCTGTTTGCCCTACCCTAGAAGTTTAATAGTGCATTTCACTCGTCATTTACTGCGTTTTGAGATGCCGCAAAGCACAATAAGCTATCTGGAATAGCAGCGACGTAAATTGAACAAATGTGATAGAATTACGCCGCATTCTTATATTTACCGTAATATAAAATGATCTAATCGGGTCTCTGTTTGCCTTATCCTAGAAGTTTAATAGGGCATTTTACTCGCCATTTCATGCGCTTTGAAATGCCGCTTAGCCCAGTACGCTATCTGAAATAGGAGCTACGTAAATTGAACAAGTGTGATAGAATTTCACTGAATTCTTAAATTAACCATAATATAAAATGATCTAATCGGGTCTCTGTTTGACCTACCCTAGAAGTTTATTAGTGCATTTTACTCGCCATTTCATGTGCTTTGAGATGCCGCATAGCCCAATACGCTATCTGGAATAGGAGCGACGTAAATTGATCAAATGTGATAGAATTTCCCTGAATTCTTATATTAACCTTAATGTAAAATGATCTAATCGGGTCTCTGTTCGCCCTACCATAGAAGTTTAATAGTGCATTTTCCTCGCCATTTCATGCGCTTTGAGATGCCGCTTAGCCCAATACGCTATCTGAAATAGGAGCGACGTAAATTGAACAAATGTGATAGAATTTCGCTGAATTCTTATATTAACCAAAATATAAAATGATCTAATCGGGTCTCTGATTGCCCTATCATAGAAGATTAATAGTGAATTTTACTCGCCACTCCACGCGGTTTAGGATGCCGCCTAGCCCAGTACGCTATCCGAAATAGGAGCGACGTAAATTGAACAGATGTGATAGAATTTTGCTGAATTCTTAAATTAACCGTAATATAAAATGATCTAATCGGGTCTCTGTTTGCCCTATCCTAGAAGTTTAAGAGTGCATTTTACTCGCCATTTCATGCGCCTTCCGATGCCTCTTAGCCCAATACGCTATCTGAAATAGGAGCGGCATAAATTGAACAAATGTGATAGAATTTTGCTGAATTCTTAAATTAACCGTAATATAAAATGATCTAATCGGGTCTCTGTTTGCCCTAGCCTAGAAGTTTAAGAGTGCATTTTATTCGCCATTTCATGCGCTTTGAGACGCCGCTTAGCCGAATACGCTATCTGAAATAGGAGCCACGTAAATTGAACAAATGCGATAGAATTTCCCTGAAATCTTATATTAAACAAAATATAAAATGATCTAATCGGGTCTCTGATTGCCCTGTCATAGAAGCTTAGTAGTGCATTTTACTCGCCATTCCACGCGCTTTAAGATGCCGCCTAGCCCAGTACGCTATCTGAAATACGAGCGACGTAAATTGAACAAGTGTGATAGAATGTTGCTGAATTCTTAAATTAACTATAATATAAAATGATCTAATCGGGTCTCTGTTCGCCCTACCATAGAAGTCTAATAGTGCATTTCACTCGCCATTCCACGCGCTTTAAGATGCCACCGAGCCCAGTACGCTATCTGAAGTAGGAACGACGTAAATTGAACAAATGTGATAGAATTTTGCTGAATTCTTAAATTAACCATAATATAAAATGATCTTATCGTGTCTCTGATTGCCCTATCATAGAAGTTTAATGGTGCATTTTACTCGCCATTCCACGCGCTTTAAGATGCCGCCTAGCCCAGTACGCTATCTGAAATAGGAGCGACGTAAGTTGTACAAATGTGATAGAATTTCGCTGAATTCTTTTATTAACCATCATGTAAAATGATCTAATCGGGTCTCTGTTTGCCCTACCCTAGAAGTTTAATAGTGCATTTTATTCGCCATTCCATGAGCTTTGAGATGCCGCTTGGCCCAATTCGCTATCTGAAATAGGAGCGACGTACATTGAACAAATGTGATAGGATTTCGCTGAATTCTCATATTAACCAAAATATAAAATGATCTAATCGGGTCTCTGATTGCCCTATCATAGAAGGCTAGTAGTGCATTCTACTCGCTATTCCACGCGCTTTAAGATGGCGGCTAGCCCAGTAGGCTATCTGAAATAGGAGTGACGTAAATTGAACAAATGTGATAGAATTACGCTTAATTCTTATATTAACCGTAATATAAAATGATCTAATCGGGTCTCTGTTTGTCCTACCCTAGAAGTTTAATAGTGCATTTCACTCGTAATTTCATGCGCTTTGAGATGCCGCTTAGCCCAATACGCTATCTGAAATCGGAGCGACGTAACTTGAACAAATGTGATAGAATTTCCCTGAATTCTTATATTATCCTTAATGTAAAATGATCTAATCGGGTCTCTGTTCGACCTACCCTAGAAGTTTAGTAGTGCATTTCACTCGTCATTTCATGCGCTTTGAGATGCCGCTTAGCCCAATACGCTATCTGAAATTGGAGCGACGTAAATTGAACAAATGTGATAGAATTTCGCTGAATTCTTTTATTAACCGTAATGTAAAATGATCTAATCGGGTCTCTGTTCGCCCTAGCCTATAAGTTTAATAGTGCATTTTATTCGCCATCTCATGCGCTTTGAGATGCCGCTTAGCCCAATACGCTATCTGGAATAGGAGCGACGTAAATTGATCAAATGTGATAGAATTTCCCTGAATTCTTATATTAACCTTAATGTAAAATGATCTAATCGGGTCTCTGTTCGCCCTACCATAGAAGTTTAATAGTGCATTTTCCTCGCCATTTCATGCGCTTTGAGATGCCGCTTAGCCCAATACGCTATCTGAAATAGGAGCGACGTAAATTGAACAAATGTGATAGAATTTCGCTGAATTCTTATATTAACCAAAATATAAAATGATCTAATCGGGTCTCTGATTGCCCTATCATAGAAGATTAATAGTGAATTTTACTCGCCACTCCACGCGGTTTAGGATGCCGCCTAGCCCAGTACGCTATCCGAAATAGGAGCGACGTAAATTGAACAGATGTGATAGAATTTTGCTGAATTCTTAAATTAACCGTAATATAAAATGATCTAATCGGGTCTCTGTTTGCCCTATCCTAGAAGTTTAAGAGTGCATTTTACTCGCCATTTCATGCGCCTTCCGATGCCTCTTAGCCCAATACGCTATCTGAAATAGGAGCGGCATAAATTGAACAAATGTGATAGAATTTTGCTGAATTCTTAAATTAACCGTAATATAAAATGATCTAATCGGGTCTCTGTTTGCCCTAGCCTAGAAGTTTAAGAGTGCATTTTATTCGCCATTTCATGCGCTTTGAGACGCCGCTTAGCCGAATACGCTATCTGAAATAGGAGCCACGTAAATTGAACAAATGCGATAGAATTTCCCTGAAATCTTATATTAAACAAAATATAAAATGATCTAATCGGGTCTCTGATTGCCCTGTCATAGAAGCTTAGTAGTGCATTTTACTCGCCATTCCACGCGCTTTAAGATGCCGCCTAGCCCAGTACGCTATCTGAAATACGAGCGACGTAAATTGAACAAGTGTGATAGAATGTTGCTGAATTCTTAAATTAACTATAATATAAAATGATCTAATCGGGTCTCTGTTCGCCCTACCATAGAAGTCTAATAGTGCATTTCACTCGCCATTCCACGCGCTTTAAGATGCCACCGAGCCCAGTACGCTATCTGAAGTAGGAACGACGTAAATTGAACAAATGTGATAGAATTTTGCTGAATTCTTAAATTAACCATAATATAAAATGATCTTATCGTGTCTCTGATTGCCCTATCATAGAAGTTTAATGGTGCATTTTACTCGCCATTCCACGCGCTTTAAGATGCCGCCTAGCCCAGTACGCTATCTGAAATAGGAGCGACGTAAGTTGTACAAATGTGATAGAATTTCGCTGAATTCTTTTATTAACCATCATGTAAAATGATCTAATCGGGTCTCTGTTTGCCCTACCCTAGAAGTTTAATAGTGCATTTTATTCGCCATTCCATGAGCTTTGAGATGCCGCTTGGCCCAATTCGCTATCTGAAATAGGAGCGACGTAAATTGAACAAATGTGATAGGATTTCGCTGAATTCTCATATTAACCAAAATATAAAATGATCTAATCGGGTCTCTGATTGCCCTATCATAGAAGGCTAGTAGTGCATTCTACTCGCTATTCCACGCGCTTTAAGATGGCGGCTAGCCCAGTAGGCTATCTGAAATAGGAGTGACGTAAATTGAACAAATGTGATAGAATTACGCTTAATTCTTATATTAACCGTAATATAAAATGATCTAATCGGGTCTCTGTTTGTCCTACCCTAGAAGTTTAATAGTGCATTTCACTCGTAATTTCATGCGCTTTGAGATGCCGCTTAGCCCAATACGCTATCTGAAATCGGAGCGACGTAACTTGAACAAATGTGATAGAATTTCCCTGAATTCTTATATTATCCTTAATGTAAAATGATCTAATCGGGTCTCTGTTCGACCTACCCTAGAAGTTTAATAGTGCATTTCACTCGTCATTTCATGCGCTTTGAGATGCCGCTTAGCCCAATACGCTATCTGAAATTGGAGCGACGTAAATTGAACAAATGTGATAGAATTTCGCTGAATTCTTTTATTAACCGTAATGTAAAATGATCTAATCGGGTCTCTGTTCGCCCTAGCCTATAAGTTTAATAGTGCATTTTATTCGCCATCTCATGCGCTTTGAGATGCCGCTTAGCCCAATACGCTATCTGGAATAGGAGCGACGTAAATTGATCAAATGTGATAGAATTTCCCTGAATTCTTATATTAACCTTAATGTAAAATGATCTAATCGGGTCTCTGTTCGCCCTACCATAGAAGTTTAATAGTGCATTTTACTCGCCATTTCATGCGCTTTGAGATGCCGCTTAGCCCAATACGCTATCTGAAATAGGAGCGACGTAAATTGAACAAATGTGATAGAATTTCGCTGAATTCTTATATTAACCAAAATATAAAATGATCTAATCGGGTCTCTGATTGCCCTATCATAGAAGATTAATAGTGAATTTTACTCGCCACTCCACGCGGTTTAGGATGCCGCCTAGCCCAGTACGCTATCCGAAATAGGAGCGACGTAAATTGAACAAGTGTGATAGAATTTTGCTGAATTCTTAAATTAACCATAATATAAAATGATCTAATCGGGTCTCTGTTCGCCCTACCATAGAAGTCTAATAGTGCATTTCACTCGCCATTCCACGCGCTTTAAGATGCCGCCCAGCCCAATACGCTATCTGAAATAGGAGCGACGTAAATTGAACAAATGTGATAGAATTTTGCTGAATTCTTAAATTAACCGTAATATAAAATGATCTAATCGGGTCTGTGTTTGCCCTAGCCTAGAAGTTTAAGAGTGCATTTTATTCGCCATTTCATGCGCTTTGAGATGCCGCTTAGCCGAATACGCTATCTGAATTAGGAGCGACGTAAATTGAACAAATGTGATACAAATTCCCTGAAATCTGATATTAAACAAAATATAAAATGATGTAATCGGGACTCTGATTGCCCTATCATAGAAGTTTGGTAGTGCACTTTACTCGCCATTCCACGCGCTTTAAGATGCCGCCTAGCCCAGTACGCTATCTGAAATAGGAGCGACGTAAATTGAACAGATGTGACAAAATTTAGCTGACATCTTAAATTAACCATAATACAAAATGATCTAATCGGATCTCTGTTTGCCCAACCCTAGAAGTTTAATAGTGCATTTTACTCGCCATTTCATGCGCCTTCCGATGCCTCTTAGCCCAATACGCTATCTGAAATAGGAGCGGCATAAATTGAACAAATGTGATAGAATTTCCCTGAAATCTTATATTAAACAAAATATAAAATGATCGAATCGGGTCACTGATTGCCCAACCCTAGACGTTTAATAGTGCATTTTCCTCGCCATTTCATGCGCTTTGAGATGCCGCTTAGCCCAATACGCTATCTGAAATACGAGCGACGTAAATTGAACAAATGTGATAGAATTTCGCTGAATTCTTATATTATCCAAAATATAAAATGATCTAATCGTGTCTCTGATTGCCCTATCATAGAAGATTAATAGTGAATTTTACTCGCCACTCCACGCGGTTTAGGATGCCGCCTAGCCCAGTACGCTATCCGAAATAGGAGCGACGTAAATTGAACAAATGTGATAGAATTTTGCTGAATTCTTAAATTAACCATAATATAAAATGATCTAATCGGGTCTCTGTTCGCCCGAGCCTAGAAGTTTAATAGTGGATTTTACTCGGCATTCCACGCGCTTTCAGATGCCGCCTAGCCCAGTACGCAATCTGAAATGGGAGCGACCTAAATTGAACGAATGTGATAGAATTTTGCTGAATTCTTAAATTAACCATAATATAAAATGATCTAATCGGGTCTCTGCTTGCGCTACCCTAGAAGTTTAATAGTGCATTTTAGTCGCCATTTCATGCGCTTTGAGATGCCGCATCGCCCAATACGCTATCTGAAATAGGAGCGACGAAAATCAAACAAATGTGATAGAATTTCCCTGAAATCTTATATTAAACAAAATATAAAATGATCTAATCGGGTCTCTGATTGCCCTGTCATAGAAGAATAGTAGTGCATTTTGCTCGCCATTCCACGCGCTTTAAGATGCCGCCTAGCCCAGTACGCTACCTGAAATGGGAGCGACGTAAGTTGAACAAATGTGATAGAATTACGCTGAATTCTTATATTAACCGTAATATAAAATGATCTAATCGGGCCTCTGTTTGCCCTACCCTAGAAGTTTAATAGTGCATTTCACTCGTCATTTCATGCGCTTTGAGATGCCGCTAATCACAATAAGCTATCTGGAATAGCAGTGACGTAAATTGAACAAATGTGATAGAATTACGCCGCATTCTTATATTTACCGTAATATAAAATGATCTAATCGGGTCTCTGTTTGCCCTACCCTAGAAGTTTAATAGTGCATTTTACTCGCCATTTCATGCGCTTTGAGATGCCACTTAGCCCAATACGCTATCTGAAATAGGAGCGACGAAAGTTGAACAAAGGTGATAGAATTTCGCTGAATTATTTTATTAACCAGAATGTAAAATGATCTAATCTGGTCTCTGTTCGCCCTAGCCTAGAAGTTTAATAGTGGATTTTACTCGGCATTCCACGCGCTTTAAGATACCGCCTAGCCCAGTACGCAATCTGAAATAGGAGCGACCTAAATTGAACGAATGTGATAGAATTTTGCTGAATTCTTAAATTAACCATAATATAAAATGATCTAATCGGGTCTCTGCTTGCCCTACCCTAGAAGTTTAATAGTGCATTTTAGTCGCCATTTCATGCGCTTTGAGATGCCGCTTCGCCCAATACGCTATCTGAAATAGGAGCGACGAAAATTAAACAAATGTGATAGAATTTCCCTGAAATCTTAGATTAAACAAAATATAAAATGATCTAATCGGGTCTCTGATTGCCCTATCATAGAAGATTAGTAGTGCATTTTGCTCGCCATTCCACGCGCTTTAAGATGCCGCCTAGCCCAGTACGCTACCTGAAATAGGATCGACGTAAGTTGAACAAATGTGATAGAATTACGCTGAATTCTTATATTAACCGTAATATAAAATGATCTAATCGGGTCTCTGTTTGCCCTACCCTAGAAGTTTAATAGTGCATTTCACTCGCCATTTCATGCGCCTTCAAATGCCGCTTAGCCCAATACGCTATCTGAAATAGGGGCGACATAAATTGAACAAATGTGATAGAATTTCGCTGAATTCTTAAATTAACCATAATATAAAATGATCTAATCGGGTCTCTGTTTGCCCTACCCTAGAAGTTTAATAGTGCATTTCACTCGTCATTTAATGCGCTTTGAGATGCCGCAAAGCACAATAAGCTATCTGGAATAGCAGCGACGTAAATTGAACAAATGTGATAGAATTACGCCGCATTCTTATATTTACCGTAATATAAAATGATCTAATCGGGTCTCTGTTTGCCTTATCGTAGAAGTTTAATAGGGCATTTTACTCGCCATTTCATGCGCTTTGAAATGCCGCTTAGCCCAGTACGCTATCTGAAATAGGAGCGACGTAAATTGAACAAGTGTGATAGAATTTCACTGAATTCTTAAATTAACCATAATATAAAATGATCTAATCGGGTCTCTGTTTGACCTACCCTAGAAGTTTATTAGTGCATTTTACTCGCCATTTCATGTGCTTTGAGATGCCGCATAGCCCAATACGCTATCTGGAATAGGAGCGACGTAAATTGATCAAATGTGATAGAATTTCCCTGAATTCTTATATTAACCTTAATGTAAAATGATATAATCGGGTCTCTGTTCGCCCTACCATAGAAGTTTAATAGTGCATTTTCCTCGCCATTTCATGCGCTTTGAGATGCCGCTTAGCCCAATACGCTATCTGAAATAGGAGCGACGTAAATTGAACAAATGTGATAGAATTTCGCTGAATTCTTATATTAACCAAAATATAAAATGATCTAATCGGGTCTCTGATTGCCCTATCATAGAAGATTAATAGTGAATTTTACTCGCCACTCCACGCGGTTTAGGATGCCGCCTAGCCCAGTACGCTATCCGAAATAGGAGCGACGTAAATTGAACAAATGTGATAGAATTTTGCTGAATTGTTAAATTAACCATAATATAAAATGATCTAATCGGGTCTCTGTTTGCCCTACCCTAGAAGTTTAATAGTGAATTTTACTCGCCATTTCATGCGCTTTGAGATGCCACTTAGCCCAATACGCTATCTGAAATAGGAGCGACGAAAGTTGAACAAAGGTGATAGAATTTCGCTGAATTATTTTATTAACCAGAATGTAAAATGATCTAATCTGGTCTCTGTTCGCCCTAGCCTAGAAGTTTAATAGTGAATTTTACTCGGCATTCCACGCGCTTTAAGATGCCGCCTAGCCCAGTACGCAATCTGAAATAGGAGCGACCTAAATTGAACGAATGTGATAGAATTTTGCTGAATTCTTAAATTAACCATAATATAAAATGATCTAATCGGGTCTCTGCTTGCCCTACCCTAGAAGTTTAATAGTGCATTTTAGTCGCCATTTCATGCGCTTTGAGATGCCGCTTCGCCCAATACGCTATATGAAATAGGAGCGACGAAAATTAAACAAATGTGATAGAATTTCCCTGAAATCTTAGATTAAACAAAATATAAAATGATCTAATCGGGTCTCTGATTGCCCTATCATAGAAGTTTGGTAGTGCACTTTACTCGCCATTCCACGCGCTTTAAGATGCCGCCTAGCCCAGTACGCTATCTGAAATAGGAGCGACGTAAATTGAACAGATGTGACAAAATTTAGCTGACATCTTAAATTAACCATAATACAAAATGATCTAATCGGATCTCTGTTTGCCCAACCCTAGAAGTTTAATAGTGCATTTTACTCGCCATTTCATGCGCCTTCCGATGCCTCTTAGCCCAATACGCTATCTGAAATAGGAGCGGCATAAATTGAACAAATGTGATAGAATTTCCCTGAAATCTTATATTAACCAAAATATAAAATGATCTAATCGTGTCTCTGATTGCCCTATCATAGAAGATTAATAGTGAATTTTACTCGCCACTCCACGCGGTTTAGGATGCCGCCTAGCCCAGTACGCTATCCGAAATAGGAGCGACGTAAATTGAACAAATGTGATAGAATTTTGCTGAATTCTTAAATTAACCATAATATAAAATGATCTAATCGGGTCTCTGTTTGCCCTACCCTAGAAGTTTAATAGTGCATTTTACTCGCCATTTCATGCGCTTTGAGATGCCACTTAGCCCAATACGCTATCTGAAATAGGAGCGACGGAAGTTGAACAAAGGTGATAGAATTTCGCTGAATTATTTTATTAACCAGAATGTAAAATGATCTAATCTGGTCTCTGTTCGCCCTAGCCTAGAAGTTTAATAGTGGATTTTACTCGGCATTCCACGCGCTTTAAGATGCCGCCTAGCCCAGTACGCAATCTGAAATAGGAGCGACCTAAATTGAACGAATGTGATAGAATTTTGCTGAATTCTTAAATTAACCATAATATAAAATGATCTAATCGGGTCTCTGCTTGCCCTACCTTAGAAGTTTAATAGTGCATTTTAGTCGCCATTTCATGCGCTTTGAGATGCCGCTTCGCCCAATACGCTATCTGAAATAGGAGCGACGAAAATTAAACAAATGTGATAGAATTTCCCTGAAATCTTAGATTAAACAAAATATAAAATGATCTAATCGGGTCTCTGATTGCCCTATCATAGAAGATTAGTAGTGCATTTTGCTCGCCATTCCACGCGCTTTAAGATGCCGACTAGCCCAGTACGCTACCTGAAATAGGATCGACGTAAGTTGAACAAATGTGATAGAATTACGCTGAATTCTTATATTAACCGTAATATAAAATGATCTAATCGGGTCTCTGTTTGCCCTACCCTAGAAGTTTAATAGTGCATTTCACTCGCCATTTCATGCGCCTTCAAATGCCGCTTAGCCCAATACGCTATCTGAAATAGGGGCGACATAAATTGAACAAATGTGATAGAATTTCGCTGAATTCTTAAATTAACCATAATATAAAATGATCTAATCGGGTCTCTGTTTGCCCTACCCTAGAAGTTTAATAGTGCATTTCACTCGTCATTTACTGCGTTTTGAGATGCCGCAAAGCACAATAAGCTATCTGGAATAGCAGCGACGTAAATTGAACAAATGTGATAGAATTACGCCGCATTCTTATATTTACCGTAATATAAAATGATCTAATCGGGTCTCTGTTTGCCTTATCCTAGAAGTTTAATAGGGCATTTTACTCGCCATTTCATGCGCTTTGAAATGCCGCTTAGCCCAGTACGCTATCTGAAATAGGAGCTACGTAAATTGAACAAGTGTGATAGAATTTCACTGAATTCTTAAATTAACCATAATATAAAATGATCTAATCGGGTCTCTGTTCGCCCTACCATAGAAGTTTAATAGTGCATTTTCCTCGCCATTTCATGCGCTTTGAGATGCCGCTTAGCCCAATACGCTATCTGAAATAGGAGCGACGTAAATTGAACAAATGTGATAGAATTTCGCTGAATTCTTATATTAACCAAAATATAAAATGATCTAATCGGGTCTCTGATTGCCCTATCATAGAAGATTAATAGTGAATTTTACTCGCCACTCCACGCGGTTTAGGATGCCGCCTAGCCCAGTACGCTATCCGAAATAGGAGCGACGTAAATTGAACAAGTGTGATAGAATTTTGCTGAATTCTTAAATTAACCATAATATAAAATGATCTAATCGGGTCTCTGTTCGCCCTACCATAGAAGTCTAATAGTGCATTTCACTCGCCATTCCACGCGCTTTAAGATGCCGCCCAGCCCAATACGCTATCTGAAATAGGAGCGACGTAAATTGAACAAATGTGATAGAATTTTGCTGAATTCTTAAATTAACCGTAATATAAAATGATCTAATCGGGTCTGTGTTTGCCCTAGCCTAGAAGTTTAAGAGTGCATTTTATTCGCCATTTCATGCGCTTTGAGATGCCGCTTAGCCGAATACGCTATCTGAATTAGGAGCGACGTAAATTGAACAAATGTGATACAAATTCCCTGAAATCTGATATTAAACAAAATATAAAATGATCTAATCGGGACTCTGATTGCCCTATCATAGAAGTTTGGTAGTGCACTTTACTCGCCATTCCACGCGCTTTAAGATGCCGCCTAGCCCAGTACGCTATCTGAAATAGGAGCGACGTAAATTGAACAGATGTGACAAAATTTAGCTGACATCTTAAATTAACCATAATACAAAATGATCTAATCGGATCTCTGTTTGCCCAACCCTAGAAGTTTAATAGTGCATTTTACTCGCCATTTCATGCGCCTTCCGATGCCTCTTAGCCCAATACGCTATCTGAAATAGGAGCGGCATAAATTGAACAAATGTGATAGAATTTTGCTGAATTCTTAAATTAACCGTAATATAAAATGATCTAATCGGGTCTCTGTTTGCCCTAGCCTAGAAGTTTAAGAATGCATTTTATTCGCCATTTCATGCGCTTTGAGATGTCGCTTAGCCGAATACGCTATCTGAATTAGGAGCGACGTAAATTGTACAAATGTGATACAAATTCCCTGAAATCTGATATTAACCAAAATATAAAATGATCTAATCGGGTCTCTGATTGCCCTATCATAGAAGTTTAGTAGTGCACTTTACTCGCCATTCCACTCGCTTTAAGATGCCGCCTAGCCCAGTACGCTATCTGAAATAGGAGCGACGTAAATTGAACAGATGTGATAAAATTTAGCTGACATCTTAAATTAACCATAATATAAAATGATCTAATTGGGTCTCTGTTTGCCCAACCCTAGAAGTTTAATAGTGCATTTTACTCGCCATTTCATGCGCCTTCAGATGCCTCTTAGCCCAATACGCTATCTGAAATAGGAGCGACGTAAATTGAACAAATGTGATAGAATTTTGCTGAATTCTTAAATTAACCATAATATAAAATGATCTAATCGGGTCTCTGTTCGCCCGAGCCTAGAAGTTTAATAGTGGATTTTACTCGGCATTCCACGCGCTTTAAGATGCCGCCTAGCCCAGTACGCAATCTGAAATGGGAGCGACCTAAATTGAACGAATGTGATAGAATTTTGCTGAATTCTTAAATTAACCATAATATAAAATGATCTAATCGGGTCTCTGCTTGCGCTACCCTAGAAGTTTAATAGTGCATTTTAGTCGCCATTTCATGCGCTTTGAGATGCCGCATCGCCCAATACGCTATCTGAAATAGGAGCGACGAAAATCAAACAAATGTGATAGAATTTCCCTGAAATCTTATATTAAACAAAATATAAAATGATCTAATCGGGTCTCTGATTGCCCTGTCATAGAAGAATAGTAGTGCATTTTGCTCGCCATTCCACGCGCTTTAAGATGCCGCCTAGCCCAGTACGCTACCTGAAATGGGAGCGACGTAAGTTGAACAAATGTGATAGAATTACGCTGAATTCTTATATTAACCGTAATATAAAATGATCTAATCGGGCCTCTGTTTGCCCTACCCTAGAAGTTTAATAGTGCATTTAACTCGCCATTTCATGCGCCTTCAGATGCCGCTTAGCCCAATACGCTATCTGAAATAGGGGCGACGTAAATTGAACAAATGTGATAGAATTTCGCTGAATTCTTAAATTAACCATAATATAAAATGATCTAATCGGGTCTCTGTTTGCCCTACCCTAGAAGTTTAATAGTGCATTTCACTCGTCATTTCATGCGCTTTGAGATGCCGCTAATCACAATAAGCTATCTGGAATAGCAGTGACGTAAATTGAACAAATGTGATAGAATTACGCCGCATTCTTATATTTACCGTAATATAAAATGATCTAATCGGGTCTCTGATTGCCCTATCATAGAAGTTTAGTAGTGCATTTTACTCGCCATTCCATGCGCTTTAAGATGCCGCCTAGCCCAGTACGCTATCTGAAATAGGAGCGACGTAAATTGAACAAGTGTGATAGAATTTTGCTGAATTCTTAAATTAACCATAATATAAAATGATCTAATCGGGTCTCTGTTCGCGCTACCATAGAAGTCTAATAGTGCATTTCACTCGCAATTCTACGCGCTTTAAGATGCCGCCTAGCCCAATACGCTATCTGAAATAGGAGCGACGTAAATTGAACAAATGTGATAGAATTTTGCTGAATTCTTAAATTAACCGTAATATAAAATGATCTAATCGGGTCTCTGTTTGCCCTAGCCTAGAAGTTTAAGAGTGCATTTTATTCGCCATTTCATGCGCTTTGAGATGTCGCTTAGCCGATTACGCTATCTGAATTAGGAGCGACGTAAATTGTACAAATGTGATACAAATTCCCTGAAATCTGATATTAAACAAAATATAAAATGATCTAATCGGGTCTCTGATTGCCCTATCATAGAAGTTTAGTAGTGCACTTTACTCGCCATTCCACTCGCTTTAAGATGCCGCCTAGCCCAGTACGCTATCTGAAATAGGAGCGACGTAAATTGAACAGATGTGATAAAATTTAGCTGACATCTTAAATTAACCATAATATAAAATGATCTAATTGGGTCTCTGTTTGCCCAACCCTAGAAGTTTAATAGTGCATTTTACTCGCCATTTCATGCGCCTTCAGATGCCTCTTAGCCCAATACGCTATCTGAAATAGGAGCGACGTAAATTGAACAAATGTGATAGAATTTCCCTGAAATCTTATATTAAACAAAATATAAAATGATCTAATCGGGTCACTGATTGCCCTATCATAGAAGTTTAATAGTGCATTTTACTCGCCATTCCATGCGCTTTAAGTTGCCGCCTAGCCCAGTACGCTATCTGAAATAGGAGCGACGTAAATTGAACAAATGTGATAGAATTATGCTGAATTCTTAAATTAACCATAATATGAGACGATGTAATCGGGTCTCTGCTTGCCCTACCCTAGAAGTTTAATAGTGCATTTTACTCGCCATTTCGTGCGCTTTGAGATGCCGCTTAGCCCAATACGCTATCTGAAATAGGAGCGACGTAAATTGAACAAATGTGATAGAATTTTGCTGAATTCTTAAATTAACCATAATATAAAATGATCTAATCGGGTCTCTGTTTGACCTACCCTAGAAGTTTAATAGGGCATTTTACTCGTCATTTCATGTGCTTTGAGATGCCGCGTAGCCCAATACGCTATCTGGAATAGGAGCGACGTAAATTGATCAAATGTGATAGAATTTCCCTGAATTCTTTTATTAACCTTAATGTAAAATGATCTAATCGGGTCTCTGATTGCCCTATCATAGAAGTTTAGTAGTGCATTTTACTCGCCATTCCACGCGCTTTAAGACGCCGCCTAGCCCAGTACGCTACCTGAAATAGGAGCGACGTAAGTTGAACAAATGTGATAGAATTTCGCTGAATTCTTAAATTAACCATAATATAAAGTGATCTAATCGGGTCTCTGTACGCCCTACCATAGAAATCTAATAGTGCATTTTACTCGCCATTTCATGCGCTTTGAGATGCCGCTTAGCCCAATACGCTATGTGAAATAGGAGCGACGTAAGTTGAGCAAATGTGATAGAATTTCGCTGAATTCTTTTATTAACCGTAATGTAAAATGATCTGATCGGGTCTCTGTTCGCCCTAGCCTAGAAGTTTAAGAGTGCATTTTATTCGCCATTTCATGCGCTTTGAGACGCCGCTTAGCCGAATACGCTATCTGAAATACGAGCGACGTAAATTGAACAAGTGTGATAGAATGTTGCTGAATTCTTAAATTAACCATAATATAAAATGATCTTATCGTGTCTCTGATTGCCCTATCATAGAAGTTTAATGGTGCATTTTACTCGCCATTCCACGCGCTTTAAGATGCCGCCTAGCCCAGTACGCTATCTGAAATAGGAGCGACGTAAGTTGTACAAATGTGATAGAATTTCGCTGAATTCTTTTATTAACCATCATGTAAAATGATCTAATCGGGTCTCTGTTTGCCCTACCCTAGAAGTTTAATAGTGCATTTTATTCGCCATTCCATGAGCTTTGAGATGCCGCTTGGCCCAATTCGCTATCTGAAATAGGAGCGACGTAAATTGAACAAATGTGATAGGATTTCGCTGAATTCTCATATTAACCAAAATATAAAATGATCTAATCGGGTCTCTGATTGCCCTATCATAGAAGGCTAGTAGTGCATTCTACTCGCTATTCCACGCGCTTTAAGATGGCGGCTAGCCCAGTAGGCTATCTGAAATAGGAGTGACGTAAATTGAACAAATGTGATAGAATTACGCTTAATTCTTATATTAACCGTAATATAAAATGATCTAATCGGGTCTCTGTTTGTCCTACCCTAGAAGTTTAATAGTGCATTTCACTCGTAATTTCATGCGCTTTGAGATGCCGCTTAGCCCAATACGCTATCTGAAATCGGAGCGACGTAACTTGAACAAATGTGATAGAATTTCCCTGAATTCTTATATTATCCTTAATGTAAAATGATCTAATCGGGTCTCTGTTCGACCTACCCTAGAAGTTTAGTAGTGCATTTCACTCGCCATTTCATGCGCTTTGAGATGCCGCTTAGCCCAATACGCTATCTGAAATTGGAGCGACGTAAATTGAACAAATGTGATAGAATTTCGCTGAATTCTTTTATTAACCGTAATGTAAAATGATCTAATCGGGTCTCTGTTCGCCCTAGCCTATAAGTTTAATAGTGCATTTTATTCGCCATCTCATGCGCTTTGAGATGCCGCTTAGCCCAATACGCTATCTGGAATAGGAGCGACGTAAATTGATCAAATGTGATAGAATTTCCCTGAATTCTTATATTAACCTTAATGTAAAATGATCTAATCGGGTCTCTGTTCGCCCTACCATAGAAGTTTAATAGTGCATTTTACTCGCCATTTCATGCGCTTTGAGATGCCGCTTAGCCCAATACGCTATCTGAAATAGGAGCGACGTAAATTGAACAAATGTGATAGAATTTCGCTGAATTCTTATATTAACCAAAATATAAAATGATCTAATCGGGTCTCTGATTGCCCTATCATAGAAGATTAATAGTGAATTTTACTCGCCACTCCACGCGGTTTAGGATGCCGCCTAGCCCAGTACGCTATCCGAAATAGGAGCGACGTAAATTGAACAAGTGTGATAGAATTTTGCTGAATTCTTAAATTAACCATAATATAAAATGATCTAATCGGGTCTCTGTTCGCCCTACCATAGAAGTCTAATAGTGCATTTCACTCGCCATTCCACGCGCTTTAAGATGCCGCCCAGCCCAATACGCTATCTGAAATAGGAGCGACGTAAATTGAACAAATGTGATAGAATTTTGCTGAATTCTTAAATTAACCGTAATATAAAATGATCTAATCGGGTCTGTGTTTGCCCTAGCCTAGAAGTTTAAGAGTGCATTTTATTCGCCATTTCATGCGCTTTGAGATGCCGCTTAGCCCAATACGCTATCTGAAATCGGAGCGACGTAAGTTGAACAAATGTGATAGAATTTCGCTGAATTCTTAAATTAACCATAATATAAAGTGATCTAATCGGGTCTCTGTACGCCCTACCATAGAAATCTAATAGTGCATTTTACTCGCCATGTCTTGCGCTTTGAGATGCAGCTTACCCCAATACGCTATCTGAAATAGGAGCGACGTAAATTGAACAAATGTGATAGAATTTCGCTGAATTCTGATATTAACCAAAACATAAAATGATCTAATCGGGTCTCTGACTGCCCTATCATAGAAGTATAATAGTGCATTTTACTCGCCATTCCACGCGCTTTAAGATGCCGCCTAGCCCAGGACGCTATCTGAAATAGGAGCTACGTAAGTTGAACAAATGTGACAGAGTTACGCTGAATTCTTATATTAACCGCAATATAAAATGATCTAATCGGGTCTCTGTTTGCCTTATCCTAGAAGTTTAATAGTGCATTTTACTCGCCATTTCATGCGCTTTGAGATGCCGCTTAGCCCAGTACGCTATCTGAAATAGGAGCGACGTAAATTGAACAAATGTGATAGAATTTCGCTGAATTCTTATATTAACCGTAATATAAAATGATGTATTCGGGTTTCTGTTCGCCCTTCCCCAGGAGTTTAATAGAGCAGTTCACTCGTCAATCCATGCGCTTTGAGATGCCGCTTAGCCCAATACGCTATCTGAAATAGGAGCGACGTAAATTGAACAAATGTAATAGAATTTCGCTGAATTCTAATATTAACCAAAATATAAAATGATCTAATCGGGTCTCTTATTGCCCTATCATAGAAGTTTAATAGTGCATTTTACTCGCCATTCCACGCGCTTTAAGATGTCGCCTATCCGAGTACGCTATTTGAAATAGGAGCGACGTAAATTGAACAAATGTGATAGAATTTCCCTGAATTCTTATATTTACCGTAATATAAAATGATCTAATCGGGTCTCTGTTTGCCGTACCATAGAAGTTTAACAGTGCATTTTACTCGCCATTTCATGCGCTTTGAGATGCCGCTTAGCCCAATACGCTATCTGCAATAGGAGCGACGTAAATTGAACAAATGTGATAGAATTTCGCTGAATTCTTAAATTAACCATAATATAAAATGATCTAATGGGGTCTCTGTTTGCCCTACCCTAGAAGTTTAATAGTGCATTTTGCTCGTTATTTCATGCGCTTTGAGATGCCGCTTAGCACAATACGCTATCTGAAATAGGAGCGATGTAAATTGATCAAATGTGATAGAATTTCGCTGAATTCTTTTATTAACCATAACGTAAAATGATCTAATCGGGTCTCTGTTCGCCCTAGCGTAGAAGCTTAACTGTGCATTTTATTCGTCATTTCATGCGCTTTGAGATGCCGCTTAGCCCAATACGCTATCTGAAATAGGAGCGACGTAAATTGAAAAAATGTGATAGAATTTCCCTGAATTCTTATATTAACCTTAATGTAAAATGATCTAATTGGGTCTTTCTTCGACCAACCCTAGAAGTTTAATAGTGCATTTCACTCGTCATTTCATGCGCTTTGAGATGCCGCTAAGCCCAATAAGCTGTCTGTAATAGGAGCGACGTAAATTGAACAAATGTGATAGCATTACGCTGAATTCTTATATTAACCAAAATATTAAATGATCTAATCGGGTCTCTGATTGCCCTATCATAGAAGTTTAATAGTGCATTTTACTCGCCATTTCATGCGCTTTGAGATGCCACTTAGCCCAATACGCTATCTGCAATAGGAGCGACGTAAGTTGAACAAATGTGATAGAATTACGCTGAATTCTTATATTAACCGTAATATAAAATGATCTAATCGGGTATCTGTTTGCCTTACCCTAGAAGTTTAATAGTGCATCTTAATCGCCATTTCATGGGCTTTGAGATGCCGCTTAGCCCGATACGCTATCTGAAATAGGAGCGACGTAAATTGAACAAATGTGATAGAATTTCGGTGAATTCTTAAATTAACCATAATATAAAATGATCTAATCGGGTCTCTGTTTGCCCTACCCTAGAAGTGTAATAGTGCATTTTACTCGGCATTCCACGCGCTTTAAGATGCCGCTTAGCCCAATACGCTATCTGAAATAGGAGCGACGTAAATGGAACAAATGTGATAGAATTTCCCTGAATTCTTATATTAACCTTAATGTAAAATGATTTAATCTGTTCTCTGTTCGCCCTACGCTAGAAGTTTAATAGTGCATTTTATTCGCCATTCCATGAGCTTTGAGATGCCGCTTGGCCCAATTCGCTATCTGAAATAGGAGCGACGTAAATTGAACAAATGTGATAGGATTTCGCTGAATTCTCATATTAACCAAAATATAAAATGATCTAATCGGGTCTCTGATTGCCCTATCATAGAAGGCTAGTAGTGCATTCTACTCGCTATTCCACGCGCTTTAAGATGGCGGCTAGCCCAGTAGGCTATCTGAAATAGGAGTGACGTAAATTGAACAAATGTGATAGAATTACGCTTAATTCTTATATTAACCGTAATATAAAATGATCTAATCGGGTCTCTGTTTGTCCTACCCTAGAAGTTTAATAGTGCATTTCACTCGTAATTTCATGCGCTTTGAGATGCCGCTTAGCCCAATACGCTATCTGAAATCGGAGCGACGTAACTTGAACAAATGTGATAGAATTTCCCTGAATTCTTATATTATCCTTAATGTAAAATGATCTAATCGGGTCTCTGTTCGACCTACCCTAGAAGTTTAGTAGTGCATTTCACTCGTCATTTCATGCGCTTTGAGATGCCGCTTAGCCCAATACGCTATATGAAATTGGAGCGACGTAAATTGAACAAATGTGATAGAATTTCGCTGAATTCTTTTATTAACCGTAATGTAAAATGATCTAATCGGGTCTCTGTTCGCCCTAGCCTATAAGTTTAATAGTGCATTTTATTCGCCATCTCATGCGCTTTGAGATGCCGCTTAGCCCAATACGCTATCTGGAATAGGAGCGACGTAAATTGATCAAATGTGATAGAATTTCCCTGAATTCTTATATTAACCTTAATGTAAAATGATCTAATCGGGTCTCTGTTCGCCCTACCATAGAAGTTTAATAGTGCATTTTCCTCGCCATTTCATGCGCTTTGAGATGCCGCTTAGCCCAATACGCTATCTGAAATAGGAGCGACGTAAATTGAACAAATGTGATAGAATTTCGCTGAATTCTTATATTAACCAAAATATAAAATGATCTAATCGGGTCTCTGATTGCCCTATCATAGAGGATTAATAGTGAATTTTACTCGCCACTCCACGCGGTTTAGGATGCCGCCTAGCCCAGTACGCTATCCGAAATAGGAGCGACGTAAATTGAACAAGTGTGATAGAATTTTGCTGAATTCTTAAATTAACCATAATATAAAATGATCTAATCGGGTCTCTGTTCGCCCTACCATAGAAGTCTAATAGTGCATTTCACTCGCCATTCCACGCCCTTTAAGATGCCGCCCAGCCCAATACGCTATCTGAAATAGGAGCGACGTAAATTGAACAAATGTGATAGAATTTTGCTGAATTCTTAAATTAACCGTAATATAAAATGATCTAATCGGGTCTGTGTTTGCCCTAGCCTAGAAGTTTAAGAGTGCATTTTATTCGCCATTTCATGCGCTTTGAGATGCCGCTTAGCCGAATACGCTATCTGAAATAGGAGCGACGTAAGTTGAACAAATGTGATAGAATTTCGCTGAATTCTTAAATTAACCATAATATAAAGTGATCTAATCGGGTCTCTGTACGCCCTACCATAGAAATCTAATAGTGCATTTTACTCGCCATGTCTTGCGCTTTGAGATGCAGCTTACCCCAATACGCTATCTGAAATAGGAGCGACGTAAATTGAACAAATGTGATAGAATTTCGCTGAATTCTGATATTAACCAAAACATAAAATGATCTAATCGGGTCTCTGACTGCCCTATCATAGAAGTATAATAGTGCATTTTACTCGCCATTCCACGCGCTTTAAGATGCCGCCTAGCCCAGGACGCTATCTGAAATAGGAGCTACGTAAGTTGAACAAATGTGACAGAGTTACGCTGAATTCTTATATTAACCGCAATATAAAATGATCTAATCGGGTCTCTGTTTGCCTTATCCTAGAAGTTTAATAGTGCATTTTACTCGCCATTTCATGCGCTTTGAGATGCCGCTTAGCCCAGTACGCTATCTGAAATAGGAGCGACGTAAATTGAACAAATGTGATAGAATTTCGCTGAATTCTTATATTAACCGTAATATAAAATGATGTATTCGGGTTTCTGTTCGCCCTTCCCCAGGAGTTTAATAGAGCAGTTCACTCGTCAATCCATGCGCTTTGAGATGCCGCTTAGCCCAATACGCTATCTGAAATAGGAGCGACGTAAATTGAACAAATGTAATAGAATTTCGCTGAATTCTAATATTAACCAAAATATAAAATGATCTAATCGGGTCTCTTATTGCCCTATCATAGAAGTTTAATAGTGCATTTTACTCGCCATTCCACGCGCTTTAAGATGCCGCCTATCCGAGTACGCTATTTGAAATAGGAGCGACGTAAATTGAACAAATGTGATAGAATTTCCCTGAATTCTTATATTTACCGTAATATAAAATGATCTAATCGGGTCTCTGTTTGCCCTACCATAGAAGTTTAACAGTGCATTTTACTCGCCATTTCATGCGCTTTGAGATGCCGCTTAGCCCAATACGCTATCTGCAATAGGAGCGACGTAAATTGAACAAATGTGATAGAATTTCGCTGAATTCTTAAATTAACCATAATATAAAATGATCTAATGGGGTCTCTGTTTGCCCTACCCTAGAAGTTTAATAGTGCATTTTGCTCGTTATTTCATGCGCTTTGAGATGCCGCTTAGCACAATACGCTATCTGAAATAGGAGCGATGTAAATTGATCAAATGTGATAGAATTTCGCTGAATTCTTTTATTAACCATAACGTAAAATGATCTAATCGGGTCTCTGTTCGCCCTAGCGTAGAAGCTTAACTGTGCATTTTATTCGTCATTTCATGCGCTTTGAGATGCCGCTTAGCCCAATACGCTATCTGAAATAGGAGCGACGTAAATTGAAAAAATGTGATAGAATTTCCCTGAATTCTTATATTAACCTTAATGTAAAATGATCTAATTGGGTCTTTCTTCGACCAACCCTAGAAGTTTAATAGTGCATTTCACTCGTCATTTCATGCGCTTTGAGATGCCGCTAAGCCCAATAAGCTGTCTGTAATAGGAGCGACGTAAATTGAACAAATGTGATAGCATTACGCTGAATTCTTATATTAACCAAAATATTAAATGATCTAATCGGGTCTCTGATTGCCCTATCATAGAAGTTTAATAGTGCATTTTACTCGCCATTTCATGCGCTTTGAGATGCCACTTAGCCCAATACGCTATCTGCAATAGGAGCGACGTAAGTTGAACAAATGTGATAGAATTACGCTGAATTCTTATATTAACCGTAATATAAAATGATCTAATCGGGTATCTGTTTGCCTTACCCTAGAAGTTTAATAGTGCATCTTAATCGCCATTTCATGGGCTTTGAGATGCCGCTTAGCCCGATACGCTATCTGAAATAGGAGCGACGTAAATTGAACAAATGTGATAGAATTTCGGTGAATTCTTAAATTAACCATAATATAAAATGATCTAATCGGGTCTCTGTTTGCCCTACCCTAGAAGTGTAATAGTGCATTTTACTCGGCATTCCACGCGCTTTAAGATGCCGCTTAGCCCAATACGCTATCTGAAATAGGAGCGACGTAAATGGAACAAATGTGATAGAATTTCCCTGAATTCTTATATTAACCTTAATGTAAAATGATTTAATCTGTTCTCTGTTCGCCCTACGCTAGAAGTTTAATAGTGCATTTCACTCGTCATTTCATGCGCTTTGAGATGCCGCTTAGCCCAATAAGCTATCTGAAATAGGAGCGACGTAAATTGAACAAATGTGATAGAATTTCGCTGAATTCTTATATTAACCAAAATATAAAATGATCTAATCGGGTCTCTGATTGCCCTATCATAGAAGTTTAATAGTGCATTTTACTCGCCATTCCGCGCGCTTTAAGATACCTCCTGGCCCAGTATGCTATCTGAAATAGGAACTACGTAAATTGAACAAATGTGATAGAATTTTGCTGAATTCTTAAATTAAGCATAATATAAAATGATCTAATCGGGTCTCTGATTGCCCTACACCAGAAGTATAATAGTGCATTTTACTCGCCATTTCATGCGCTTTGAGATGCCGCTTAGCCCAATACGCTATCTGAAATAGGAGCGACGTAAATTAAACAAATGTAATAGAATTTCGCTGAATTCTTATATTAACCAAAATACAAAATGATCTAATCGGGTGTCTGATTGCCCTACCCTAGAAGTTTAATAGTGCATTTTACTCGCCATGTCTTGCGCTTTGAGATGCAGCTTACCCCAATACGCTATCTGAAATAGGAGCGACGTAAATTGAACAAATGTGATAGAATTTCGCTGAATTCTTATATTAACCAAAACATAAAATGATCTAATCTGGTCTCTGATAGCCCTATCATAGAAGTTTAATAGTGCATTTTAGTCGCCATTCCACGCGCTTTAAGATGCCGCCTAGCCCAGTACGCTATCTGAAAGAGGAGCGACGTAACTTGAACAAATGTGATAGAATTACGCTGAATTCTTATATTAACCGTAATATAAAATGATCTAATCGGGTCTCTGTTTGCCTTATCCTAGAAGTGTAATAGTGCATGTTACTCGCCATTTCATGCGCATTGAGATGCCGCTTAGCCCAATACGCTATCTGAAATAGGAGCGACGTAAATTGAACAAATGTGATAGAATTTCGCTGAATTCTTATATTAACCGTAATATAAAATGATCTACTCGGGTTTCTGTTCGTCCTACCCCAGAAGTTTAATAGAGCATTTCACTCGTCAATCCATGCGCTTTGAGATGCCCCTTAGCCCAATACGCTATCTGAAATAGGAGCGACGTAAATTGAACAAATGTGATAGAATTTCGCTGAATTCTTATATTAACCAAAATACAGAATGATCTAATCGGGTCTCTCATTGCCCTATCATAGAAGTTTGATAGTGCATTTTACTCGCCATTCCACGCGCTTTAAGATGCCGCCTAGCCCAGTACGCTATCTGAAATAGGAGCTACGTAAGTTGAACAAATGTGACAGAATTACGCTGAATTCTTATATTAACCAAAATATAAAATGATCTAATCGGGTCTCTGATTGCCCTATCATAGAAGATTAATAGTGAATTTTACTCGCCACTCCACGCGGTTTAGGATGCCGCCTAGCCCAGTACGCTATCCG
>CAKAJE020001984.1:0-87426 GCA_916610135.2 Macropis europaea
ACATTTGTTCAATTTACGTCGCTCCTATTTCAGTTAGCGTACGGGGCTAGGCGGCATCTCAAAGCGCATGAAATGACGAGTGAAATGCACTATTAAACTTCTAGGGTAGGGCAAACAGAGACCCGATTAGATCATTTTATATTATGGTTAATTTAAGAATTCCGGAAAATTCTATCACATTTGTTCAATTTACGTCGCTCATATTTCAGATAGCGTATTGGGCTGAGCGGCATCTCAGAGCGCAAGAAATGGCGAGTAAAATGCACTTCTAAACTTCTAGGGTAGGGTGAACAGGGACCCGATTAGATCATTTTACATTAAGGTTAATATACGAATTCAGGGAAATTCTATCCCATTTGTTCAATTTACGTCGCTCCTATTTCAGATAGCGTACTGGGCTAGGCGGCATCTGAAAGCGCGTGGAATGTCGCGTAAAACGCACTATTAAACTTCTATGATAGGGCAATCAGAGACCCGATTAGATCATTTTATATTTTGGTTAATATAAGAATTCAGCGAAATTCTATCACATTTGTCCAATTTACGTCGCTCCTATTTCAGATAGCGTATTGGGCTAAGCGGCATCTCAAAGCGCAAGAAATGGCGAATAAAATGCACTATTAAGCTTCTAGGGTAGGGCCAACAGAGACCCGATTAGATCATTTTATATTATGGTTAATTTAAGAATTCACCGATCTTCTATCACCTTTGTTCAACTTACGTCGCTCCTATTTCAGATAGCGTACTGGGCTAGGCGGCATCTTAAAGCGCGTGGAATGGCGAGTAAAATTCACTATTATACTTCGAGGGTAGGGCAAACAGAGATCCGATTAGATCATTTTATATTATGGTTAATTTAAGAATTCAGCAAAATTCTATCACATTTGTTCAATTTACGCCGCTCCTATTTCAGATAGGGTATTGGGCTAAGCGGCACCTCAAAGCGCATGAAATGACGAGTGAAATGCACTATTAAACTTCTAGGGTAGGGCAAACAGAGACCCGATTAGATCATTTTATATTATGGTTATTTAAGAATTCAGCAAAATTCTATCACATTTGTTCAATTTACGTCGCTCCTATTTCAGATAGCGTACAGGGCTAGGCGGCATCTTACAGTGCGTGGAATGGCGAGTAAAATGAACTATTAAACTTCTATGATTGGGCAATCAGAGACCCGATTAGATCATTTTATATTATGGTTAATTTAAGAATTCAGCAACATTCTATCACATTAGTTCAATTTACGTCGCTCATATTTCAGATAGCGTACAGGGCTATGCGGCATCTCAAAGCGCATGAAATGACGAGTAAAATGCACTCTTATTCTTCTAGGGTAGGGCAAACAGAGATCCGATTAGATCATTTTATATTATGGTTAATTTAAGAATTCAGCAAAATTCTATCACATTTGTTCAATTTACGTCGCTCATATTTCAGATAGCGTACAGCGCTAGGCGGCATCTTAAAGCGCGTGGAATGGCGAGTAAAATGCACAACTAAACTTCTATGATAGGGGAATCAGAGACCCGATTAGATCATTTTATATTTTGGTTAATATAAGAATTCAGCGAAATTCTATCACATTTGTTCAATTTACGTCGCTCCTATTTCAGATAGCGTACTGGGCTGGGCGGCATCTTAAAGCGCGTGGTATGGTGAGTAAAGTGCTCTACTAAACTTCTATGATAGGGCAATCAGAGACCCGATTAGATCATTTTATATTTTGTTTAATATAAGGTTTCAGGGAAATTCTATCACATTTGTTCAATTTACGTCGCTCCTATTTCAGATAGCGTATTGGGCTATGCGGCATCTCAAAGCGCATGAAATGGCGAGTAAAATGCACTATTAAAATTCTAGGGTACGGCAAACAGAGACCCGATTAGATCATTTTATATTATGGTTAATTTAAGAATTCAGCGAAATTCTATCACATTTGTTCAATTTACGTCGCTCCTATATCAGATAGCGTACAGGGCTAGGCGGCATCTTACAGTGCGTGGAATGGCGAGTAAAATGAACTATTAAACTTCTATGATTGGGCAATCAGAGACCCGATTAGATCATTTTATATTATGGTTAATTTAAGAATTCAGCAACATTCTATCACATTAGTTCAATTTACGTCGCTCATATTTCAGATAGCGTACAGGGCTATGCGGCATCTCAAAGCGCATGAAATGACGAGTAAAATGCACTATTATACTTCTAGGGTAGGGCAAACAGAGATCCGATTAGATCATTTTATATTATGGTTAATTTAAGAATTCAGCAAAATTCTATCACATTTGTTCAATTTACGTCGCTCATATTTCAGATAGCGTACAGCGCTAGGCGGCATCTTAAAGCGCGTGGAATGGCGAGTAAAATGCACAACTAAACTTCTATGATAGGGGAATCAGAGACCCGATTAGATCATTTTATATTTTGGTTAATATAAGAATTCAGCGAAATTCTATCACATTTGTTCAATTTACGTCGCTCCTATTTCAGATAGCGTACTGGGCTGGGCGGCATCTTAAAGCGCGTGGTATGGTGAGTAAAGTGCTCTACTAAACTTCTATGATAGGGCAATCAGAGACCCGATTAGATCATTTTATACTTTGGTTAATATAAGAATTCCGCGAAATTCTATCACATTTGTTCAATTTACGTCGCTTATATTTCAGATAGCGTATTGGGGTAAGCGGCATCTGAAAGAGCATGAAATGGCGAGTGAAATGCACTATTAAAATTCTAGGGTATGGCAAACAGAGACCCGATTAGATCATTTTATATTACGGCTAATATAAGAAATCAGCGTAATTCTATCACATTTGTTCAACTCACGTCGCTCCAGTGCAGATAGCGTACTGCGCTAGGCGGCATCTTAATGCGCGTGGAATGGCGAGTGAAATGCACTATTAAACTTCTATGATACGGCAATCAGAGACCCGATTAGATCATTTTATATTTTGGTTAATATAAGAATTCAGCGAAATTCTATCACATTTGTTCAATTTACGTCGCTGATATTTCATATAGCGTATTGGGCTAAGGGGCATCTCAAAGCGCATGAAATGGCGAGTAAAATGCACTATTAAACTTCTAGGGTAGGACCAACAGAGACCCGATTAGATCATTTTATATTATTGTTAATTTAAGAATTCAGCAAAATTCTGTCACATTTGTTCAATTTACGTCGCTCGTATTTCGGATACCGTATTGGGCTAAGCGGCATCTCAAAGCACATGAAATGACGAATGAAATGCACTGTTATACTTCTAGGGTAGGGCGAACAGAGACCCGATTAGATCATTTTACATTAAGGTTAATACAAGAATTCAGCGAAATTCTATCACATTTGTTCAATTTACGTGGCTCCTATTTCAGATAGCGTATTGGGCTACGCGGCATCTCAAAGCGCATGAAATGACGAATGAAATGCACTTTTAAACTTCTAGGGTAGGGCGAACAGAGACCCGATTAGATCATTTTACGTTAAGGTTAATAAAAGAATTCAGCGAAATTCTATCACATTTGTTCAACTTACGTCGCTCATATTTCAGATAGCGTACTGGGCTAGGCGGCACCTTAAAGCGCGTGGAATGGCGAGTAGAGTGCACTATTAAACTTCTATGATAGGGCAGTCAGAGACCCGATTAGATCAGTTTATATTTTGTTTAATATAAGATTTCCGGGATATCCTATCACATTTGTTCAATTTACGTCGCTCCTATTTCAGATAGCGTATTGGGCTGAGCGGCATCTCAAAGCGCATGAAATGGCGAGTAAAATGCACTATTAAACTTCTAGGGAAAGGCAAACAGAGACCCAATTAGATCATTTTATATTACGGTTAATATAAGAATTCAGCGTAATTCTGTCACATTTGTTCAACTTACGTTGCTCCTATTTCACATAGCGTACAGGGCGAGGCGGCATCTTAAAGCGCGTGGAATGGCGTGTAAAATGTACTATTAAACTTCTATGATAGGGCAATCAGATACCCGATTAGATCATTTTATATTTTGGTTAATATAAGAATTCAGGGAAATTCTATCACATTTGTTCAATTTACGTCGCTCCTATTTAAGATAGCGTATTGGGCTAAGCGGCATCTCATAGCGCATAAAATGACGAGTGAAATGCACTCTTAAACATCTAGGGTAAGGCAAACAGAGAGTAGATTAGATCATTTCATGTTACGGTTAATATAAGAATTCAGCGTAATTCTGTCACATTTGTTCAACTTACGTCGCTCCTATTTCACATAGCGTACAGGGCGAGGCGGCATCTTAAAGCGCGTGGAATGGTGTGTAAAATGTACTATTAAACTTCTATGATAGGGCAATCACAGACCCGATTAGATCATTTTATATTTTGTTTAATATAAGATTTTAGGGAAATCCTATCACATTTGTTCAATTTACGTCGTTCCTATTTCAGATAGCGTATTAGGCTAAGCGGCATCTCAAAGCGCATGAAATGGCGAATAAAATGCACTATTATACTTCTAGGCTAGGGCGAACAGAGACCCGATTAGATCATTTTACATTGTTAATAAAAGAATCCAGCGAAATTCTATCAGATTTGTTCAAGTTATGTCGCTCATATTTCAGATAGCGTATAGGGCTAAGCGGCATCTCAAAGCGCATGAAATGTCGAGTGAAATGCACTATTAAACTTCTAGGGTAGGGCGAACAGTGACCCGATTAAATCATTTTACAGTATGGTTAATATAAGAATTCAGCGAAATTCTATCACATTTGTTCAATTTACGTTGCTCCCATTTCAGATAGCGTATTGGGCTAAGCGGCATCTTATAGCGCGTGGAATGGCGAGTAAAGTGCACTATTAAACTTCTATCATAGGGCAATCAGAGACCCGATTAGAACATTTTATATTTTGTTTAAAATAAGAATTCAGCGCAATTCTATCACATTTGTTCAATTTACGTCGCTCCCATATCAGATAGCGTATTGTGCTAAGCGGCATCACAAAGCGCATGAAATGACGAGTGAAATGCACTATTAAACTTCTATGATAGGGCAATCAGAATCCCGATTAGATCATTTTATATTTTGGTGAATTTAAGAATTCAGCGGAATTCTAGCACATTTGTTCAATTTACGTTGCTCCTATTTCAGATAGCGTATTGGGATAAACGGCATGTCAAAGCGCATGAAAAGGCAAATAAAATGCACTATTAAACTTCTAGGGTAGGGCAAACAGAGACCCGATTAGATCATTTTTTATTATGGTTAATTTAACAATTCAGCGAAATTCTATCACATTTGTTCAATTAACGTCGCTCCTATTTCAGATAGCGTATTGTGCAAAGCGGCATCTCAAAGCGCATGAAATGGCGAGCTAAATGCACTGTTAAACTTCTAGGGTAGGGCAAACAGAGACCCGATTAGATCATTTTATATTATGGTTAATTTAAGAATTCAGCAAAATTGTATCACATTCGTTCAAGTTACGTCGCTCCTATTTCAGACAGCGTATTGGGCTAAGCGGCATCTCAAAGCGCATGGAATGGCGAGTAATATGCACTATCAAACTTCTAGGGTAAGGCAAACAGACACCCGATTAGATCATTTTATATTATGGTTAATTTAAGAATTCAGCAAAATTCTATCACATTTGTTCAATTTACGTCGCTCCTATTTCAGATAGCGTATTCGGCTAAGCGGCATCTCAAAGCACATGAAATGACGAATGAAATGCACTGTTATACTTCTAGGGTAGGGCGATCAGAGACCTGATTAGATCATTTTACATAAAGTTTAATATAAGAATTCAGGGAAATTCTATCACATTTGATCAATTTACGTCGCTCCTGTTTCAGATAGCGTATTGGGCTACGCGGCATCTCAAAGCGCGTGCAATGGCGTGTAAAATGCACTATGAAGCTTCAATGACAGGGCAATCAGAGACCAGATTAGATCATTTTATATTTTGGTTAATATAAGAATTCAGCGAAATTCTATCACATTTGTTCAATTTACGTCGCTCCTATTTCAGATAGCATAATGGGCTACGCGGCATCTCAAAGCACATGACATGACGAGTGGAATGCACTATTAAACTTCTAGGGTAGGGCGAAAAGAGACCCGATTAGATCATTTTACATTAATGTTAATATAAGAATTCAGGGAAATTCTATCACATTTGTTCAATTTACGTGGCTCCTATTTCAGATAGCGTATTGGGCTAAGCGGCATCTCAAAGCGCATGAAATGGCGAGTAAAATGCACTATTAAACTTCTAGGGTAGAGCAAACAGAGACCCGATTAGATCATTTTATATTATGGTTAATTTAAGAATTCAGCAAAATCCTATCACATTTGTTCAATTTACGTCGCTCCTATTTCAGATAGCGTATTGGGCTTAGCCGCATCTCAAAGCGCATGAAATGGCGAATAAAATGCACTATTAAACTTCTATGATAGGGCAATCAGAGACCCGATTAGATCATTTCATATTTTGGTTAATATATGATTTCAGGGAAATCCTATCACATTTGTTCAATTTACGTCGCTCCTATTTCAGATAGCGTATTGGGCTAAGCGGCATCTCAAACCGCATGACATGGAGAGGAAAATGCACTATTCAACTTCTAGGGTAGGGCAAACAGAGACCCGATTAGATCACTTTATATGATGGTTAATTTAAGAATTCAGCAAAATTCTATCACATTTGTTCAATTTACGTCGCTCCTATTTCAGATAGCGTACTGGGCTAGGCGCCATCTTAAAGCGCGTGGAATGGCCAGCAAAATGCACTATTAAACTTCTATGATAGGGCAATCAGAGACCCGATTAGATCATTTTATATATTGGTTAATATAAGAATTCAGCGTAATTCTATCACATTCGTTCAATTTACGTCGCTCCGCTTTCAGGTAGCGTATTGGGCTAAGCGGCATCTCAAAGCGCATGAAATGTCGACTGAAATGCACTATTAAACTTCTAGGGTAGGGCGGATGGAGACCCGATGAGATCATTTTACATTAAGGTTAATATAAGAATTCAGCGATATTCTATCACATTTGTTCAATTTACGTGGCTCCTATTTCAGATAGCGTATTGGGCTAAGCGGCATCTTATAGCGCGTGGAATGGCGAGTAAAGTGCACTATTAAACTTCTATCATAGGGCAATCAGAGACCCGATTAGAACATTTTATATTTTGTTTAAAATAAGAATTCAGCGTAATTCTATCACATTTGTTCAATTTACGTCGCTCCCATATCAGATAGCGTATTGTGCTAAGCGGCATCACAAAGCGCATGAAATGACGAGTGAAATGCACTATTAAACTTCTATGATAGGGCAATCAGAATCCCGATTAGATCATTTTATATTTTGGTGAATTTAAGAATTCAGCGGAATTCTAGCACATTTGTTCAATTTACGTTGCTCCTATTTCAGATAGCGTATTGGGATAAACGGCATGTCAAAGCGCATGAAAAGGCAAATAAAATGCACTATTAAACTTCTAGGGTAGGGCAAACAGAGACCCGATTAGATCATTTTTTATTATGGTTAATTTAACAATTCAGCGAAATTCTATCACATTTGTTCAATTAACGTCGCTCCTGTTTCAGATAGCGTATTGTGCAAAGCGGCATCTCAAAGCGCATGAAATGGCGAGCTAAATGCACTGTTAAACTTCTAGGGTAGGGCAAACAGAGACCCGATTAGATCATTTTATATTATGGTTAATTTAAGAATTCAGCAAAATTGTATCACATTCGTTCAAGTTACGTCGCTCCTATTTCAGACAGCGTATTGGGCTAAGCGGCATCTCAAAGCGCATGGAATGGCGAGTAATATGCACTATCAAACTTCTAGGGTAAGGCAAACAGACACCCGATTAGATCATTTTATATTATGGTTAATTTAAGAATTCAGCAAAATTCTATCACATTTGTTCAATTTACGTCGCTCCTATTTCAGATAGCGTGCTGGGGTAGGCGGCATCTCAAAGCGCATGAAATGGCAAATAAAATGCACTATTAAACTTCTAGGGTAGGGCAAACAGAGACCCGATTAGATCATTTTATATTATGGTTAATTTAAGAATTCAGCAAAATTGTATCACATTCGTTCAAGTTACGTCGCTCCTATTTCAGACAGCGTATTGGGCTAAGCGGCATCTCAAAGCGCATGGAATGGCGAGTAATATGCACTATCAAACTTCTAGGGTAGGGCCAACAGAGACCCGATTAGATCATTTTATATTATGGTTAATTAAAGAATTCAGCAAAATTCTATCACATTTGTTCAATTTACGTCGCTCCTATTTCAGACAGCGTACTGGGCTAAGCGGCATCTCAAAGCGCATGAAATGACGAGTGAAATTCACTACAAAACTTCTAGGGTAGGGTGAACAGAGACCCGATTAGATCATTTTACATTATTGTTAATATAAGAATTCAGCGAAATTCTATCACATTTGTTCAATTTACGTCGCTCCTATTTCAGACAGCGTATTGGGCTAAGCGGCATCTCAAAGCGCATGAAATGGCGAGTAAAATGCACTATGAAGCTTCAATGACAGGGCAATCAGAGATCAGATTAGATCATTTTATATTTTGGTTAATATAAGAATTCAGCGAAATTCTATCACATTTGTTCAATTTACGTCGCTCCTATTTCAGATAGCATAATGGGCTACGCGGCATCTCAAAGCACATGACATGACGAGTGGAATGCACTATTAAACTTCTAGGGTAGGGCGAAAAGAGACCCGATTAGATCATTTTACATTAATGTTAATATAAGAATTCAGGGAAATTCTATCACATTTGTTCAATTTACGTGGCTCCTATTTCAGATAGCGTATTGGGCTAAGCGGCATCTCAAAGCGCATGAAATGGCGAGTAAAATGCACTATTAAACTTCTAGGGTAGAGCAAACAGAGACCCGATTAGATCATTTTATATTATGGTTAATTTAAGAATTCAGCAAAATCCTATCACATTTGTTCAATTTACGTCGCTCCTATTTCAGATAGCGTATTGGGCTCAGCCGCATCTCAAAGCGCATGAAATGGCGAATAAAATGCACTATTAAACTTCTATGATAGGGCAATCAGAGACCCGATTAGATCATTTCATATTTTGGTTAATATATGATTTCAGGGAAATCCTATCACATTTGTTCAATTTACGTCGCTCCTATTTCATATAGCGTATTGGGATAAGCGGCACCTCAAAGCGCATGAAATGGCGAGTAAAATGCACCTTTAAACTTCTTGGGTAGGGCAAACAGAGACCCGATTAGATCATTTTATATTATGGTTAATTTAAGAATTCAGCAAAATTCTATCACATTTGTTCAATTCATGTCGCTCCTATTTCAGATAGCGTACTGGGCTAGGCGGCATCTTAAAGCGCGTGGAATGGCGAGTAAAATGCACTATTAAACTTCTATGATAGGGCAATCAGAGACCGGATTAGATCATTTTATATTATGGTTAATTTAAGAATTCAGCAAAATTCTATCACATTTGTTCAATTTACGTCGCTTATATTTCAGATAGCGTATTGGGGTAAGCGGCATCTGAAAGAGCATGAAATGGCGAGTGAAATGCACTATTAAAATTCTAGGTTAGGGCAAACAGAGACCCGATTAGATCATTTTATATTACGGCTAATATAAGAAATCAGCGTAATTCTATCACATTTGTTCAACTCACGTCGCTCCAGTGCAGATAGCGTACTGCGCTAGGCGGCATCTTAATGCGCGTGGAATGGCGAGTAAAATGCACTACTAAACTTCTATGATACGGCAATCAGAGACCCGATTAGATCATTTTATATTTTGGTTAATATAAGAATTCAGCGAAATTCTATCACATTTGTTCAATTTACGTCGCTGATATTTCATATAGCGTATTGGGCTATGCGGCATCTCAAAGCGCATGAAATGGCGAGTAAAATGCACTATTAAACTTCTAGGGTAGGGCAAACAGAGACCCGATTAGATCATTTTATATTATTGTTAATTTAAGAATTCGGCGAAATTCTATCACATTTGTTCAACTTACGTCGCTCCTATTTCAGATAGCGTACTGGGCTAGGCGGCATCTTAAAGCGCATGGAAGGGCGACTAAAATGCACTATTAAACTTCTGGGGTAGGGCGAACAGAGGCCCGATTAGAACTTTTTACATTAAGGTTAATATAAGAAATCAGGGAAATTCTATCACATTTGTTCAATTTTCGTCGCTCCTATTTCAGGTAGCGTATTGTGCTAAGCGGCATCTGAAAGCGCATGAAATGGCAAATAAGATGCACTATTAAACTTCGACGCTAGGGCGAACAGAGACCCGATTAGATCATTTTACATTATGGTTAATAAATGAATTCAGCGAAATTCTATCACATTTGTTCAATTTACGTCGCTCCTATTTCAGATAGCGCATTGGGCTAAGCGGCATCTCAAAGAGTATCAAATGGCGAGTAAAATGCACTATTAAACTTCTACGGTAGGGCAAACAGAGACCCGATTAGATCATTTCATATTATGGTTAATTTAAGAATTCAGGAAAATTCTATCACATTTGTTCAATTTACGTCGCTCCTATTTGAGATAGCGTATTGGACTAAGCGGCATCTGAAAGCCATGAAATGGCGAGAAAAATGCACTATTAAAATTCTAGGGTAGGGCAAACAGAGACCCGATTAGATCATTTTATATTATGGTTAATTTAAGAATTCAGCGAAATACTATCACATTTGTTCAATTTACGTCGCTCCTATTTCAGATAGCGTACTGGGCTAGGCGGCATCTTAAAGCGCGCGGAATGGCGAGTAAAATTCACTATTAAACTTCTATGATAGGGCAATCAGAGACCCGATTAGATCATTTTATATTTTGGTTAATATATGAATTCAGCGAAATTCTATCACATTTTTTCAATTTACGTCGCTCCTATTTCAGATAGCGTATTGGGCTACGCGGCATCTCAAAGCGCGTGCAATGGCGAGTAAAATGCACTATTAAACTTCTATGATAGGGCAATCAGAGACCCGATTAGATCATTTTATATTATGGTTAATTTAAGAATTCAGCGACATTATAAACCCCTTTGTTCAATTTACGTCGCTCCTATTTCATATAGTGTATTGGGCTAAGCGGCATCTCAAAGCGCATGAAATGGCTAGTAAAATGCACTATTAAACTTCTAGGGTAAGGCAAACAGAGACCCGATTAGATCATTTTATATTACGGTTAATATAAGAATACAGCGTAATTCTATCACATTTGTTCAACTTCCGTCGCTCCTATTTCAGATAGCGTACTGGGATAGGCGGTATCTTAAAGCGCGTGGAAGGGCGAGTAGCATGCTCTATTAAACTTCTGGGGTAGGGCAAACAGAGACCCGATTAGATCATTTTATATTATGGTTAATTTAAGAATTCAGCAAAATTCTGTCACATTTGTTCAATTTACGTCGCTCGTATTTCGGATACCGTATTGGGCTAAGCGGCATCTCAAAGCGCATGAAATGACGAGTGAAATGCACTGTTAAACTTCTAGGGTAGGGCGAACAGAGACCCGATTAGATCATTTTACATTAAGGTTAATATAAGAATTCAGCGAAATTCTATCACATTTGTTCAATTTACGTCGCTCCTATTTCAGATAGCGTATTCGGCTAAGCGGCATCTCAAAGCACATGAAATGACGAATGAAATGCACTGTTTTACTTCTAGGGTAGGGCGATCAGAGACCTGATTAGATCATTTTACATAAAGTTTAATATAAGAATTCAGGGAAATTCTATCACATTTGATCAATTTACGTCGCTCCTGTTTCAGATAGCGTATTGGGCTACGCGGCATCTCAAAGCGCGTGCAATGGCGAGTAAAATGCACTATTAAGCTTCAATGACAGGGCAATCAGAGACCAGATTAGATCATTTTATATTTTGGTTAATATAAGAATTCAGCGAAATTCTATCACATTTGTTCAATTTACGTCGCTCCTATTTCAGATAGCATAATGGGCTACGCGGCATCTCAAAGCACATGACATGACGAGTGGAATGCACTATTAAACTTCTAGGGTAGGGCGAAAAGAGACCCGATTAGATCATTTTACATTAATGTTAATATAAGAATTCAGGGAAATTCTATCACATTTGTTCAATTTACGTGGCTCCTATTTCAGATAGCGTATTGGGCTAAGCGGCATCTCAAAGCGCATGAAATGGCGAGTAAAATGCACTATTAAACTTCTAGGGTAGAGCAAACAGAGACCCGATTAGATCATTTTATATTATGGTTAATTTAAGAATTCAGCAAAATCCTATCACATTTGTTCAATTTACGTCGCTCCTATTTCAGATAGCGTATTGGGCTCAGCCGCATCTCAAAGCGCATGAAATGGCGAATAAAATGCACTATTAAACTTCTATGATAGGGCAATCAGAGACCCGATTAGATCATTTCATATTTTGGTTAATATATGATTTCAGGGAAATCCTATCACATTTGTTCAATTTACGTCGCTCCTATTTCATATAGCGTATTGGGATAAGCGGCACCTCAAAGCGCATGAAATGGCGAGTAAAATGCACCTTTAAACTTCTTGGGTAGGGCAAACAGAGACCCGATTAGATCATTTTATATTATGGTTAATTTAAGAATTCAGCAAAATTCTATCACATTTGTTCAATTCATGTCGCTCCTATTTCAGATAGCGTACTGGGCTAGGCGGCATCTTAAAGCGCGTGGAATGGCGAGTAAGATGCACTATTAAACTTCTACGATACGGCAATCAGAGACCCGATTAGATCATTTTATATTATGGTTAATTTAATAATTCAGCAAAATTCTATCACATTAGTTCAATTTACGTCGCTTATATTTCAGATAGCGTATTGGGGTAAGCGGCATCTGAAAGAGCATGAAATGGCGAGTGAAATGCACTATTAAAATTCTAGGGTATGGCAAACAGAGACCCGATTAGATCATTTTATATTACGGCTAATATAAGAAATCAGCGTAATTCTATCACATTTGTTCAACTCACGTCGCTCCAGTGCAGATAGCGTACTGCGCTAGGCGGCATCTTAATGCGCGTGGAATGGCGAGTAAAATGCACTACTAAACTTCTATGATAGGGCAATCAGAGACCCGATTAGATCATTTTATATTTTGGTTAATATAAGAATTCAGCGAAATTCTATCACATTTGTTCAATTTACGTCGCTGATATTTCATATAGCGTATTGGGCTATGCGGCATCTCAAAGCGCATGAAATGGCGAGTAAAATGCACTATTAAACTTCTAGGGTAGGACCAACAGAGACCCGATTAGATCATTTTATATTATTGTTAATTTAAGAATTCGACGAAATTCTATCACATTTGTTCAACTTACGTCGCTCCTATTTCAGATAGCGTACTGGGCTAGGCGGCATCTTAAAGCGCATGGAAGGGCGACTAAAATGCACTATTAAACTTCTGGGGTAGGGCGAACAGAGGCCCGATTAGAACTTTTTACATTAAGGTTAATATAAGAAATCAGGGAAATTCTATCACATTTGTTCAATTTTCGTCGCTCCTATTTCAGGTAGCGTATTGTGCTAAGCGGCATCTGAAAGCGCATGAAATGGCAAATAAGATGCACTATTAAACTTCGACGCTAGGGCGAACAGAGACCCGATTAGATCATTTTACATTATGGTTAATAAATGAATTCAGCGAAATTCTATCACATTTGTTCAATTTACGTCGCTCCTATTTCAGATAGCGCATTGGGCTAAGCGGCATCTCAAAGAGTATCAAATGGCGAGTAAAATGCACTATTAAACTTCTACGGTAGGGCAAACAGAGACCCGATTAGATCATTTCATATTATGGTTAATTTAAGAATTCAGGAAAATTCTATCACATTTGTTCAATTTACGTCGCTCCTATTTGAGATAGCGTATTGGACTAAGCGGCATCTGAAAGCCATGAAATGGCGAGAAAAATGCACTATTAAAATTCTAGGGTAGGGCAAACAGAGACCCGATTAGATCATTTTATATTATGGTTAATTTAAGAATTCAGCGAAATACTATCACATTTGTTCAATTTACGTCGCTCCTATTTCAGATAGCGTACTGGGCTAGGCGGCATCTTAAAGCGCGCGGAATGGCGAGTAAAATTCACTATTAAACTTCTATGATAGGGCAATGAGAGACCCGATTAGATCATTTTATATTTTGGTTAATATATGAATTCAGCGAAATTCTATCACATTTTTTCAATTTACGTCGCTCCTATTTCAGATAGCGTATTGGGCTAGGCGGCATCTCAAAGCGCGTGCAATGGCGAGTAAAATGCACTATTAAGCTTCAATGATAGGGCAAACAGAGACCCGATTAGATCATTTTATATTATGGTTAATTTAAGAATTCAGCGACATTATAAACCCCTTTGTTCAATTTACGTCGCTCCTATTTCATATAGTGTATTGGGCTAAGCGGCATCTCAAAGCGCATGAAATGGCTAGTAAAATGCACTATTAAACTTCTAGGGTAAGGCAAACAGAGACCCGATTAGATCATTTTATATTACGGTTAATATAAGAATACAGCGTAATTCTATCACATTTGTTCAACTTCCGTCGCTCCTATTTCAGATAGCGTACTGGGATAGGCGGTATCTTAAAGCGCGTGGAAGGGCGAGTAGCATGCTCTATTAAACTTCTGGGGTAGGGCAAACAGAGACCCGATTAGATCATTTTATATTATGGTTAATTTAAGAATTCAGCAAAATTCTGTCACATTTGTTCAATTTACGTCGCTCGTATTTCGGATACCGTATTGGGCTAAGCGGCATCTCAAAGCGCATGAAATGACGAGTGAAATGCACTGTTAAACTTCTAGGGTAGGGCGAACAGAGACCCGATTAGATCATTTTACATTAAGGTTAATATAAGAATTCAGCAAAATTCTATCACATTTGTTCAATTTACGTGGCTCCTATTTCAGATAGCGTATTGGTCTAAGCGGCATCTTATAGCGCGTGGAATGGCGAGTAAAGTGCACTATTAAACTTCTATCATAGGGCAATCAGAGACCCGATTAGAACATTTTATATTTTGTTTAAAATAAGAATTCAGCGCAATTCTATCACATTTGTTCAATTTACGTCGCTCCCATATCAGATAGCGTATTGTGCTAAGCGGCATCACAAAGCGCATGAAATGACGAGTGAAATGCACTATTAAACTTCTATGATAGGGCAATCAGAATCCCGATTAGATCATTTTATATTTTGGTGAATTTAAGAATTCAGCGGAATTCTAGCACATTTGTTCAATTTACGTTGCTCCTATTTCAGATAGCGTATTGGGATAAACGGCATGTCAAAGCGCATGAAAAGGCAAATAAAATGCACTATTAAACTTCTAGGGTAGGGCAAACAGAGACCCGATTAGATCATTTTTTATTATGGTTAATTTAACAATTCAGCGAAATTCTATCACATTTGTTCAATTAACGTCGCTCCTGTTTCAGATAGCGTATTGTGCAAAGCGGCATCTCAAAGCGCATGAAATGGCGAGCTAAATGCACTGTTAAACTTCTAGGGTAGGGCAAACAGAGACCCGATTAGATCATTTTATATTATGGTTAATTTAAGAATTCAGCAAAATTGTATCACATTCGTTCAAGTTACGTCGCTCCTATTTCAGACAGCGTATTGGGCTAAGCGGCATCTCAAAGCGCATGGAATGGCGAGTAATATGCACTATCAAACTTCTAGGGTAAGGCAAACAGACACCCGATTAGATCATTTTATATTATGGTTAATTTAAGAATTCAGCAAAATTCTATCACATTTGTTCAATTTACGTCGCTCCTATTTCAGATAGCGTGCTGGGGTAGGCGGCATCTCAAAGCGCATGAAATGGCAAATAAAATGCACTATTAAACTTCTAGGGTAGGGCAAACAGAGACCCGATTAGATCATTTTATATTATGGTTAATTTAAGAATTCAGCAAAATTGTATCACATTCGTTCAAGTTACGTCGCTCCTATTTCAGACAGCGTATTGGGCTAAGCGGCATCTCAAAGCGCATGGAATGGCGAGTAATATGCACTATCAAACTTCTAGGGTAGGGCCAACAGAGACCCGATTAGATCATTTTATATTATGGTTAATTAAAGAATTCAGCAAAATTCTATCACATTTGTTCAATTTACGTCGCTCCTATTTCAGACAGCGTACTGGGCTAAGCGGCATCTCAAAGCGCATGAAATGACGAGTGAAATTCACTACAAAACTTCTAGGGTAGGGTGAACAGAGACCCGATTAGATCATTTTACATTATTGTTAATATAAGAATTCAGCGAAATTCTATCACATTTGTTCAATTTACGTCGCTCCTATTTCAGACAGCGTATTGGGCTAAGCGGCATCTCAAAGCGCATGAAATGGCGAGTAAAATGCACTATGAAGCTTCAATGACAGGGCAATCAGAGATCAGATTAGATCATTTTATATTTTGGTTAATATAAGAATTCAGCGAAATTCTATCACATTTGTTCAATTTACGTCGCTCCTATTTCAGATAGCATAATGGGCTACGCGGCATCTCAAAGCACATGACATGACGAGTGGAATGCACTATTAAACTTCTAGGGTAGGGCGAAAAGAGACCCGATTAGATCATTTTACATTAATGTTAATATAAGAATTCAGGGAAATTCTATCACATTTGTTCAATTTACGTGGCTCCTATTTCAGATAGCGTATTGGGCTAAGCGGCATCTCAAAGCGCATGAAATGGCGAGTAAAATGCACTATTAAACTTCTAGGGTAGAGCAAACAGAGACCCGATTAGATCATTTTATATTATGGTTAATTTAAGAATTCAGCAAAATCCTATCACATTTGTTCAATTTACGTCGCTCCTATTTCAGATAGCGTATTGGGCTCAGCCGCATCTCAAAGCGCATGAAATGGCGAATAAAATGCACTATTAAACTTCTATGATAGGGCAATCAGAGACCCGATTAGATCATTTCATATTTTGGTTAATATATGATTTCAGGGAAATCCTATCACATTTGTTCAATTTACGTCGCTCCTATTTCATATAGCGTTTTGGGATAAGCGGCACCTCAAAGCGCATGAAATGGCGAGTAAAATGCACCTTTAAACTTCTTGGGTAGGGCAAACAGAGACCCGATTAGATCATTTTATATTATGGTTAATTTAAGAATTCAGCGAAATTCTATCACATTTGTTCAATTCATGTCGCTCCTATTTCAGATAGCGTACTGGGCTAGGCGGCATCTTAAAGCGCGTGGAATGGCGAGTAAAATGCACTATTAAACTTCTACGATACGGCAATCAGAGACCCGATTAGATCATTTTATATTATGGTTAATTTAAGAATTCAGCAAAATTCTATCACATTTGTTCAATTTACGTCGCTTATATTTCAGATAGCGTATTGGGGTAAGCGGCATCTGAAAGAGCATGAAATGGCGAGTGAAATGCACTATTAAAATTCTAGGGTATGGCAAACAGAGACCCGATTAGATCATTTTATATTACGGCTAATATAAGAAATCAGCGTAATTCTATCACATTTGTTCAACTCACGTCGCTCCAGTGCAGATAGCGTACTGCGCTAGGCGGCATCTTAAAGCGCGTGGAATGGCGAGTAAAATGCACTACTAAACTTCTATGATACGGCAATCAGAGACCCGATTAGATCATTTTATATTTTGGTTAATATAAGAATTCAGCGAAATTCTATCACATTTGTTCAATTTACGTCGCTGATATTTCATATAGCGTATTGGGCTATGCGGCATCTCAAAGCGCATGAAATGGCGAGTAAAATGCACTATTAAACTTCTAGGGTAGGACCAACAGAGACCCGATTAGATCATTTTATATTATTGTTAATTTAAGAATTCGACGAAATTCTATCACATTTGTTCAACTTACGTCGCTCCTATTTCAGATAGCGTACTGGGCTAGGCGGCATCTTAAAGCGCATGGAAGGGCGACTAAAATGCACTATTAAACTTCTGGGGTAGGGCGAACAGAGGCCCGATTAGAACTTTTTACATTAAGGTTAATATAAGAAATCAGGGAAATTCTATCACATTTGTTCAATTTTCGTCGCTCCTATTTCAGGTAGCGTATTGTGCTAAGCGGCATCTGAAAGCGCATGAAATGGCAAATAAGATGCACTATTAAACTTCGACGCTAGGGCGAACAGAGACCCGATTAGATCATTTTACATTATGGTTAATAAATGAATTCAGCGAAATTCTATCACATTTGTTCAATTTACGTCGCTCCTATTTCAGATAGCGCATTGGGCTAAGCGGCATCTCAAAGAGTATCAAATGGCGAGTAAAATGCACTATTAAACTTCTACGGTAGGGCAAACAGAGACCCGATTAGATCATTTCATATTATGGTTAATTTAAGAATTCAGGAAAATTCTATCACATTTGTTCAATTTACGTCGCTCCTATTTGAGATAGCGTATTGGACTAAGCGGCATCTGAAAGCCATGAAATGGCGAGAAAAATGCACTATTAAAATTCTAGGGTAGGGCAAACAGAGACCCGATTAGATCATTTTATATTCTGGTTAATTTAAGAATTCAGCGAAATACTATCACATTTGTTCAATTTACGTCGCTCCTATTTCAGATAGCGTACTGGGCTAGGCGGCATCTTAAAGCGCGCGGAATGGCGAGTAAAATTCACTATTAAACTTCTATGATAGGGCAATGAGAGACCCGATTAGATCATTTTATATTTTGGTTAATATATGAATTCAGCGAAATTCTATCACATTTTTTCAATTTACGTCGCTCCTATTTCAGATAGCGTATTGGGCTACGCGGCATCTCAAAGCGCGTGCAATGGCGAGTAAAATGCACTATTAATCTTCAATGATAGGGCAAACAGAGACCCGATTAGATCATTTTATATTATGGTTAATTTAAGAATTCAGCGACATTATAAACCCCTTTGTTCAATTTACGTCGCTCCTATTTCATATAGTGTATTGGGCTAAGCGGCATCTCAAAGCGCATGAAATGGCTAGTAAAATGCACTATTAAACTTCTAGGGTAAGGCAAACAGAGACCCGATTAGATCATTTTATATTACGGTTAATATAAGAATACAGCGTAATTCTATTACATTTGTTCAACTCACGTCGCTCCAGTGCAGATAGCGTACTGCGCTAGGCGGCATCTTAAAGCGCGTGGAAGGGCGAGTAGCATGCTCTATTAAACTTCTGGGGTAGGGCAATGAGAGACCCGATTAGATCATTTTATATTATGGTTAATTTAAGAATTCAGCAAAATTCTGTCACATTTGTTCAATTTACGTCGCTCGTATTTCGGATACCGTATTGGGCTAAGCGGCATCTCAAAGCGCATGAAATGACGAGTGAAATGCACTGTTAAACTTCTAGGGTAGGGCGAACAGAGACCCGATTAGATCATTTTACATTAAGGTTAATATAAGAATTCAGCGAAATTCTATCACATTTGTTCAATTTACGTCGCTCCTATTTCAGATAGCGTATTCGGCTAAGCGGCATCTCAAAGCACATGAAATGACGAATGAAATGCACTGTTTTACTTCTAGGGTAGGGCGATCAGAGACCTGATTAGATCATTTTACATAAAGTTTAATATAAGAATTCAGGGAAATTCTATCACATTTGATCAATTTACGTCGCTCCTGTTTCAGATAGCGTATTGGGCTACGCGGCATCTCAAAGCGCGTGCAATGGCGAGTAAAATGCACTATGAAGCTTCAATGACAGGGCAATCAGAGACCAGATTAGATCATTTTATATTTTGGTTAATATAAGAATTCAGCGAAATTCTATCACATTTGTTCAATTTACGTCGCTCCTATTTCAGATAGCATAATGGGCTACGCGGCATCTCAAAGCACATGACATGACGAGTGGAATGCACTATTAAACTTCTAGGGTAGGGCGAAAAGAGACCCGATTAGATCATTTTACATTAATGTTAATATAAGAATTCAGGGAAATTCTATCACATTTGTTCAATTTACGTGGCTCCTATTTCAGATAGCGTATTGGGCTAAGCGGCATCTCAAAGCGCATGAAATGGCTAGTAAAATGCACTATTAAACTTCTAGGGTAAGGCAAACAGAGACCCGATTAGATCATTTTATATTACGGTTAATATAAGAATACAGCGAAATTCTATCACATTTGTTCAATTTACATCGCTCCTAGTTCAGATAGCGTATTTGGCTAAGCGGCATCTCAAAGCGCATGAAATCGCGAGTAAAATGCACTGTTCAACTTCAAGGGTAGGGGAAACAGAGACCCGATTAGATCATTTTATATTATGGTTAATTTAAGAATTCAGCAAAATTCTGTCACATTTGTTCAATTTACGTCGCTCCTATTTCAGATAGCGTATTTGGCTAAGCGGCATCTCAAAGCGCATGAAATCGCGAGTAAAATGCACTGTTCAACTTCAAGGGTAGGGCAAACAGAGACCCGATTAGATCATTTTATATTATGGTTAATTTAAGAATTCAGCAAAATTCTATCACATTTGTTCAATTTACGTCGCTCCTATTTCAGATAGCTTATTCGGCTAAGCGGCATCTCAAAGCGCATTAAATGACGAGTGAAATGCACTATTAAACTTCTAGGGTAGGGCGAACAGAGACCCGATTAGATCATTTTATATTATGGTTAATTTAAGAATTCAGCAAAATTCTGTCACATTTGTTCAATTTGCGTCGTTCCTATTTCAGATAGCGTAATGGGCCAGGCGGCATCTTAAAGCGCATGGAATGGCGAGTAAAATGCTCCACTAAACTTCTATGATAGGGCAATCAGAGACCCGAGTAGATCATTTTATATTATGGTTATTATAAGAATTCAGCGAAATTCTATCACAGTTGTTCAATATACGTCGCTCCTATTTCAGATAGCTTATTGGGCTAAGCGGCATCTCAAAGCGCATGAAATGACGAGTGAAATGCACTATTAAACTTCTAGGGTAGGGCGAACAGAGACCCGATCAGATCATTTTATATTATGGTTAATTTAATAATTCACCGAAATACTATCACACTTGTTCAATTTACGTCGCTCCTATTTCAGATAGCGTATTGGGCTAAGCGGCATCTCAAAGCGCATGAAATGGCGAGTAAAATGCACTATTAAATTTCCAGGGTAGGGCAAACAGAGACCCGATTAGATCATTTTATATTACGGTTAATACAAGAATTCAGCGTAATTCTATCACATTTGTTCAATTTACGTCATTCCTATTTCAGATAGCGTAATGGGCTAGGCGGCATCTTAGAGCGCGTGGTATGGCGAGTGAAATGCACTATTAATCTTCTATGATAGGGCAATCAGAGACCCGATTAGATCATTTTATATTTTGGTTAATACAAGAATTCAGCGAAATTCTATCACATTTGTTCAATTTACGTCGCTCCTATTTCAGATAGCGTATTGGGCTAAGCGGCATCTCAAAGCGCATGAAATGGCGAGCAAAATGCACTATTAGACTTCTATGGTAGGACGGACAGAGACCCGATTAGATCATTTTACATTAAGGTTAATATAAGAATTCAGGGAAATTCTATCACATTTGTTCAATTTTCGTCGCTCCTATTTCAGATAGCGTAATGGGCTGGGCGGCACCTTAAAGCGCGTGGAATGGAGAGTGAAATGCACTATTAAACTTCTATGATAGGGCAATCAGAGACCCGATTAGATCATTTTATATTTTGGTTAATACAAGAATTCAGCGAAATTCTATCACATTTGTTCAATTTACGTCGTTCCTATTTCAGATAGCGTAATGGGCTAGGCGGCATCTTAAAGCGCGTGGAATGGCGAGTGAAATGCACTATTAAACTTCTATGATAGGGCAATCAGAGACCCGATTAGATCATTTTATATTTTGGTTAATACAAGAATTCAGCGAAATTCTATCACATTTGTTCAATTTACGTCGCTCCTATTTCGGATAGCGTATTGGGCTAAGCGGAATCTCAAAGCGCATGAAATGTCGAATAAAATGCACTATTAAACTTCTAGGCTAGGGCGAACAGAGAGCTGATTAAATCATTTTACATTATGGTTGATAAAAGATTTCAGCGAAATTCTATCACATTTGTTCAATTTACATCGCTCCTAGTTCAGATAGAGTACTGGGCTAGGCGGCATCTTAAAGCGCGTGAAATGGCGAGTGAAATGCACTATTAAACTTCTAGGGTAGGGCAAACAGAGACCCGATTAGATCATTTTATATTATGGTTAATTTAAGAATTCAGCAAAATTCTGTCTCATTTGTTCAATTTGCGTCGTTCGTATTTCAGATAGCGTAATGGGATAGGCGGCATCTTAAAGCGCGTGGAATGGCGAGTAAAATGGTCCACTAAACTTCTATGATAGGGCAATCAGAGACCCGACTAGATCACTTTATATTTTGGTTATTATAAGAATTCAGCGAAATTCTATCACATTTGTTCAATTTTCGTCGTTCCTATTTCAGATAGCGTACTGGGCTAGGCGGCATCTTAAAGCGCGTGGAATGGCGAATATAATGCACTATTAAACTTCTATGATAGGGCAATCAAAGACCCGATTAGATCATTTTATATTTTGGTTAATACAAGAATTCAGCGAAATTCTATCACATTTGTTCAATTTACGTCGCTCCTATTTCAGATTGCTTATTGGGTTAAGCGGCATCTCAAAGCACATGAAATGACGAGTGAAATGCACTGTTAAACGTCTAGGGTAGGGCAAACAGAGACCCGATTAGATCATCTTATATTATGGTTAATTTAAGAATTCAGCAAAATTCTATCACATTTGTTCAATTTACGTCGTTCCTATTTCAGATAGCGTAATGGGCTAGGCGGCATCTTAAAGCGCGTGGAATGGCGAGTGAAATGCACTATTAAACTTCTATGGTAGGGCAATCAGAGACCCGATTAGATCATTTTATATTTTGGTTAATACAAGAATTCAGCGAAATTCTATCACATTTGTTCAATTTACGTCGTTCCTATTTCAGATAGCTCATTGGGCTAAGCGGCATCTCAAAGCGCATGAAATCATGAGTGAAATGCACTATTAAACTTACACGGCAGGCCGAACAGAGACCCGATTAGATCATTTTACATTAAGGTTAATATAAGAATTCAGGGAAATTCTATCACATTTGTTCAATCTACTTCGCTTTTATTTCAGATAGCGTACTGGGCTAGGCGGCATCTTAAGGCGCGTGGAATGGCGGGTAAAATGCAGTATTAAACTTCTATGATCGGGCAATCAGAGACCCGATTAGATAATTTTATATTTTGGTTAATATAAGAATTCGACGAAATTCTATCACATGTGTTCAATTTACGTCGCTCCCATTTCAGATAGCGTATTGGGCTAACCAGCATCTCAAAGCGCATGAAATGGCGAGTAAAATGCACTATTAAGCTTCTAGGGTAAGGCAAAAAGAGTCCCGATTAGATCCTTTTATATTACGGTTAATATAAGAATTCAGCGTAATTCTATCACATTTGTTCACTTTACGTCGTTCCTATTTCAGATATCCTATTGGGCTAGGCGGCATCTTAAAGCGCGTGGAATGGCGAGTAAAATGCACTATTAAACTTCTAGGGTAGGGCAAACAGAGACCCGATTAGATTATTTTACATTATGGTTAACAGAAGAATTCAGCGAAATTGTGTCACATTTGTTCAATTTACGTCGCTCCTATTACAGATAGTGTACTGGGATAGGCGGCATCTTAAGCGCGTGGAATGGCGATTGAAATGCACTATTAAACTTCTATGATAGGGCAATCAGAGACCCGATTAGATCATTTTATATTTTGGTTAATACAAGATTTCAGCGAAATTCTGTCACATTTGTTCAATTTACGTCGCTCCTATTTCAGATAGCGTATTGGGCTAAGCAGCATCTCAAAGCGCATGAAATGTCGAGTGAAATGCACTATTAAGCTTCTAGGGTAAGGCAAAAAGAGATCCGATTAGATCCTTTTATATTACGGTTAATATAAGAATTCAGCGTAATTCTATCACATTTGTTCAATTTACGTCGCTCCTATTTCAGACAGCCTATTGGGCTAGGCGGCATCTCAAAGCGCATGAAATGAGGGGTAAAATGCACTATTAAAGTTCTAGGGTAGGCAAGCAGAGACCCGATTAGATCATTTTATATTATGGTTAATATAAGAATTCAGGGAAATTCTATCACATTTGTTCAATTTACGTCTCCCCTATTTCAGATAGCGTATTGGGCTAGGCGGCATCTTAAGGCGCGTGGAATGGCGGGTAAAATGCAGTATTAAACTTCTATGATCGGGCAATCAGAGACCCGATTAGATAATTTTATATTTTGGTTAATATAAGAATTCAACGAAATTCTATCACATGTGTTCAATTTACGTCGCTCCTATTTCAGATAGCCTATTGGGCTAGGCGGCATCTTAAAGCGCGTGGAATGGCGAGTAAAATGCACTATTAAACTTCTAGGGTAGGGCAAACAGAGACCCGATTAGATTATTTTACATTATGGTTAATATAAGAATTCAGCGAAATTCTATCACATTTGTTCAATTTACGTCGCTCCTATTACAGATAGTGTACTGGGATAGGCGGCATCTTAAATCGCGTAGTATGGCGAGTAAAATGCACTATTAAACTTCTATGATAGGGCAATCAGAGACCGGATTATATCATTTTATATGTTGATTAATATAAGAATTCAACGAAATTCTATCACATTTGTTCAATTTACGTCGCTCCTATATCAGATAGCGCATTGGGCTAAGCAGCATCTCAAAGCGCATGCAATGGCGAGTAAAATGCACTATTAAACTTCTATGATAGGGCAATCAGAGACCCGATTAGATCATTTTGTAGTTTGGTTAATATAAGAATTCAGCGAAATTCTATCACATTTGTTCAATTTACGTCGCTCCTATTTCAGATAGCGTATTGGGCTAAGCGGCACCTCAAAGCGCATGGATTGACGAGTGAAATGCACTATTAAACTTCTAGGGAAGGGCGAACAGAGACCCGAATAGATCATTTTATATTACGGTTAATATAAGAATGCAGCGTAATTCTATCACATTTGTTCAACTTACGTCGCTCCTATTTCAGATAGCGTACTGGGCTAGGCGGCACCTCAAAGCGCGTGGAAGGGCGAGTAAACTGCACTACTAAACTCCTACGATAGAGCAATCAGAGACCCGATTAGATCTTTTTATATTTTGGTTATTATAAGAATTCAGCGAAATTCTATCACATTTGTTCAATTTACGTCGCTCCTATTTCAGATAGCTTATTGGGCTAAGCGGCATCTCAAAGCGCATGAAATCATGAGTGAAATGCACTATTAAACTTCTAGGGCAGGGCGAACAGAGACCCGATTAGATCATTTTACATTAAGGTTAATATAAGAATTCAGCGAAATTCTATCACATTTGTTCAAGTTACGTCGCTCCTATTTCAGACAGCGTATTGGGCTAAGCGGAATCTCAAAGCGCATGAAATGTCGAATAAAATGCAGTATTCAACTTCTAGGCTAGGGAGAACGGAGACCCGAATAGATCATTTTACATTAAGGTTAATATAAGAATTCAGGGAAATTCTATCACATTTGTTCAATTTACGTCGCTCCTATTTCAGATAGCGTATTGGACTAAGCGGCATCTCAAAGCGCATGAAATGGCGAGTAAAATGCACTGTTAAACTTCTAGGGTAGGGCAAACAGAGATCCGATTAGATCATTTTATATTATGGTTAATTTAAGAATTCAACAAAATTCTATCGCATTTGTTCAATTTACGTCGTTCCTATTTCAGATAGCGTAATGGGCTAGGCGACACCTTAAAGCGCGTGGAATGGCGAGTGAAATGCACTATTAAACTTCTATGATAGGGCAATCAGAGACCCGATTAGATCATTTCATATTTTGGTTAATACAAGAATTCAGCGAAATTCTATCACATTTGTTCAATTTACGTCGCTCCTATTTCAGATCGCTTATTGGGTTAAGGGGCATCTCAAAGCACATGAAATGACGAGTGAAATGCACTGTTGAAGGTCTAGGGTAGGGCAAACAGAGACCCGATTAGATCATCTTATATTATGGTTAATTTAAGAATTCAGCAAAATTCTATCACATTTGTTCAATTTACGTCGTTCCTATTTCAGATAGCGTAATGGGCTAGGCGGCATCTTAAAGCGCGTGGAATGGCGAGTGAAATGCACTATTAAACTTCTATGATAGGGCAATCAGAGACCCGATTAGATCATTTTATATTTTGGTTAATACAAGAATTCAGCGAAATTCTATCACATTTGTTCAATTTACGTCGCTCCTATTTCAGATAGCGTATTGGGCTAAGCGGAATCTCAAAGCGCATGAAATGTCGAATAAAATGCACTATTAAACTTCTAGGCTAGGGCGAACAGAGAGCTGATTAAATCATTTTACAATATGGTTGATAAAAGATTTCAGCGAAATTCTATCACATTTGTTCAATTTACATCGCTCCTAGTTCAGATAGAGTACTGGGCTACGCGGCATCTTAAAGCGCGTGGAATGGCGAGTGAAATGGTCCACTAAACTTCTATGATAGGGCAATCAGAGACCCGACTAGATCACTTTATATTTTGGTTATTATAAGAATTCAGCGAAATTCTATCACATTTGTTCAATTTTCGTCGTTCCTATTTCAGATAGCGTAATGGGCTAGGCGACACCTTAAAGCGCGTGTAATGGCGAGTGAAATGCACTATTAAACTTGTATGATAGGGCAATCAGAGACCCGATTAGATCTTTTTATATTTTGGTTATTATAAGAATTCAGCGAAATTCTATCACATTTGTTCAATTTACGTCGCTCCTATTTCAGATAGCTTATTGGGCTGAGCGGCATCTCAAAGCGCATGAAATCATGAGTGAAATGCACTATTAAACTTCTAGGGCAGGGCGAACAGAGACCCGATTAGATCATTTTACATTAAGGTTAATATAAGAATTCAGCGAAATTCTATCACATTTGTTCAATTTACGTCGCTCCTATTTCAGATAGCGTATTGGGCTAAGCGGAATCTCAAAGCGCATGAAATGTCGAATAAAATGCAGTATTAAACTTCTAGGCTAGGGAGAACGGAGACCCGATTAGATCATTTTACATTAAGGTTAATATAAGAATTCAGGGAAATTCTATCACATTTGTTCAATTTACGTCGCTCCTATTTCAGATAGCGTATTGGGCTAAGCGGCATCTCAAAGCGCATGAAATGGCGAGTAAAATGCACTGTTAAACTTCTAGGGTAGGGCAAACAGAGACCCGATTAGATCATTTTATATTATGGTTAATTTAAGAATTCACCAAAATTCTATCACATTTGTTCAATTTACGTCGTTCCTATTTCAGATAGCGTAATGGGCTAGGCGACACCTTAAAGCGCGTGGAATGGCGAGTGAAATGCACTATTAAACTTGTATGATAGGGCAATCAGAGACCCGATTAGATCATTTCATATTTTGGTTAATACAAGAATTCAGCGAAATTCTATCACATTTGTTCAATTTACGTCGCTCCTATTTCAGACAGCGTATTGGGCTAAGCGGAATCTCAAAGAGCATGAAATGTCGAATAAAATGCACTATTAAACTTCTAGGGTAGGGCGAACAGAGAGCTGATTAAATCATTTTACAGTATTGTTGATAAAATATTTCAGCGAAATTCTATCACATTTGTTCAATTTACATCGCTCCTAGTTCAGATAGCGTATTTGGCTAAGCGGCATCTCAAAGCGCATGAAATCGCGAGTAAAATGCACTGTTCAACTTCAAGGGTAGGGGAAACAGAGACCCGATTAGATCATTTTATATTATGGTTAATTTAAGAATTCAGCAAAATTCTGTCACATTTGTTCAATTTACGTCGCTCCTATTTCAGATAGCGTATTTGGCTAAGCGGCATCTCAAAGCGCATGAAATCGCGAGTAAAATGCACTGTTCAACTTCAAGGGTAGGGCAAACAGAGACCCGATTAGATCATTTTATATTATGGTTAATTTAAGAATTCAGCAAAATTCTATCACATTTGTTCAATTTACGTCGCTCCTATTTCAGATAGCTTATTCGGGTAAGCGGCATCTCAAAGCGCATGAAATGACGAGTGAAATGCACTATTAAACTTCTAGGGTAGGGCGAACAGAGACCCGATCAGATCATTTTATATTATGGTTAATTTAATAATTCACCGAAGTACTATCACACTTGTTCAATTTACGTCGCTCCTATTTCAGATAGCGTATTGGGCTAAGCGGCATCTCAAAGCGCATGAAATGGCGAGTAAAATGCACTATTAAATTTCCAGGGTAGGGCAAACAGAGACCCGATTAGATCATTTTATATTACGGTTAATACAAGAATTCAGCGTAATTCTATCACATTTGTTCAATTTACGTCATTCCTATTTCAGATAGCGTAATGGGCTAGGCGGCATCTTAGAGCGCGTGGTATGGCGAGTGAAATGCACTATTAATCTTCTATGATAGGGCAATCAGAGACCCGATTAGATCATTTTATATTTTGGTTAATACAAGAATTCAGCGAAATTCTATCACATTTGTTCAATTTACGTCGCTCCTATTTCAGATAGCGTATTGGGCTAAGCGGCATCTCAAAGCGCATGAAATGGCGAGCAAAATGCACTATTAGACTTCTATGGTAGGACGGACAGAGACCCGATTAGATCATTTTACATTAAGGTTAATATAAGAATTCAGGGAAATTCTATCACATTTGTTCAATTTTCGTCGCTCCTATTTCAGATAGCGTAATGGGCTGGGCGGCACCTTAAAGCGCGTGGAATGGAGAGTGAAATGCACTATTAAACTTCTATGATAGGGCAATCAGAGACCCGATTAGATCATTTTATATTTTGGTTAATACAAGAATTCAGCGAAATTCTATCACATTTGTTCAATTTACGTCGCTCCTATTTCAGATTGCTTATTGGGTTAAGCGGCATCTCAAAGCACATGAAATGACGAGTAAAATGCACTGTTAAACGTCTAGGGTAGGGCAAACAGAGACCCGATTAGATCATCTTATATTATGGTTAATTTAAGAATTCAGCAAAATTCTATCACATTTGTTCAATTTACGTCGTTCCTATTTCAGATAGCGTAATGGGCTAGGCGGCATCTTAAAGCGCGTGGAATGGCGAGTGAAATGCACTATTAAACTTCTATGGTAGGGCAATCAGAGACCCGATTAGATCATTTTATATTTTGGTTAATACAAGAATTCAGCGAAATTCTATCACATTTGTTCAATTTACGTCGTTCCTATTTCAGATAGCTCATTGGGCTAAGCGGCATCTCAAAGCGCATGGAATCATGAGTGAAATGCACTATTAAACTTACACGGCAGGGCGAACAGAGACCCGATTAGATCATTTTACATTAAGGTTAATATAAGAATTCAGGGAAATTCTATCACAATTGTTCAATCTACTTCGCTTTTATTTCAGATAGCGTACTGGGCTAGGCGGCATCTTAAGGCGCGTGGAATGGCGGGTAAAATGCAGTATTAAACTTCTATGATCGGGCAATCAGAGACCCGATTAGATAATTTTATATTTTGGTTAATATAAGAATTCGTCGAAATTCTATCACATGTGTTCAATTTACGTCGCTCCCATTTCAGATAGCGTATTGGGCTAACCAGCATCTCAAAGCGCATGAAATGGCGAGTAAAATGCACTATTAAGCTTCTAGGGTAAGGCAAAAAGAGTCCCGATTAGATCCTTTTATATTACGGTTAATATAAGAATGCAGCGTAATTCTATCACATTTGTTCACTTTACGTCGTTCCTATTTCAGATATCCTATTGGGCTAGGCGGCATCTTAAAGCGCGTGGAATGGCGAGTAAAATGCACTATTAAACTTCTAGGGTAGGGCAAACAGAGACCCGATTAGATTATTTTACATTATGGTTAACAGAAGAATTCAGCGAAATTGTGTCACATTTGTTCAATTTACGTCGCTCCTATTACAGATAGTGTACTGGGATAGGCGGCATCTTAAGCGCGTGGAATGGCGATTGAAATGCACTATTAAACTTCTATGATAGGGCAATCAGAGACCCGATTAGATCATTTTATATTTTGGTTAATACAAGATTTCAGCGAAATTCTGTCACATTTGTTCAATTTACGTCGCTCCTATTTCAGATAGCGTATTGGGCTAAGCAGCATCTCAAAGCGCATGAAATGTCGAGTGAAATGCACTATTAAGCTTCTAGGGTAAGGCAAAAAGAGATCCGATTAGATCCTTTTATATTACGGTTAATATAAGAATTCAGCGTAATTCTATCACATTTGTTCAATTTACGTCGCTCCTATTTCAGACAGCCTATTGGGCTAGGCGGCATCTCAAAGCGCATGAAATGAGGGGTAAAATGCACTATTAAAGTTCTAGGGTAGGCAAGCAGAGACCCGATTAGATCATTTTATATTATGGTTAATATAAGAATTCAGGGAAATTCTATCACATTTGTTCAATTTACGTCTCCCCTATTTCAGATAGCGTATTGGGCTAGGCGGCATCTTAAGGCGCGTGGAATGGCGGGTAAAATGCAGTATTAAACTTCTATGATCGGGCAATCAGAGACCCGATTAGATAATTTTATATTTTGGTTAATATAAGAATTCAACGAAATTCTATCACATTTGTTCAATTTACGTCGCTCCTATTTCAGATAGCCTATTGGGCTAGGCGGCATCTTAAAGCGCGTGGAATGGCGAGTAAAATGCACTATTAAACTTCTAGGGTAGGGCAAACAGAGACCCGATTAGATTATTTTACATTATGGTTAATATAAGAATTCAGCGAAATTCTATCACATTTGTTCAATTTACGTCGCTCCTATTACAGATAGTGTACTGGGATAGGCGGCATCTTAAATCGCGTAGTATGGCGAGTAAAATGCACTATTAAACTTCTATGATAGGGCAATCAGAGACCGGATTATATCATTTTATATGTTGATTAATATAAGAATTCAACGAAATTCTATCACATTTGTTCAATTTACGTCGCTCCTATATCAGATAGCGCATTGGGCTAAGCAGCATCTCAAAGCGCATGAAATGGCGAGTAAAATGCACTATTAAACTTCTATGATAGGGCAATCAGAGACCCGATTAGATCATTTTGTAGTTTGGTTAATATAAGAATTCAGCGAAATTCTATCACATTTGTTCAATTTACGTCGCTCCTATTTCAGATAGCGTATTGGGCTAAGCGGCACCTCAAAGCGCATGGATTGACGAGTGAAATGCACTATTAAACTTCTAGGGAAGGGCGAACAGAGACCCGAATAGATCATTTTATATTACGGTTAATATAAGAATGCAGCGTAATTCTATCACATTTGTTCAACTTACGTCGCTCCTATTTCAGATAGCGTACTGGGCTAGGCGGCACCTCAAAGCGCGTGGAAGGGCGAGTAAACTGCACTACTAAACTCATACGATAGAGCAATCAGAGACCCGATTAGATCTTTTTATATTTTGGTTATTATAAGAATTCAGCGAAATTCTATCACATTTGTTCAATTTACGTCGCTCCTATTTCAGATAGCTTATTGGGTTAAGCGGCATCTCAAAGCGCATGAAATCATGAGTGAAATGCACTATTAAACTTCTAGGGCAGGGCGAACAGAGACCCGATTAGATCATTTTACATTAAGGTTAATATAAGAATTCAGCGAAATTCTATCACATTTGTTCAAGTTACGTCGCTCCTATTTCAGATAGCGTATTGGGCTAAGCGGAATCTCAAAGCGCATGAAATGTCGAATAAAATGCAGTATTCAACTTCTAGGCTAGGGAGAACGGAGACCCGAATAGATCATTTTACATTAAGGTTAATATAAGAATTCAGGGAAATTCTATCACATTTGTTCAATTTACGTCGCTCCTATTTCAGATAGCGTATTGGGCTAAGCGGCATCTCAAAGCGCATGAAATGGCGAGTAAAATGCACTGTTAAACTTCTAGGGTAGGGCAAACAGAGACCCGATTAGATCATTTTATATTATGGTTAATTTAAGAATTCACCAAAATTCTATCGCATTTGTTCAATTTACGTCGTTCCTATTTCAGATAGCGTAATGGGCTAGGCGACACCTTAAAGCGCGTGGAATGGCGAGTGAAATGCACTATTAAACTTCTATGATAGGGCAATCAGAGACCCGATTAGATCATTTCATATTTTGGTTAATACAAGAATTCAGCGAAATTCTATCACATTTGTTCAATTTACGTCGCTCCTATTTCAGATCGCTTATTGGGTTAAGCGGCATCTCAAAGCACATGAAATGACGAGTGAAATGCACTGTTGAACGTCTAGGGTAGGGCAAACAGAGACCCGATTAGATCATCTTATATTATGGTTAATTTAAGAATTCAGCAAAATTCTATCACATTTGTTCAATTTACGTCGTTCCTATTTCAGATAGCGTAATGGGCTAGGCGGCATCTTAAAGCGCGTGGAATGGCGAGTGAAATGCACTATTAAACTTCTATGATAGGGTAATCAGAAACCCGATTAGATCATTTTATATTTTGGTTAATACAAGAATTCAGCGAAATTCTATCACATTTGTTGAATTTACGTCGCTCCTATTTCAGATAGCGTATTGGGCTAAGCGGAATCTCAAAGCGCATGAAATGTCGAATAAAATGCACTATTAAACTTCTAGGCTAGGGCGAACAGAGAGCTGATTAAATCATTTTACATTATGGTTGATAAAAGATTTCAGCGAAATTCTATCACATTTGTTCAATTTACATCGCTCCTAGTTCAGATAGAGTACTGGGCTAGGCGGCATCTTAAAGCGCGTGGAATGGCGAGTGAAATGCACTATTAAACTTCTAGGGTAGGGCAAACAGAGACCCGATTAGATCATTTTATATTATGGTTAATTTAAGAATTCAGCAAAATTCTGTCTCATTTGTTCAATTTGCGTCGTTCGTATGTCAGATAGCGTAATGGGCTAGGCGGCATCTTAAAGCGCGTGGAATGGCGAGTAAAATGGTCCACTAAACTTCTATGATAGGGCAATCAGAGACCCGACTAGATCACTTTATATTTTGGTTATTATAAGAATTCAGCGAAATTCTATCACATTTGTTCAATTTTCGTCGTTCCTATTTCAGATAGCGTACTGGGCTAGACGGCATCTTAAAGCGCGTGGAATGGCGAGTAAAATGCAATATTAAACTTCTATGATAGGGCAATCAAAGACCCGATTAGATCATTTTATATTTTGGTTAATACAAGAATTCAGCGAAATTCTATCACATTTGTTCAATTTACGTCGCACCTATTTCAGATTGCTTATTGGGTTAAGCGGCATCTCAAAGCACATGAAATGACGAGTGAAATGCACTGTTAAACGTCTAGGGTAGGGCAAACAGAGACCCGATTAGATCATCTTATATTATGGTTAATTTAAGAATTCAGCAAAATTCTATCACATTTGTTCAATTTACGTCGTTCCTATTTCAGATAGCGTAATGGGCTAGGCGGCATCTTAAAGCGCGTGGAATGGCGAGTGAAATGCACTATTAAACTTCTCTGATAGGGCAATCAGAGACCCGATTAGATCATTTTATATTTTGGTTAATACAAGAATTCAGCGAAATTCTATCACATTTGTTAAATTTACGTCGCTCCTATTTCAGATAGCGTATTGGGCTAAGCGGAATCTCAAAGCGCATGAAATGTCGAATAAAATGCACTATTAAACTTCTAGGCTAGGGCGAACAGAGAGCTGATTAAATCATTTTACATTATGCTTGATAAAAGATTTCAGCGAAATTCTATCACATTTGTTCAATTTACATCGCTCCTAGTTCAGATAGAGTACTGGGCTAGGCGGCATCTTAAAGCGCGTGGAATGGCGAGTGAAATGCACTATTAAACTTCTAGGGTAGGGCAAACAGAGACCCGATTAGATCATTTTATATTATGGTTAATTTAAGAATTCAGCAAAATTCTATCACATTTGTTCAATTTACGTCGTTCCTATTTCAGATAGCGTAATGGGCTAGGCGGGATCTTAAAGCGCGTGGAATGGCGAGTGAAATGCACTATTAAACTTCTATGATAGGGCAATCAGAGACCCGATTAGATCATTCTATATTAGGGTTAATACAAGAATTCTGCGTAGTTCTATCACATTTGTTCAATTTACGTCGCCCCTATTTCAGACAGCGTATTGGCCTAGGTTGCGCCTTAAAGCGCATGAAATGTCGAGTAAAATGCACTATTAAATTTCTAGGGCAGGGCAAACAGAGACCCGATTAGATTATCTTATATTATTGTTAATTTAAGAATTCATAGTAACTCTTTTACATTTGTCCAATTCACGTCGCTCCTACACCAGATATCGTATTGAGATAGGCGGCACGTTAAAGCGCATGAAATGTTGAGTAAAATGCACTACTAAACTTCTAGGATAGGGCAATCAGAGACCCGCTTAGATCATCTTATATTATGATTAATATAAGAATCCTGCGTAATTCTATCACATTTGTTCAATTTACGACGCTCCTATTTCAGATAGCGTATTGGACTAAACGGCACCTTAAAGCGCATGAAATGGCGAGTAAAATGCACTATTAAGCTTCTATGATAGGGCAATCAGAGATCCGAATAGATCATATTATATTATGGTTAATATAAGACTTCTGCGTAATTCTATCACGCTTGTTCAATTTACGTATCTCCAATTTCCGATAGCGTATTGGGCTAGGCGGCATCTTAAAGCGCATGAAATGTCGAGTAAAATGCACTACTAACCTTCTATGATAGGGCAATCAAAGACCCGATTAGATCATTCTATATTATGGTTAATATAAGAATTGTGCGTAATTCTATCACATTTGTTCAATTTACGTCGCTCCTATTTCAGATTGCGTATTGGTCTAGGCGGCACCATAAAGCGCATGAAATGACGAGTAGAATTCACCATTAACCTTCAATGATAGGGCAAACAGAGACCCGATTAGATCATTTTATATTATGATTAATATAAGAATCCTGCGTAATTCTATCACATTTGTTCAATTTACGTCGCTCCTATTTCAGATAGTATATTGGTCTAGGCGGCAGCTTAAAGCGCATGGAGTGACGAGTAAGATTCACTACTAACCTTCTATGATAGGGCAATCAGAGACACGAATAGATCGTTTTATATTATGGTTAAATTTAAGAATACAGCGAAATTCTATCACATTTGTGCAATTTACGTCGCTCCTATTTCAGATAGCGTATTGGGCTAAGCGGCACCTCAAAGCGCATGAAATGTCGAGTAAAATGCACTACTAAACTTCTCGGATAGGGCAATCAGAGACCCGATTAGGTCATCTTATATTATGGTTAATGTAAGGATTAAGCGAAATTTTATCACATTTCTTCAATTTACGTCGCTCCTACTTCAGATAGTATCTTGGGCAAGGCGGCATCTTAAAGCGCGTGGAATGACGAGTAAAATGCACTATTAAACTTCTATGATAGGGCAAACAGAGAGCCGATTAGATCATTTTATATTATTATTAATATAAGAATTAAGCGAAATTCTATCACACTTGTTCAGTTTACGTCGCTCCAATTTCAAATAGCGTATTGGGCTAAGCGGCACCTTAAAGCGCATGAAATGACGAGTAAAATGCACTACTAACCTTCTATGATAGGGTAATCAGAGACCCGATTAGATCATTTTATATTATGGTTAATTTAAGAATTGAGCGAAACTTTATCACACTTGATCAATTTACGTAGCTCCAATTTCAGATAGCGTATTGGCCTAAACGACACTTTAAAGCGCATGAACTGACGAGTAAAATGCACTATTAAGCTTCTATGATAGGGCAATCAGAGACCCGATTAGATCATTTTACATTATGGTTAATATAAGAATTCTGCGTAATTCTATCACATTTGTTCAATTTACGACGCTCCTATTTCAGATAGTATATTGGTCTAGGCGGCATCTTAAAGCGCGTGAAATGTGGAGTATAATGAACTATTAACCTTCTATGATAGGGCAATCGGAGACCCGAATAGATCATATTATATTATGGTAAATATAAGAATTCTGCGTAATTCTATCACGATTGTTCAATTTACGTCGCTCCTACTTCAAATAGCGTATTGGGCTAAGCGGCATCTTAAAGCGCATGAAATGTCGAGTGAAATGCACTACGAAACTTCGAGGATAGGGCAATCAGAGACCCGATTATGTCATCTTATATTATGATTATCATAAGAATTCAGCGTAATCCTATCACATTTGTTCAATTTACGTCGCTCCTATTTCAGATAGCGTATTGGGATAAGCGGCGCCTCAAAGCGAATGAAATGGCGAGTAAAATGCACTGTTAAACTTCTAGGGTAAGGCAAACAGAGACCCGATTACATCATTTTATATTACGGTTAATATAAGAATTCAGCGTAATTCTATCACATTTGTTCAACTTACGTCGCTCCTATTTCAGATAGCGTACTAGGCTAGGCGGCATCTTAAAGCGCGTGAAAGGGCGAGTAAAATGCGCTACTAAACTTCTATGATAGGGCAATCAGAGACCCGATTAGGTCATTTTATATTTTGATTAACATAAGAATTCAGCGGAATTCTATCACATTTGTTCAATTTACGTCGCTCCTATTTCAGATAGCGTATTGGGCTAAGCGGCATCTCAATGCGCATGAAATGGCGAGTAAAATGCACTATTAAACTTCTAGGGTAATGCAAAGAGAGACCCGATTAGATCATTTTATATTTTGTTTAATATAAGATTTCAGGGAAATTCTATCACATTCGTTCAATTTACGTCGCTCATATTTCAGACAGCGTATTGGGCTAAGCGGCATCTCAATGCGCATGAAATGGCGAGTAAAATGCATTATTATACGTCTAGGGTAGGGCAAACAGAGACCCGAATAGATCATTTTGTATTATGGTTAATTTAAGAATTCAGCAAAATTCTATCACATTTGTTCAATTTACGTCGCTCCTATTTAAGATAGCGTACTGCGCTAGGCGGCACCTTAAAACGCGTGGAATGGCGAGTGAAATGCACTATTAAACTTCTAGGGTTGGGCAAACAGAGACCCGATTAGATCATTTTGTATTATGGTTAATTTAAGAATTCAGCAAAATTCTATCACATTTGTTCATTTTACGTCGCTCCTATTACACATAGCTTATTGGGCTTAGCGGCATCTCAAAGCGCATGAAATGACGAGTGACATGCACTATTAAACTTCTAGGGTACGGCAAACAGAGACCCGATTAGATCATTTTGTATTATGGTTAATTTAAGAATTCAGCGTAATTCTATCACATTTCTTGAATTTACGTCGCTCCTATTTCAGATAGCGTATTGGGCTAAGCGGCATCTCAAAGCGCATGAAATGACGAGTGCAATGCAATATTAAACTTCTAGGGTAGGGCGAACAGAGACCCGATTAGATCATTTTACATTAATGTTAATATAAGAATTCAGGGAAATTCTATCACATTTGTTCAATTTACGACGCTCCTATTTCATATAGCGTATTGGGCTAAGCGGCATCTCAATGCGCATGAAATGGCGAGTAAAATGCACTATTAAACTTCTAGGGTAATGCAAAGAGAGACCCGGTTAGATCATTTTATATTTTGTTTAATATAAGATTTCAGGGAAATTCTATCACATTTGTTCAATTTACGTCGCTCATATTTCAGACAGCGAATTGGGCTAAGCGGCATCTCAAAGCGCATGAAATGGCGAGTAAAATGCATTATTATACTTCTAGGGTAGGGCAAACAGAGACCCGAATAGATCATTTTGTATTATGGTTAATTTAAGAATTCAGCAAAATTCTATCACATTAGTTGAAATTACGTCGCTCCTATTTCAGATAGCGTACTGGGCTAGGCGGCATCTTAAAGCGCGAGTATTGGCGAGTGAAATGCACTATTAAACATCGATGATAGGGCAATCAGAGACCCGATTAGATCATTTTATATTTGGGTTAATATAAGAATTCAGGGAAATTCTATCACATTTGATCAACTTACGTCGCTCCTATTTCATATAGCGTATTGGGCTAAGCGGCATCTCAATGCGCATGAAATGGCGAGTAAAATGCACTATTAAACTTCTAGGGTAATGCAAAGAGAGACCCGGTTAGATCATTTTATATTTTGTTTAATATAAAATTTCAGCCAAATTCTATCACATTTGTTCAATTTACGTCGCTCCAATTGCAGATAGCTTATTGGGCTCAGAGGCATCTCAAAGCGCATGAATGCACTATTAATCTTCTAGGGTAGGGCGAACAGAGACCCGATAAGATCATTTTACATTAAGGTTAATATAAGAATTCAGCGAGATTCTCTCACATTTGTTCAATTTACGGCCCTCCTATTGCAGATAGCGTATTGGGCTAAGCGGCATCTCAAAGCGTATGAAAGGCGAGTAAAGTGCACTGTTAAACTTCTAGGGTAAGGCAAACAGAGACCCGATTAGATCATTTTATATTACGGTAAATATAAGAATTCAGCGTAAATCTATCACATTTGTTGAACATACGTCGCTCCTATTACTGATAGCGTACTGGGCTAGGCGGCATCTTAAAGCGCGTGGAAGGGCGAGTAAAATTCACTACTAAACTTCTATGATAGGTCAATCAGAGTCCCGTTTAGATCATTTTATATTTTCTTTAATATAAGATTTCAGGGAAATTCCATCACATTTGTTCAATTTACGTCGCTCATATTCCAGATAGCGTATTGGGCTAAGCGGCTTCTCAAAGCGCATGAAATGGCGAATAAAATGCACTATTAAACTTCTAGGCTAGGACGAACAGAGACCCGATTAGATCATTTTACATTAAGGTTAATATAAGAATTAAGCGAAATTCTATCACATTTGCTCAATTTACGTCGCTCATATTTCAGATAGCGTATTGGGCTAAGCGGCATCTCAAAGCGCATGGACTGGCGAGTAAAATGCACTATTAAACTTCTAGGGTAGGGCAAACAGAGACCCGATTAGATCATTTTGTGTTATGGTTAATTTAAGAATTCAGCAAAATTCTATCACATTTGTTCAATTTACATCGCTCCTATTTAAGATAGCGTACTGGGCTAGGCGGCATCTCAAAGCGCATGAAATGGCGAGTGAAATGCAACATTAAACTTCTAGGGTAGGGCGAACAGAGACCCGTTTAGATCATTTTACATTAAGGTTAATATAAGGATTCAGCGAAATTCTATCACATTTGTTCAATTTACGTCGCTCCCATTTCAGATAGCTTATTGGGCTAAGCGGCATCTCAAAGCGCGTGAAATGACGAGTGAAATGCACTATTAATCTTCTAGGGTAGGGCGAACAGAGACCCGATTAGAACATTTTACATTAAGGTTAATACAAGAATTCAGCGAAATTCTCTCACATTTGTTCAATTTACGTCGCTCCTATTTCAGATAGCGTATTGGGCTAAGCGGAATCTCAAAGCGCATGAAATGGCGAGTAAAATGCACTATTAAACTTCTAGTGTAGGGCAAACAGAGACCCGATTAGATCATTTCACATAATGGTGAATTTAAGAATTCAGCAAAATTCTATCACATTTTTTCAATTTACGTCGTTCCTATTTCAGCTAGCGTACTGGGCTAGGCGGCATCTTAAAACGCGAGAAATGACGAGTAAAATGCACTGTTAAACTTCTATGATAGGGCAATCAGAGACCCGATTAGATCATTTTATATTTTGGTTAATATAAGAATTCAGCGAAATTCTATCACATTTGTTCAATTTACGTCTCTCCTATTTCAGATAGCGTCGTGGGCTAAGCGGCGTCTCAAAAAGCATGAAATGACGAGTGAAATGCACTATTAAACTTCTAGGGTAACGCAAAGAGAGACCCGATTAGATCATTTTACATTCAGGTTAATATAAGGATTCAGCGAAATTCTATCACATTTGTTCAATTTACGTCGCTCCCATTTCAGATAGCTTATTGGGCTAAGCGGCATCTCAAAGCGCATGAAATGGCGAGTGAAATGCACTATTAATCTTCTAGGGTAGGGCGAACAGAGACCCGATTAGAACATTTTACATTAAGGTTAATATAAGAATTCAGCGAAATTCTCTCACATTTGTTCAATTTACGTCGCTCCTATTTCAGATAGCGTATTGGGCTAAGCGGCATCTCTAAGCGCATGAAATGGCGAGTAAAATGCACTATTAAACTTCTAGGGTAAGGCAAACAGAGACCCGATTGGACCATATTATGTTACGGTTAATATAAGAATGCATCGTAATTCTATCACGTTTGTTCACCTTGCGTCGCTCCTATTTCAGAAAGCGTAATTGGCTAAGCGGCATCTCAAAGCAGATGAAATGACGAGGGAAATGCACTACTAAGCTTCTAGGGTAGGGCGAACAGAGACCCGATTAGATCATTTTACATTAAGGTTAATTTATGTATTCAGCGAAATTCTATCACATTTGTTCAACTTACGTCGCTCCTATTTCAGATAGCATACTGGGCTAGGCGGCATCTTAAAGCGCGTGGAATGACGAGTAAAATGCACTATTAAACTTCTAGGATAAGGCAAACAGAGACCCGATTAGATCATTTTATATTACTGTTAATATAAGAATTCAGCGTAATTCTGTCACATTTGTTCAACTTACGTAGCTCCTATTTCAGATAGCGACTGGTCTAGGCGGCATCTTAAAGCGCGTGGAATGGCGTGCAAAATGCACTATTAAACTTCTATGATAGGACAATCAGAGACCCGATTATATCATTTTGTATGTTGGTTAATATAAGAATTCAGCGAAATTCTATCAAATTTGTTCAATTTACGTCCCTCCTACTTCAGATAGCTTATTGGGCTAAGCGGCATCTCAAAGCGCATGAAATGACGAGTGAAATGCACTATTAAACTTCTAGGGTAGGACGAACAAAGACCCGATTAGATCATTTTCCATTAAGGTTAAAATAAGAATTCAGCGAAATGCTATCACATTTGTTCAATTTACGTCGCTCCTATTTCAGATAGCGTATTGGGCTAAGCGGCATCTCAAAGCGCAAGAAATAGCGAGTTAAATGCACTATTAAACTTCTAGGGTATGGCGAACAAAGACCCGATTAGATCATTTTACATTAAAGTTAATATAAGAATTCAACGAAATTCTATCACATGTGTTCAATTTACGTCGCTCCTATTTCAGATAGCGTATTGGGCTAAGCAGCATCTCAAAGCGCATGAAATGGCGAGTAAAATGCACTATTAAGCTTCTAGGGTAAGGCAAAAAGAGACCCGATTAGATCCTTTTATATTACGGTTAATATAAGAATTCAGCGTAATTCTATCACATTTGTTCAATTTACGTCGCTCCTATTTCAGATAGCCTATTGGGTTAGGCGGCATCTTAAAGCGCGTGGAATGGCGAGGAAAATGCACTATTAAACTTCTAGGGTAGGGCAAACAGAGACCCGATTAGATTATTTTACATTATGGTTAATATAAGAATTCAGCGAAATTGTATCACATTTGTTCAATTTACGTCGCTCCTATTACAGATAGTGTACTGGGATTCGCGGCATCTTAAAGCGCGTAGTATGGCGAGTAAGATGCACTATTAAACTTCTATGATAGGGCAATCAGAGACCGGATTATATCATTTTATATGTTGATTAATATAATAATTCAGCGAAATTCTATCACATTTGTTCAATTTACGTCGCTCCTATATCAGATAGCGCATTGGGCTAAGCAGCATCTCAAAGCGCATGAAATGGCGAGTAAAATGCACTATTAAACTTCTAGGGTAAGGCAAACAGAGACTCGATTATATCATTTTATATTACGGTTAATATAAGAATTCAGTGTAATTCTATCACATTTGTTCAATTTACGTCACTCCTATTTCAGATAGCCTACTGGGCTAGCCGGCATCTTAAACCGCGTGGAATAGCGAGTAAAATGCACTATTAGCCTTCTATGATAGGGCAATCAGAGACCCGATTAGATCATTTTATATTTTGGTTAATATAAGAATTCAGCGAAATCCTATCACTTTTGTTCAATTTACGTCGCTCCTATTTCAGATAGCGTATTGTGCCAAGCGGCATCTCAAAGCGCATGAAATGGCGAATAAAATGCCCTATTAAACTTCTCGGCTAGGGCGAACAGAGACCCGATTAGATCATTTTACATTATGGTCAATAAAAGAATTCAGCGAAATACTATCACATTTTTTTCAATTTACGTCGCTCCTATTTCAGATAGCGTATTGGGCTAAGCGGAATCTCAAAGCGCATGAAATGACGAGTAAAATGCACTATTAAACTTCTAGGGTAAAGCAAACAGAGACCCGATTAGATCATTTTATATTACGGTTAATATAAGAATACAGCGTTATTCCACCACATTTGTTCAACCTACGTCGCTCCTATTTCAGATAGCGTACTGGGCTAGGCGGCATCTCAAAGCGCATGAAATGACGAGTGCAATGCAATATTGAACTTCTAGGGTAGGGCGAACAGAGACCCGATTAGATCATTTTACATTAATGTTAATTTAAGAATTCAGGGTAATTCTATCACATTTGTTCTGTTTACGTCGCTCCAATTACAGATAGCGTATTGGGCTAAGCGGCATATCAAAGCGCATGAAATGGCGAGTAAAATGCACTATTAAACTTCTATGATAGGGCAATCAGAGACCCGATTAGATCATTTTATATTATGGTTAATTTAAGAATTCAGCAAAATTCTATCACATTAGTTCAATTTACGTCGCTCCTATTTCAGATAGCGTACTGGGCTAGCCGGCATCGTAAAGCGTGTGGAATGGCGAGTGAAATGCACTATTAAACATCGATGATAGGGCAATCAGAGACCCGATTAGATCATTTTATATTTGGGTTAATATAAGTATTCAGGGAAATTCTATCACATTTGTTAATTTACGTCGGTCCTATTTCATATAGCGTATTGGGCTAAGCGGCATCTCAATGCGCATGATATGGCGAGTAAAATGCACTATTAAACTTCTAGGGTAATGCAAAGAGAGACCCGATTGGATCATTTTATATTACGGTTAATACAAGAATGCAGCGTAATTCTATCACATTTGTTCAACTTACGTCGCTCCTATTTCAGATAGCGTATTGGGCTAAGCGGCATCTCAAAGCGCATGAAATGTCGAGTGAAATGCACTATTAGACTTCTATGGTAGGGCGCACAGAGACCCGATTAGATCATTTTACATTAAGGTTAATATAAGAATTCAGGGAAATTCTATCACATTTGTTCAATTTACGTCGCTCCTATTTCAGATAGCGTATTGGGCTATGCGGCATCTCAAAGCACATGCAATGGCGAGTAAAATGCACTATTAAACTTCTACGGTAGGGCAAACAGAGACCCGATTAGATCATTTTATATTATGGTTAATTTAAGAATTCAGTGATATTCTATCACATTTGTTCAATTTACGTCGTTCCTATTTCAGATAGCGTCCTGGGCTGAGCGGCATCTAAAAGCGCATGAAATGGCGAGTATAATGCAGTATTAAACTTCTAGGATAAGGCAAACAGGGACCCGATTAGATCATTTTATATTACGGTTAATATAAGAATTCAGCGTAATTCTATCACATTTGTTCAACTTACGTCGCTCCCATTTCAGATAGCGTACTGGGCTAGGCGGCAACTAAAAGCGCATGAAATGGCGAGTATAATGCACTATTAAACTTCTAGGATAAGCCGAACAGAGACCCGATTAGATCATTTTATATTACGGTTAATATAAGAATTCAGCGTAATTCTATCACATTTGTTCAACTTACGTCGCCCCTATTTCAGATAGCGTATTCGGCTAAGCGGCATCTTAAAGTGCATGAAATGGCGAGTAAAATGCCCTACTAAACTTCTATGATAGGGCGAACAGAGACCCGATCAGATCATTTTACATTATTGTTAATAAAAGAATTCAGCGAAATTCTATCACATTTGTACAACTTACGTCGCTCCTATTTCAGATAGCGTATTGGGCTAAGCGGCATCTCAAAGCGCATGAAATGGCGAGTGAAATGCACTATTAAACTTCTAGGGTAGGGCGAACAGAGACCCGATTAGATCATTTTACATTAAGGTTAATATAAGAATTCACGGAAATTCTATCACATTTGTTCAATTTACGTCGCTCCTATTTCAGATAGCGTCCTGGGCTAAGCGGCATCTAAAAGCGCATGAAATGGCGAGTGAAATGCACTATTAAACTTCTAGGGTAGGGCGAACAGAGACCCGATTAGATCATTTTACATTAATGTTAATATAAGGATTCAGGGAAATTCTATCACATTTGCTCAATTTACGTCGCTCATATTTCAGATAGCGTATTGGTATAAGCGGCATCTCAAAGCGCAAGAAATGGCGAGTAAAATGCACTATTAAACTTCTAGGGTAGGGCAAACAGACACCCAATTAGAACATTTTATATTATGGTAAATTTAAGAATTCAGCTAAATTCTATCACATTTGTTCAATTTACGTCGCTCTTATTTCAGATAGCGTATTGGGCTAAGCGGCATCTCAAAGCGCATGAAATGGCGAGTAAAATGCACTATTAAACTTCTAGGATAAGGCAAACAGAGACCCGGTTAGATCATTTTATATTACGGTTAATATAAGAATTCAGCGTAATTCTATCACATTTGTACAATTTACGTCGTTCCTATTTCAGATAGCGTTCTGAGCTCGGCGGCATCTTAAAGCGCGTGGAATGTGGAGTGAAATGCACTATTAGACTTATATGGTAGGGCGAACAGAGAGCCGATTAGATCATTTTATATTATGGTTAACTTAAGAATTCAGCGAAATTCTATCACATTTGTTCAATTTCCGTCGCTCCTATTTCAGATAGCGTACTGGGCTAGGCGGCATCTTAAAGCGCGTGAAACGGCAAGGAAAATGCACTATTAAACATCTATGATAGGGCAATCAGTGTCCCGATTAGATCATTTTACATTAAGGTTAATATAAGAATTCAGGGAAATTCTATCACATTTGTTCAATTTACGTCTCTCCTATTTCAGATAGCGTATTGGGCTAAGCGGCATCTCAAAGCGCATGAAATGTCGAGTAAGATGTACTATTGAACTTCTAGGATAAGGCAAACAGAGAACCGAATAGATCATTTTATATTTTGTTTAATATAAGATTTCACGGAAATTCTATCACATTTGTTCAATTTACGTCGCTCCTATTTCAGATAGCGTATTGGGCTAAGCAGTTTCTTAAAGCGCATGAAATGGCGAGTAAAATTCACTATTAAACTCCAAGGGTAGGGCAAACAGAGACCCAATTAGATCATTTTATATTATGGTTCATTTAAGAATTCAGCAAAATTCTATCACATTTGGTCAATTTACGTCGCTCCTATTTCAGATAGCGTACTGGGCTAGGCGGCATCTTAAAGCGCGTGGAACGGCGAGTGTAAAGCACTATTAAACTTCTAGGGTAGGGCAAACAGAGACCCGATTAGATCATTTTATATTATGGTTAATTTAAGAATTCAGCAAAATTCTATAACGTTTGTTCAATTTACATCGCTCCTATTTCAGATAGCGTACTGGGCTAGGCGGCATCTTAAAGCGCGCGGAATGGCATGTAAAATGCACTATTAAACTTCTATGATAGGGCAATCAGAGACCCGATTAGATCATTTTATATTTTGGTTAATATAAGAATTCAGCGAAATTCAATCACATTTGTTCAATTTACGTCGCTCCTATTTCAGATAGCGTATTGGGCTAAGCGGCACCTCAAAGCGCATGAAATGGCGAATAAAATGCCCTATTAAACTTCTATCGTAGGGCAAACAGAGACCCGATTAGATCATTTTATATTACGGTTAATATAAGAATTCAGCGAAATTCTATCACATTTGTTCAATTTACGTCGCTCCTATTTCAGATAGCGTATTGGGCTAGGCGGCATCTTAAAGCGCGTGGAATGGCGAGTAAAATGCACTGCTAAACTTTTATGATAGGGCAATCAGAGACCCGATTAGATCATTTTATATTTTGTTTAATATAAGATTTCAGGGAAATTCTATCACATTTGTTCAATTTACGTCGCTCCTATTTCAGATAGCGTATTGGGCTAACCGGCACCTCAAAGCGGATGAAATGGCGAATAAAATGCCCTATTAAACTTCTATCGTAGGGCAAACAGAGACCCGATTAGATCATTTTATATTACGGTTAATATAAGAATTCAGGGAAATTCTATCACATTTGTTCAATTTACGTCGCTCCTATTTCACATAGCGTATTGGGCTAAGCGGCATCTGAAAGCGCATGGAATGACGAGTGAAATGCACTATTAAACTTCTAGGGTAGGGCGAACAGAGACCCGATTAGATCATTTTACATTAAGGTTATAATAAGAATTCAGGGAAATTCTATCACATTTGTTCAATTTACGTCGCTGCTATTTCAGATAGCGTATTGGGCTACGCGGTTTCTCAAAGCGCATGAAATGGCGAATAAAATGCACTATTAAACTTGTAGGCTAGGGCGAACAGAGACCCGATAAGATCATTTTACATTATGGTTGATAAAAGAATTCAGCGAAATTCTATCACATTTGTTCAATTTACGTCGCTCCTATTTCAGATAACGTATTGGGCTAAGCGGCATCTCAAAGCGCATGAAATGTCGAATAAAATGCACTATTAAACTTCTAGGCTAGGGCAAACAGAGACCCGATTAGATCATTTTACATTAAGGTTAATATAAGAATTCAGGGAAATTCTATCACATTTGTTCAATTTACGACGCTCCTATTTCAGATAGCGTATTGGGCTAAGCGGCATCTCAAGGCGCATGAAATGGCGAGCAACATGCACTATTAAACTTCTAGGGTATGGCAAACAGAGACCCGATTAGATCATTTTATATTATCGTTAATTTAAGAATTCAACGAAATTCTATCACACTTGTTCAATTTACGTCGCTCCTATTTAAGATAGCGTATTGGGCTAAGCGGCATCTCAAAGCGCATGAAATGGCGAGTAAAATGCACTACTAAACTTCTAGGGTAAGGCAAACAGGGACCCGATTAGATCATTTTATATTACGGTTAATATAAGAATTCAGCGTAATTCTATCACATTTGTTAAACTTACGTCGCTCCTATTTCAGATAGCGTACTGGGCTAGGCGGCATCTTAAAGCGCGTGGAAGGGCGAGTAAAATGCACTATTAAACTTCTAGGCTAGGGCGAACAGAGACCTGATTAGATCATTGTATATTATGGTTAATTTAAGAATTCAACGAAATTCTATCACATTTGTTCAATTTACGTCGCTCCTATTTCAGATAGCGTATTGGGCTAAGCGGCATCTCAAAGCGCATGAAATGGCGAGTAAAATGCACTATCAAACTTATAGGGTATGGCAAACAGAGACCCGATTAGATCATTTCATATTATGGTTAATTTGAGATTTCAGCAAAATTCTATCACATTTGTTCAATTTACGTCGCATCTATTTCAGATAGCGTACTGGGCTAGGCGGCATCTTAAAGCGCGTGGAATGGCGAGTAAAATGCACTATTAAACTTCTATGATAGGGCAATCAGTGGCCCGATTAGATCATTTTATATTTTGGTTAATATAAGAATTCAGCGAAATTCTATCACACTTGTTCAATTTACGTCGCTCCTATTTAAGATAGCGTATTGGGCTATGCGGCACCTCAAAGCACATGAAATGGGGAGTAAAATGCACTATTAAACTTCTATGATAGAGCAAACAGAGACACGATTAGATCATTTTATATTACGGTTAATATAAGAATTCAGCGTAATTCTATCACATTTGTTCAATTTACGTCGCTCCTATTTCAGATAGCGTACGGGGCTAAGCGGCATCTCAAAGCGCATGAAATGTCGAGTGAAATGCACTATTAAACTTCTATGATAGGGCAATCAGTGTCCCGATTAGATCATTTTACATTAAGGTTAATATAAGAATTCAGGGAAATTCTATCACATTTGTTCAATTTACGTCTCTCCTATTTCAGATAGCGTATTGGGCTAAGCGGCATCTCAAAGCGCATTAAATGTCGAGTAAGATGTACTATTGAACTTCTAGGATAAGGCAAACAGAGAACCGAATAGATCATTTTATATTTTGTTTAATATAAGATTTCAGGGAAATTCTATCACATTTGTTCAATTTACGTCGCTCCTATTTCAGATAGCGTATTGGGCTAAGCAGTTTCTTAAAGCGCATGAAATGGCGAGTAAAATGCACTATTAAACTTCTATGATAGGGCAATCAGAGACCCGATTAAATCATTTTATATTTTGTTTAATATAAGATTTCAGGGAAATTCTATCACATTTGTTCAATTCATGTCGCTCCTATTTAAGATGGCGTATTTGGCTAAGCGGCATCTCAAAGCGTATGAAATGGCGAGTAAAATGCACTACTAAACTTCTAGGGTAAGGCAAACAGAGTCCCGATTAGATCATTTTATATTTTAGTTAATATAAGAATTCAGCGAAATTCTATCACATTTGTTCAATTTACGTCGCTCCTATTTCAGATAGCGTATTGGGCTAAGCGGCATCTAAAAGCGCTTGAAATGGTGTGTAACATGCACTATTAAACTTCTAGGGTAGGGCGAACAGAGACCCGATTAGATCATTTTATGTTATGGTTACTTTAAGAATTCAGCGAAATTCTATCACATTTGTTCAATTTACGTCGCTCACATTTCAGATAGCGTATTGGGCTAAGCGGCAGCTCAAAGCGCATGAAATGGCGAGTACAATGCACTATTAAACTTCTAGGGTAGGGCAAACAGAGACCCGATTAGATCATTTTACATTATGGTTAATTTAAGAATTCAGCAAAATTCTATCACATTTGTTCAATTTACGTCGCTCCTATTTCGGATAGCGTACTGGGCTAGGCGGCATCTAGAAGCACGTGGAATGGTGAGTAAAATGCACTATTAACCTTCTATGATAGGGCAATCAGAGACCAGATTAGATTATTTTATATTTTGTTTAATATAAGATTTCAGGGAAATTCTATCACATTTGTTCAATTTACGTCGCTCCTATTTCAGATAGCGTATTGGGCTAAGCGCCATCTCAAAGCGCATGAAATGTCGAGTGAAATGCACTATTAGACTTCTATGTTAGGGCGAACAGAGACCCGATTAGATCATTTAACATTAAGCTTAATATATGAATTCAGGGAAATTCTATCACATTTGTTCAATGTACATCGCTCCTATTTCGGATAGCGTATTGGGCTATGCGGCACCTCAAAGCACATGAAATGGCGAGTAAAATGCACTATTAAACTTCTATGATAGGGCAAACAGAGACACGATTAGATCATTTTATATTACGGTTAATATAAGAATTCAGCGTAATTCTATCGCATTTGTTCAATTTACGTCGCTCCTATTTCAGATAGCGTACGGGGCTAAGCGGCATCTCAAAGCGCATGAAATGTCGAGTGAAATGCACTATTAAACTTCTAGGCTAGGGCAAACAGAGACCCGATTAGATCATTTTGCATTAAGGTTCATATAAGAATTCAGGGAAATTCTATCACATTTGTTCAATTTACGTCGCTCCTATTTCAGATAGCGTATTGGGCTAAGCGGCATCTCAAAGCGCATGAAATGGCGAGCAAAATGCACTATTAAACTTCTAGGGTATGGCAAACAGAGACCCGATTAGATCATTTTATATTATGATTAATTTAAGAATTCAACGAAATTCTATCACACTTGTTCAATTTACGTCGCTCCTATTTCAGATAGCGTATTGGGCTAAGCGGCATCTCAAAGCGCATGAAATGGCGAGTAAAATGCACTATTAAACTTCTAGGGTAGGGCAAACAGAGACCCGATTAGATCATTTTATATTACGGTTAATATAAGAATTCAGCGAAATTCTATCACATTTGATCAATTTACGTCGCTCCTATTTCACACAGCGTATTTGGCTAAGCGGCATCTGAAAGCGCATGGAATGACGAGTGAAATGCACTATTAAACTTCTAGGGTAGGGCGAACAGAGACCCGATTAGATCATTTTACATTAAGATTAATATAAGAATTCAGGGAAATTCTATCACATTTGTTCAATTTACGTCGCTCCTATTTCAGATAGCGTATTGGGCTAAGCGGCATCTTAAAGCGCATCAAATGGGGAATAAAATGCACTATTATACGTATAGGATTGGGCGAAGACAGACCGGATTACATCATTTTACATTAAGGTTAATATAAGAGTTCAGCGAAATTCTATCACATTTGTTCAATTAACGTCGCTCATATTTCAGATAGCGTATTGGGCTAAGCGGCATCTCGAAGCGTATGAAATGGCGAGTAATATGCACTATTAACCTTCTAGGGTAGGGCAATCAGAGTCCCGATTAGATCATTTTATATTTTGGTTAATATAAGAATTCAGCGAAATTCTATCACATTTGTTCAATTTACGTCGCACCTATTTCAGATAGCGTATTGGGCTCAGCGGCATCTCAAAGCGCATGAAATGACGAGTGAAATGCACTATTAAACTTCTAGGGTAGAGCGAACAGAGACCCGATTAGATCATTTTACATTAAGGATACTATAAGAATTCACCGAAATTCTATCACATTTGTTCAATTTACGTCGCTCCTATTTCAGATAGCGTATTGGGCGAAACGGCATCTCAACGCGCATGAAATGGCGAGTAAAACGCACTATTATCTTCTAGTATCAGGCAAAGAGAGACCCGATTAGATCATTTTATATTACGGTTAATACAAGAATTCAGCGAAATTCTATCACATTTGTTCAATTTACGTCGCTCCTATTTCAGATAGCGCATTGGGCTAAGCGGCATCGCAAAGCGCCTGAAGTGGCGAGCAAAATGCACTATTAAACTCCTAGGGTAGTGCAAACAGAGACCCGATTAGATCATTTTATATTACGGTTAATATAAGAATTCAGCGAAATTCTATCACATTTGTTCAATTTACGTCGCTCCTATTTCAGATAGCGTATTCGGCTAAGCGGCAACTCAAAGCGCAAGAAATGGTGAGTAAAATGCACTATTAAACTTCTAGGGTAGGGCGAACAGAGACCCGATTAAATCATTTTATATTTTGTTTAATATAAGATTTCAGGGAAATTCTATCACATTTGTTCAATTTACGTCGCTCCTATTTCAGATAGCGTACGGGGCTAAGCGGCATCTCAAAGCGCATGAAATGTCGAGTGAAATGCACTATTAAACTTCTAGGCTAGGGCAAACAGAGACCCGATTAGATCATTTTGCATTAAGGTTCATATAAGAATTCAGGGAAATTCTATCACATTTGTTCAATTTACGTCGCTCCTATTTCAGATAGCGTATTGGGCTAAGCGGCATCTCAAAGCGCATGAAATGGCGAGCAAAATGCACTATTAAACTTCTAGGGTATGGCAAACAGAGACCCGATTAGATCATTTTATATTATGGTTAATTTAAGAATTCAACGAAATTCTATCACACTTGTTCAATTTACGTCGCTCCTATTTCAGATAGCGTAATGGGCTAAGCGGCATCTCAAAGCGCATGAAATGGCGAGTAAAATGCACTATTAAACTTCTAGGGTAGGGCGAACAGAGACCCGATTAGATCATTTTATGTTATGGTTACTTTAAGAATTCAGCGAAATTCTATCACATTTGTTCAATTTACGTCGCTCACATTTCAGATAGCGTATTGGGCTAAGCGGCAGCTCAAAGCGCATGAAATGGCGAGTACAATGCACTATTAAACTTCTAGGGTAGGGCAAACAGAGACCCGATTAGATCATTTTACATTATGGTTAATTTAAGAATTCAGCAAAATTCTATCACATTTGTTCAATTTACGTCGCTCCTATTTCGGATAGCGTACTGGGCTAGGCGGCATCTAGAAGCACGTGGAATGGTGAGTAAAATGCACTATTAACCTTCTATGATAGGGCAATCAGAGACCAGATTAGATTATTTTATATTTTGTTTAATATAAGATTTCAGGGAAATTCTATCACATTTGTTCAATTTACGTCGCTCCTATTTCAGATAGCGTATTGGGCTAAGCGCCATCTCAAAGCGCATGAAATTTCGAGTGAAATGCACTATTAGACTTCTATGTTAGGGCGAACAGAGACCCGATTAGATCATTTTATATTACGGTTAATATAAGAATTCAGCGAAATTCTATCACATTTGTTCAATTTACGTCGCTCCTATTTCAGAGAGCGTATTGAGCTAGGCGGCATCGCAAAGCGCATGAAATGGCGAGTAAAATGCACTATTAAACTTCTAGGCTAGGGCAAACAGAGACCCGATTAGATCATTTTACATTAAGGTTAATATAAGAATTCAGGGAAATTCTATCACATTTGTTCAATTTACGTCGCTCCTATTTCAGATAGCGTATTGGGCTAAGCGGCATCTCAATGCGCATGAAATGTCGAATAAAATGCACTATTAAACTTCTAGGGTAGGGCAAACAGAGACCCGATTAGATCATTTTACATTAAGGTTAATATAAGAATTCAGGGAAATTCTATCACATTCGTTCAATTTACGTCGCTCGTATTTAAGATAGCGTACTGGGCTAGGTGGCATCTTAAAGCGCGTCGAATGGAGAGTAAAATGCACTATTAAACTTCTAGGGTACGGCAAACAGAGACCCGATTAGATCATTTTATATTATGGTTAATTTAAGAATTCAGGGAAATTCTATCACATTTGTTCAATTTACGTCGCCCCTGTTTCAGATAGCGGACTAGGCTAAGCGGCATCTCAAAGCGCTTGAAATGGCGAGTAAAATTCACGATTAAACTTCTAGGGTAGGGCAAACAGAGACCCGATTAGATCATTTTGTGTTATGGTTAATTTAAGAATTCAGCAAAATTCTATCACATTTGTTTAGTTTACGTCGCTCCTATTTCAGATAGCGTACTGGGCTAGGCGGCGTCTTAAAGCGCGTGGAATGGCGAGTAAAATGCATTATTAAACTTCGATGATAGGGCCATCAGAGACCCGAATAGATCATTTTATATTTGGGTTAATATAAGGATTCTGGGAAATTCTATCACATTTGTTCAATTTACGTCGCTCCTATTTCAGATAGCGTACTGGGCTACGCGGCATCTCAAAGCGCATGAAATGGCGAATAAAAGGCACTATTAAACTTCTAGGGTAGGGCAAACTGAGACCCGATTAGATCATTTTACATTAAGGTTAATATAAGAATTCAGCGTAATTCTATCACATTTGTTCAACTTACGGCGCTCCTCTTTCAGATAGCGTACTGGGCTGGGCGGCAACTTGAAGCGCGTGGAATGGCGAGTAAAATGCCCAATTAAATTTCTATGATAGGGCAATCACAGAGCAGATTACATCATTTTATATTTTGTTTAATATAAGATTTCAGGGAAATTCTATCACATTTGTTCAATTTACGTCGCTCCTATTTCAGATAGCGTATTGGGCTAAGCGGCATCTCAAAGCGCATGAAATGAGGAGTAAAATGCACTACCAAACTTCTAGGGTAGGGCAAGCAGAGACCCGATCAGATCATTTTATATTATGGTTAATTTAAGAATTCAGCGAAATTCTATCATATTAATTCAATTTACGTCGCTCCTATTTCAGATAGCGTATTTGGCTAAGCGGCATCTCAAAGCGCATGAAATGTCGAGTAAAATGCACTGTTAAACTTCTAGGATAAGGCAAACAGAGACCGGATCAGATCATTTTATATTACGGTTAATATAAGAATTCAGCTTAATACTATCACATTTGTTCAACTTACGTCGCTCCTATTTCAGATAGCGTACTGGGCTAGGCGGCATGTTAAAGCGCGTGGAATGGCGAGTAAAATGCACTACTAAACCTCTATGATAGGGCAATCAGAGACCCGATTAGATCATTTTATATTTTGTTTAATATAAGATTTCAGGAAATTCTATCACATTTGTTCAACATACGTCGCTCCTATTTCAGATAGCGTACTGGGCTAGGCGGCATCTTAAAGCGCGTGGAATGGCGAGTAAAATGCACTACTAAACGTCTATGATAGGGCAATCAGAGTCCCGATTAGATCATTTTATATTTTGTTTAATATAAGATTTCAGGGAAATTCTATCACATTTGTTCAATTTACGTCGCTGATATTTCAGATAGCGTCTTGGGCTAAGCGGCAACTCAAAGCGCCTGAAATGTCGAGTCAAATGCACTATTAAACTTCTAGGGTAAGGCGAACAGAGACCCGATTAGATCATTTTATATTACGGTTAATATAAGAATGCAGCGTAATTCTATCACATTTGTTCAACTTACGTCGCTCCTATTCAGATAGCGTACTGGGCTAGGCGGCACCTTAAAGCGCGTGGAAGGGCGAGTAAAATGCACTACTAAACTTCTATGATAGGGCAATCAGAGACCCGATTAGATCATTTTATATTTTGTTTAATACAAGATTTCAGGAAAATACTATCACATTTGTTCAATTTACGTCGCCCCTACTTCAGATAGCGTATTGGGCTAAGCGGCATTTCAAAGCGCATGAAATGACGAGTGAAATGCACTATTAAACTTCTAGTGTAGGGCGAACAGAGACCCGATTAAATCATTTTACATTAAGGTTAATAAAAGAATTCAGCGAATTTCTATCACATTTGTTCAATTTACGTCGCTCCTGTTTCAGATAGCGTATTGGGCTAAGCGGCATCTCTAAGCGCGTGGAATGGCGAGCAAAATGCACTATTGAACTTCTATGATAGGGCAATCAGAGACCCGATTAGATCATTTTATATTTTGGTTAATATATGAATTCAGCGAAATTCTATCACATTTGTTCAATTTACGTCGCTCCTATTTCAGATAGCGTATTGGGCTAAGCGGCATCTCAAAGCTCATGAAATGGCGAGTAATATGCGCTGTTAAACTTCTAGGGTAAGGCAAACAGAGACCAGATTACATCATTTTATATTACGGTTAACATAAGAATTCAGCGTAATTCTATCACATTTGTTCAATTGACGTCGCTCCTATTTCAGATCGCCTACTGGGCTGGGCGGCATCCTAAAGCGTGTGGAATGTCGAGTGAAATGCAGTATTAAACTTCTAGGGTGGGGCGAACAGAGACCCGATTATATCATTTTACGTTATGGTTAATATAAGAATTCAGCGAAATTCTATCACATTTGTTCAATTTACGTCGCTCCTATTCATTATAGCGTATTGGGCTAAGCGGCATCTCAAAGCGCATGAAATGGCGAGTAAATTGCACTATTAAACTTCTAGGGTAGGGCAAACGGAGACCCGATTAGATCATTTTATATTTTGGTTAATATAAGAATTAAGCGAAATTCTATCACATTTGTTCAATTTACGTCCCTCGTGTTTCAGATAGCGTATTGGGCTAAGCGGCATCTATAATCGCATGAAATGACGAGTGAAATGCACTATTAAACTTCTAGGGTAAGGCAAACAGAGACCTGATTAGATCATTTTATATTATGGTTAATTTATGCATTCAGCGAAATTCTATCACATTTGTTCAATTTACGTCGCTCCTATTTCACATAGCGTATTGGGCCAAGCGGCATCTCAAAGCGCATGAAATGGCGAGTTAAATGCACTATTAAACTTCAACGGTAGGGCAAACAGAGACCCGATTAGATCATTTTATATTATGGTTAATTTAAGAATTCAGCGAAATTCTATCACATTTGTTCAATTTACGTCGCTCCTATTTCAGATAGCGTATTGGGCTAATTGGCTTCTCAAAGCGCATGAAATGGCGAGTAAATTGCACTATTAAACTACTAGGGTAGGGCAAACAGAGACCCGATTACATCATTTTATATTTTGTTTAATATAAGAATTCAGCGAAATTCTATCACATTTGTTCAATTTACGCCGCTCCTATTTCAGATAGCGTATTGGACTAAGCGGCTTCTCAAACTGCATGAAATGGCGAGTAAAATGCACTATTAAACTTCTAGGGTACGGCAAACAGAGACCCGATTAGATCATTTTATATTATGGTTAATTTAAGAACTCAGCAAAATTCTATTACATTTGTTCAATTTTCGTCGCTCTTATTTCAGATAGCTTATTGGGCTAAGCGGCATCTCAAACCGCATGAAATGGAGAGTAAAATGCACTATTAAACTTCTAGGGTAGGGCAAACAGAGACCCGATTAGATCATTTTATATTATGGCTAATTTAAGAATTCAGCAAAATTCTATTACATTTGTTCAATTTACGTCGCTATAATTCAGATAGCTTATTGGGCTATGCGGCATCTCAAAGCGCATGAAATTACGAGTAAAATGCACTATTAAACTTCTAGGGTAGGGCGAACAGAGACCCGATTGGATCATTTTATATTTTGGTTAATATAAGAATTCAGCGAAATTCTATCACATTTGTTCAATTTACGTCGCTCCTATTTCAGATAGCGTATTGGGCTCAGCGGCATCTCAAAGCGCATGAAATGACGAGTGGAATGCACTATTAAACTTCTAGGGTAGAGCGAACAGAGACCCGATTAGATCATTTTACATTAAGGATACTATAAGAATTCACCGAAATTCTATCACATTTGTTCAATTTACGTCGCTCCTATTTCAGATAGCGTATTGGGCGAAACGGCATCTCAACGCGCATTAAATGGCGAGTAAAATGCACTATTATCTTCTAGTATCAGGCAAACAGAGACCAGATTAGATCATTTTATATTACGGTTAATATAAGAATTCAGCGAAATTCTATCACATTTGTTCAATTTACGTCGCTCCTATTTCACATAGCGTATTGGGCTAAGCGGCACCTGAAAGCGCATGAAATGACGAGTGAAATGCACTATTAAACTTCTAGGGTAGGGCGAACAGAGACCCGATTAGATCATTTTATATTATGGTTACTTTAAGAATTCAGCAAAATTCTATCACATTTGTTCAATTTACGTCGCTCCTATTTCAGATAGCGTATTGGGCTAAGCGGCATCTAAAAGCGCTTGAAATGGTGTGTAACATGCACTATTAAACTTCTAGGGTAGGGCGAACAGAGACCCGATTAGATCATTTTATGTTATGTTTACTTTAAGAATTCAGCGAAATTCTATCACATTTGTTCAATTTACGTCGCTCACATTTCAGATAGCGTATTGGGCTAAGCGGCAGCTCAAAGCGCATGAAATGGCGAGTACAATGCACTATTAAACTTCTAGGGTAGGGCAAACAGAGACCCGATTAGATCATTTTATATTACGGTTAATATAAGAATTCAGCGAAATTCTATCACATTTGATCAATTTACGTCGCTCCTATTTCACATAGCGTATTTGGCTAAGCGGCATCTGAAAGCGCATGGAATGACGAGTGAAATGCACTATTAAACTTCTAGGGTAGGGCGAACAGAGACCCGATTAGATAATTTTACATTAAGATTAATATAAGAATTCAGGGAAATTCTATCACATTTGTTCAATTTACGTCGCTCCTATTTCAGATAGCGTATTGGGCTAAGCGGCATCTTAAAGCGCATCAAATGGGGAATAAAATGCACTATTATACGTATAGGATTGGGCGAAGAGAGACCGGATTACATCATTTTACATTAAGGTTAATATAAGAGTTCAGCGAAATTCTATCACATTTGTTCAATTAACGTCGCTCATATTTCAGATAGCGTATTTGGCTAAGCGGCATCTCAAAGCGTATGAAATGGCGAGTAAAATGCAGTATTAAACTTCTAGGGTAGGGCAATCAGAGTCCCGATTAGATCATTTTATATTTTGGTTAATATAAGAATTCAGCAAAATTCTATCACATTTGTTCAATTTACGTCGCTGCTATTTCAGATAGCGTATTGGGCTACGCGGTTTCTCAAAGCGCATGAAATGGCGAATAAAATGCACTATTAAACTTGTAGGCTAGGGCGAACAGAGACCCGATAAGATCATTTTACATTATGGTTGATAAAAGAATTCAGCGAAATTCTATCACATTTGTTCAATTTACGTCGCTCCTATTTCAGATAACGTATTGGGCTAAGCGGCATCTCAAAGCGCATGAAATGTCGAATAAAATGCACTATTAAACTTCTAGGCTAGGGCAAACAGAGACCCGATTAGATCATTTTACATTAAGGTTAATATAAGAATTCAGGGAAATTCTATCACATTTGTTCAATTTACGACGCTCCTATTTCAGATAGCGTATTGGGCTAAGCGGCATCTCAAGGCGCATGAAATGGCGAGCAACATGCACTATTAAACTTCTAGGGTATGGCAAACAGAGACCCGATTAGATCATTTTATATTATCGTTAATTTAAGAATTCAACGAAATTCTATCGCACTTGTTCAATTTACGTCGCTCCTATTTAAGATAGCGTATTTGGCTAAGCGGCATCTCAAAGCGTATGAAATGGCGAGTAAAATGCACTACTAAACTTCTAGGGTAAGGCAAACAGAGTCCCGATTAGATGATTTTATATTTTGGTTAATATAAGAATTCAGCGAAATTCTATCACATTTGTTCAATTTACGTCGCTCCTATTTCAGATAGCGTATTGGGCTAAGCGGCATCTAAAAGCGCTTGAAATGGTGTGTAACATGCACTATTAAACTTCTAGGGTAGGGCGAACAGAGACCCGATTAGATCATTTTATGTTATGGTTACTTTAAGAATTCAGCGCAATTCTATCACATTTGTTCAATTTACGTCGCTCACATTTCAGATAGCGTATTGGGCTAAGCGGCAGCTCAAAGCGCATGAAATGGCGAGTACATTGCACTATTAAACTTCTAGGGTAGGGCAAACAGAGACCCGATTAGATCATTTTACATTATGGTTAATTTAAGAATTCAGCAAAATTCTATCACATTTGTTCAATTTACGTCGCTCCTATTTCGGATAGCGTACTGGGCTAGGCGGCATCTAGAAGCACGTGGAATGGTGAGTAAAATGCACTATTAACCTTCTATGATAGGGCAATCAGAGACCCGATTAGATTATTTTATATTTTGTTTAATATAAGATTTCAGGGAAATTCTATCACATTTGTTCAATTTACGTCGCTCCTATTTCAGATAGCGTATTGGGCTAAGCGCCATCTCAAAGCGCATGAAATGTCGAGTGAAATGCACTATTAGACTTCTATGTTAGGTCGAACAGAGACCCGATTAGATCATTTAACATTAAGCTTAATATATGAATTCAGGGAAATTCTATCACATTTGTTCAATTTACGTCGCTCCTATTCCGGATAGCGTATTGGGCTATGCGGCACCTCAAAGCACATGAAATGGCGAGAAAAATGCACTATTAAACTTCTATGGTAGGGCAAACAGAGACACGATTAGATCATTTTATATTACGGTTAATATAAGAATTCAGCGTAATTCTATCACATTTGTTCAACTTACGTCGCTCCTATTTCAGATAGCGTATTGGGCTAAGCGGCATCTCAAAGCGCCTGAAATGGCGAGTAAAATGCACTATTAAACTCCAAGGGTAGGGGCAAACAGAGACCCGATTAGATCATTTTGTATTATGGTTCATTTAAGAATTCAGCAAAATTCTATCACATTTGGTCAATTTACGTCGCTCCTATTTCAGATAGCGTACTGGGCTAGGCGGCATCTTAAAGCGCGTGGAACGGCGAGTATAAGGCACTATTAAACTTCTATCGTAGGGCAAACAGAGACCCGATTAGATCATTTTATATTACGGTTAATATAAGAATTCAGCGAAATTCTATCACATTTGTTGAATTTACGTCGCTCCTATTTCAGATAGCGTATTGGGCTAGGCGGCATCTTAAAGCGCGTGGAATGGCGAGTAAAATGCACTGCTAAACTTTTATGATAGGGCAATCAGAGACCCGATTAGATCATTTTATATTTTGTTTAATATAAGATTTCAGGGAAATTCTATCACATTTGTTCAATTTACGTCGCTCCTATTTCAGATAGCGTATTAGGCTAACCGGCACCTCAAAGCGCATGAAATGGCGAATAAAATGCCCTATTAAACTTCTATCGTAGGGCAAACAGAGACTCGATTAGATCATTTTATATTACGGTTAATATAAGAATTCAGTGTAATTCTATGACATTTGTTCAATTTACGTCGCTCCTATTTCAGATAGCGTATTGGGCTAAGCGGCATCTCAAAGCGCATGAAATGGCGAGTAAAATGCACTATTAAACTTCTAGGGTAGGGCAAACAGAGACCCGATTAGATCATTTTAAGTTATGGTTACTTTAAGAATTCAGCAAAATCCTATCACATTTGTTCAACTTACGTCGCTCCTATTTCACATAGCGTATTGGGCTAAGCGGCATCTGAAAGCGCATGAAATGGCGAGTAAAATGCACTATAAAACTTCTAGGGTAGGGCAAACAGAGACCCGATTAGATCATTTTATATTACGGTTAATATAAGAACTCAGCGTAATTCTATCACGTTTGTTCAACTTACGTCGCTCCTATTTCAGATAGCGTACTGTGCTAAGCGGCATCTCAAAGCGCATGAAATGGCGAGTAAAATTCACTATTAAACTTCTATGGTAGGGCAAACAGTGACCCGATTAGATCAATTTACATTAAGGTTATAATAAGAATTCAGCGGGATTCTATCACATTTGTACAAGTTACGTCGCTCCTATTTCAGATAGCGTATTGGGCTACGCGGTATTTCAAAGCGCATGAAATGGCGAATAAAATGCACTATTAAACTTGTAGGCTAGGGCGAACAGAGACCCGATTAGATCATTTTACATTATGGTTAATAAAAGAATTCAGCGAAATTCTATCACATTTGTTCAATATACGTCGCTCCCATATCAGATAGCGTATTGGGCTAAGCGGCATCTCAAAGCGCATGAAATGGCGAGTAAAATGCACTATTAAACTTGTAGGGTAGGGCGAACAGAGACCCGATTAGATCATTTTACATTATGGTTAATAAAAGAATTTAGCGAAATTCTATCACATTTGTTCAATTTACGTCGCTCCTATTTCAGATAGCGTATTGGGCTAAGCGGCATCTCAAAGCACATGAAATGTCGAATAAAATGCACTGTTAAACTTCTAGGCTAGGGCAAACAGAGACCCGATTAGATCATTTTATATTTTGGTTAATATAAGAATTCAGCGAAATTCTATCACATTTGTTCAATTTACGTCGCTCCTATTTCAGATATTGTATTGGGCTCAGCGGCATCTCAAAGCGCATGAAATGACGAGTGAAATGCACTATTAAACTTCTAGGGTAGAGCGAACAGAGACCCGATTAGATCATTTTACATTAAGGATACTATAAGAATTCACCGAAATTCTTTCACATTTGTTCAATTTACGTCGCTCCTATTTCAGATAGCGTATTGGGCGAAACGGCATCTCAACGCGCATTAAATGGCGAGTAAAATGCACTATTATTTTCTAGTATCAGGCAAACAGAGACCCGATTAGATCATTTTATATTACGGTTAATATAAGAATTCAGCGAAATTCTATCACATTTGTTCAATTTACGTCGCTCCTATTTCACATAGCGTATTGGGCTGAGCGGTACCTGAAAGCGCATGAAATGACGAGTGAAATGCACTATTAAACTTCTAGGGTAGGGCGAACAGAGACCCGATTAGATCATTTTATGTTATGGTTACTTTAAGAATTCAGCGAAATTCTATCACATTTGTTCAATTTACGTCGCTCACATTTCAGATAGCGTATTGGGCTAAGCGGCAGCTCAAAGCGCATGAAATGGCGAGTACAATGCACTATTAAACTTCTAGGGTAGGGCAAACAGAGACCCGATTAGATCATTTTACATTATGGTTAATTTAAGAATTCAGCAAAATTCTATCACATTTGTTCAATTTACGTCGCTCCTATTTCGGATAGCGTACTGGGCTAGGCGGCATCTAGAAGCACGTGGAATGGTGAGTAAAATGCACTATTAACCTTCTATGATAGGGCAATCAGAGACCAGATTAGATTATTTTATATTTTGTTTAATATAAGATTTCAGGGAAATTCTATCACATTTGTTCAATTTACGTCGCTCCTATTTCAGATAGCGTATTGGGCTAAGCGCCATCTCAAAGCGCATGAAATGTCGAGTGAAATGCACTATTAGTCTTCTATGTTAGGGCGAACAGAGACCCGATTAGATCATTTAACATTAAGCTTAATATATGAATTCAGGGAAATTCTATCACATTTGTTCAATGTACGTCGCTCCTATTTCGGATAGCGTATTGGGCTATGCGGCACCTCAAAGCACATGAAATGGCGAGTAAAATGCACTATTAAACTTCTATGATAGGGCAAACAGAGACACGATTAGATCATTTTATATTACGGTTAATATAAGAATTCAGCGTAATTCTATCACATTTGTTCAATTTACGTCGCTCCTATTTCAGATAGCGTACGGGGCTAAGCGGCATCTCAAAGCGCATGAAATGTCGAGTGAAATGCACTATTAAACTTCTATGATAGGGCAATCAGTGTCCCGATTAGATCATTTTACATTAAGGTTAATATAAGAATTCAGGGAAATTCTATCACATTTGTTCAATTTACGTCGCTCCTATTTCAGATAGCGTATTGGGCTAAGCAGTTTCTTAAAGCGCATGAAATGGCGAGTAAAATGCACTATTAAACTTGTATGATAGGGCAATCAGAGACCCGATTAAATCATTTTATATTTTGTTTAATATAAGATTTCAGGGAAATTCTATCACATTTGTTCAATTCATGTCGCTCCTATTTAAGATAGCGTATTTGGGTAAGCGGCATCTCAAAGCGTATGAAATGGCGAGTAAAATGCACTACTAAACTTCTAGGGTAAGGCAAACAGAGTCCCGATTAGATCATTTTATATTTTGGTTAATATAAGAATTCAGCGAAATTCTATCACATTTGTTCAATTTACGTCGCTCCTATTTCAGATAGCGTATTGGGCTAAGCGGCATCTAAAAGCGCTTGAAATGGTGTGTAACATGCACTATTAAACTTCTAGGGTAGGGCGAACAGAGACCCGATTAGATCATTTTATGTTATGGTTACTTTAAGAATTCAGCAAAATTCTATCACATTTGTTCAATTTACGTCGCTGCTATTTCAGATAGCGTATTGGGCTACGCGGTTTCTCAAAGCGCATGAAATGGCGAGTACATTGCACTATTAAACTTCTAGGGTAGGGCAAACAGAGACCCGATTAGATCATTTTACATTATGGTTGATAAAAGAATTCAGCGAAATTCTATCACATTTGTTCAATTTACGTCGCTCCTATTTCAGATAACGTATTGGGCTAAGCGGCATCTCAAAGCGCATGAAATGTCGAATAAAATGCACTATTAAACTTCTAGGCTAGGGCAAACAGAGACCCGATTAGATCATTTTACATTAAGGTTAATATAAGAATTCAGGGAAATTCTATCACATTTGTTCAATTTACGACGCTCCTATTTCAGATAGCGTATTGGGCTAAGCGGCATCTCAAGGCGCATGAAATGTCGAGTGAAATGCACTATTAAACTTCTAGGGTATGGCAAACAGAGACCCGATTAGATCATTTTATATTATCGTTAATTTAAGAATTCAACGAAATTCTATCACACTTGTTCAATTTACGTCGCTCCTATTTAAGATAGCGTATTTGGCTAAGCGGCATCTCAAAGCGTATGAAATGGCGAGTAAAATGCACTACTAAACTTCTAGGGTAAGGCAAACAGAGTCCCGATTAGATGATTTTATATTTTGGTTAATATAAGAATTCAGCGAAATTCTATCACATTTGTTCAATTTACGTCGCTCCTATTTCAGATAGCGTATTGGGCTAAGCGGCATCTAAAAGCGCTTGAAATGGCGTGTAACATGCACTATTAAACTCCAAGGGTAGGGGCAAACAGAGACCCGATTAGATCATTTTGTATTATGGTTCATTTAAGAATTCAGCAAAATTCTATCACATTTGGTCAATTTACGTCGCTCCTATTTCAGATAGCGTACTGGGCTAGGCGGCATCTTAAAGCGCGTGGAACGGCGAGTATAAGGCACTATTAAACTTCTATCGTAGGGCAAACAGAGACCCGATTAGATCATTTTATATTACGGTTAATATAAGAATTCAGCGAAATTCTATCACATTTGTTGAATTTACGTCGCTCCTATTTCAGATAGCGTATTGGGCTAGGCGGCATCTTAAAGCGCGTGGAATGGCGAGTAAAATGCACTGCTAAACTTTTATGATAGGGCAATCAGAGACCCGATTAGATCATTTTATATTTTGTTTAATATAAGATTTCAGGGAAATTCTATCACATTTGTTCAATTTACGTCGCTCCTATTTCAGATAGCGTATTGGGCTAACCGGCACCTCAAAGCGCATGAAATGGCGAATAAAATGCCCAATTAAACTTCTATCGTAGGGCAAACAGAGACTCGATTAGATCATTTTATATTACGGTTAATATAAGAATTCAGTGTAATTCTATGACATTTGTTCAATTTACGTCGCTCCTATTTCAGATAGCGTATTGGGCTAAGCGGCATCTCAAAGCGCATGAAATGGCGAGTAAAATGCACTATTAAACTTCTAGGGTAGGGCAAACAGAGACCCGATTAGATCATTTTATGTTATGGTTACTTTAAGAATTCAGCAAAATCCTATCACATTTGTTCAACTTACGTCGCTCCTATTTCACATAGCGTATTGGGCTAAGCGGCATCTGAAAGCGCATGAAATGGCGAGTAAAATGCACTATAAAACTTCTAGGGAAGGGCAAACAGAGACCCGATTAGATCATTTTATATTACGGTTAATATAAGAACTCAGCGTAATTCTATCACGTTTGTTCAACTTACGTCGCTCCTATTTCAGATAGCGTACTGTGCTAAGCGGCATCTCAAAGCGCATGAAATGGCGAGTAAAATTCACTATTAAACTTCTATGGTAGGGCAAACAGTGACCCGATTAGATCAATTTACATTAAGGTTATAATAAGAATTCAGCGGGATTCTATCACATTTGTACAAGTTACGTCGCTCCTATTTCAGATAGCGTATTGGGCTACGCGGTATTTCAAAGCGCATGAAATGGCGAATAAAATGCACTATTAAACTTGTAGGCTAGGGCGAACAGAGACCCGATTAGATCATTTTACATTATGGTTAATAAAAGAATTCAGCGAAATTCTATCACATTTGTTCAATATACGTCGCTCCCATATCAGATAGCGTATTGGGCTAAGCGGCATCTCAAAGCGCATGAAATGGCGAGTAAAATGCACTATTAAACTTGTAGGGTAGGGCGAACAGAGACCCGATTAGATCATTTTACATTATGGTTAATAAAAGAATTTAGCGAAATTCTATCACATTTGTTCAATTTACGTCGCTCCTATTTCAGATAGCGTATTGGGCTAAGCGGCATCTCAAAGCACATGAAATGTCGAATAAAATGCACTATTAAACTTCTAGGCTAGGGCAAACAGAGACCCGATTAGATCATTTTATATTTTGGTTAATATAAGAATTCAGCGAAATTCTATCACATTTGTTCAATTTACGTCGCTCCTATTTCAGATATTGTATTGGGCTCAGTGGCATCTCAAAGCGCATGAAATGACGAGTGAAATGCACTATTAAACTTCTAGGGTAGAGCGAACAGAGACCCGATTAGATCATTTTACATTAAGGATACTATAAGAATTCACCGAAATTCTTTCACATTTGTTCAATTTACGTCGCTCCTATTTCAGATAGCGTATTGGGCGAAACGGCATCTCAACGCGCATTAAATGGCGAGTAAAATGCACTATTATTTTCTTGTATCAGGCAAACAGAGACCCGATTAGATCATTTTATATTACGGTTAATATAAGAATTCAGCGAAATTCTATCACATTTGTTCAATTTACGTCGCTCCTATTTCACATAGCGTATTGGGCTGAGCGGTACCTGAAAGCGCATGAAATGACGAGTGAAATGCACTATTAAACTTCTAGGGTAGGGCGAACAGAGACCCGATTAGATCATTTTATGTTATGGTTACTTTAAGAATTCAGCGAAATTCTATCACATTTGTTCAATTTACGTCGCTCACATTTCAGATAGCGTATTGGGCTAAGCGGCAGCTCAAAGCGCATGAAATGGCGAGTACAATGCACTATTAAACTTCTAGGGTAGGGCAAACAGAGACCCGATTAGATCATTTTACATTATGGTTAATTTAAGAATTCAGCAAAATTCTATCACATTTGTTCAATTTACGTCGCTCCTATTTCGGATAGCGTACTGGGCTAGGCGGCATCTAGAAGCACGTGGAATGGTGAGTAAAATGCACTATTAACCTTCTATGATAGGGCAATCAGAGACCCGATTAGATTATTTTATATTTTGTTTAATATAAGATTTCAGGGAAATTCTATCACATTTGTTCAATTTACGTCGCTCCTATTTCAGATAGCGTATTGGGCTAAGCGCCATCTCAAAGCGCATGAAATGTCGAGTGAAATGCACTATTAGACTTCTATGTTAGGTCGAACAGAGACCCGATTAGATCATTTAACATTAAGCTTAATATATGAATTCAGGGAAATTCAATCACATTTGTTCAATTTACGTCGCTCCTATTCCGGATAGCGTATTGGGCTATGCTTCACCTCAAAGCACATGAAATGGCGAGTAAAATGCACTATTAAACTTCTATGGTAGGGCAAACAGAGACACGATTAGATCATTTTATATTACGGTTAATATAAGAATTCAGCGTAATTCTATCACATTTGTTCAACTTACGTCGCTCCTATTTCAGATAGCATACTGCGCTATGCAGCATCTTAAAGCGCGTGGAATGTCGAGTAAAATGCACTACTAAACTTCTATGATAGGGCAATCAGAGACCCGATTAGATCATTTTATATTTTGTTTAATATAAGAATGCAGGGAAACGCTATCACATTTGTTCAATTTACGTCGCTCCTATTTCAGATAGCGTATTGGGCTAAGCGGCATCTCAAAGCGCCTGAAATGGCGAGTAAAATGCACTATTAAACTCCAAGGGTAGGGGCAAACAGAGACCCGATTAGATCATTTTGTATTATGGTTCATTTAAGAATTCAGCAAAATTCTATCACATTTGGTCAATTTACGTCGCTCCTATTTCAGATAGCGTACTGGGCTAGGCGGCATCTTAAAGCGCGTGGAACGGCGAGTATAAGGCACTATTAAACTTCTAGGGTAGGGCAAACAGAGACCCGATTAGATCATTTTATATTACGGTTAATATAAGAATTCAGCGAAATTCTATCACATTTGTTGAATTTACGTCGCTCCTATTTCAGATAGCGTATTGGGCTAGGCGGCATCTTAAAGCGCGTGGAATGGCGAGTAAAATGCACTGCTAAACTTTTATGATAGGGCAATCAGAGACCCGATTAGATCATTTTATATTTTGTTTAATATAAGATTTCAGGGAAATTCTATCACATTTGTTCAATTTACGTCGCTCCTATTTCAGATAGCGTATTGGGCTAACCGGCACCTCAAAGCGCATGAAATGGCGAATAAAATGCCCTATTAAACTTCTATCGTAGGGCAAACAGAGACTCGATTAGATCATTTTATATTACGGTTAATATAAGAATTCAGTGTAATTCTATGACATTTGTTCAATTTACGTCGCTCCTATTTCAGATAGCGTATTGGGCTAAGCGGCATCTCAAAGCGCATGAAATGGCGAGTAAAATGCACTATTAAACTTGTAGGATAGGGCGAACAGAGACCCGATTAGATCATTTCACATTATGGTTAATAAAAGAATTTAGCGAAATTCTATCACATTTGTTCAATATACGTCGCTCCTATTTCAGATAGCGTATTGGGCTACGCGGTATCTCAAAGCGCATGAAATGGCGGATAAAATGCACTATTAAACTTGTAGGATAGGGCGAACCGAGACCCGATTAGATCATTTTACATTATGGTTAATAAAAGAATTCAGCGAAATTCTATCACATTTGTTCAATTTACGTCGCTCCTATTTCAGATAGCGTATTGGGCTAAGCGGCACCTCAAAGCGCATGAAATGTCGAATGAAATGCACTCTTAAACTTCTAGGCTAGGGCAAACAGGGACCCGATTAGATCATTTTGCATTAAGGTTAATATAAGAATTCAGGGATATTCTATCACATTTGTTCAATTTACGTCGCTCCTGTTTCAGATAGCGTATTGGGCTAAGCGGCATCTCAAAGCGCATGAAATGGCGAGTAAAATGCACTATTAAACTTCTAGGGTAGGGCAAACAGAGACCCGATTAGATCATTTTATGTTATGGTTACTTTAAGAATTCAGCAAAATCGTATCACATTTGTTCAACTTACGTCGCTCCTATTTCACATAGCGTATTGGGCTAAGCGGCATCTGAAAGCGCATGAAATGGCGAGTAAAATGCACTATAAAACTTCTAGGGTAGGGCAAACAGAGACCCGATTAGATCATTTTATATTACGGTTAATATAAGAATTCAGCGTAATTCTATCACGTTTGTTCAACTTACGTCGCTCCTATTTCAGATAGCGTACTGTGCTAAGCGGCATCTCAAAGCGCATGAAATGGCGAGTAAAATTCACTATTAAACTTCTATGGTAGGGCAAACAGTGACCCGATTAGATCATTTTACATTAAGGTTATAATAAGAATTCAGCGGGATTCTATCACATTTGTACAAGTTACGTCGCTCCTATTTCAGATAGCGTATTGGGCTACGCGGTATTTCAAAGCGCATGAAATGGCGAATAAAATGCACTATTAAACTTGTAGGCTAGGGCGAACAGAGACCCGATTAGATCATTTTACATTATGGTTAATAAAAGAATTCAGCGAAATTCTATCACATTTGTTCAATATACGTCGCTCCCATATCAGATAGCGTATTGGGCTAAGCGGCATCTCAAAGCGCATGAAATGGCGAGTAAAATGCACTATTAAACTTGTAGGGTAGGGCGAACAGAGACCCGATTAGATCATTTTACATTATGGTTAATAAAAGAATTTAGCGAAATTCTATCACATTTGTTCAATTTACGTCGCTCCTATTTCAGATAGCGTATTGGGCTAAGCGGCATCTCAAAGCACATGAAATGTCGAATAAAATGCACTATTAAACTTCTAGGCTAGGGCAAACAGAGACCCGATTAGATCATTTTATATTTTGGTTAATATAAGAATTCAGCGAAATTCTATCACATTTGTTCAATTTACGTCGCTCCTATTTCAGATATTGTATTGGGCTCAGTGGCATCTCAAAGCGCATGAAATGACGAGTGAAATGCACTATTAAACTTCTAGGGTAGAGCGAACAGAGACCCGATTAGATCATTTTACATTAAGGATACTATAAGAATTCACCGAAATTCTTTCACATTTGTTCAATTTACGTCGCTCCTATTTCAGATAGCGTATTGGGCGAAACGGCATCTCAACGCGCATTAAATGGCGAGTAAAATGCACTATTATTTTCTTGTATCAGGCAAACAGAGACCCGATTAGATCATTTTATATTACGGTTAAGATAAGAATTCAGCGAAATTCTATCACATTTGTTCAATTTACGTCGCTCCTATTTCACATAGCGTATTGGGCTGAGCGGTACCTGAAAGCGCATGAAATGACGAGTGAAATGCACTATTAAACTTCTAGGGTAGGGCGAACAGAGACCCGATTAGATCATTTTATGTTATGGTTACTTTAAGAATTCAGCGAAATTCTATCACATTTGTTCAATTTACGTCGCTCACATTTCAGATAGCGTATTGGGCTAAGCGGCAGCTCAAAGCGCATGAAATGGCGAGTACATTGCACTATTAAACTTCTAGGGTAGGGCAAACAGAGACCCGATTAGATCATTTTACATTATGGTTAATTTAAGAATTCAGCAAAATTCTATCACATTTGTTCAATTTACGTCGCTCCTATTTCGGATAGCGTACTGGGCTAGGCGGCATCTAGAAGCACGTGGAATGGTGAGTAAAATGCACTATTAACCTTCTATGATAGGGCAATCAGAGACCCGATTAGATTATTTTATATTTTGTTTAATATAAGATTTCAGGGAAATTCTATCACATTTGTTCAATTTACGTCGCTCCTATTTCAGATAGCGTATTGGGCTAAGCGCCATCTCAAAGCGCATGAAATGTCGAGTGAAATGCACTATTAGACTTCTATGTTAGGTCGAACAGAGACCCGATTAGATCATTTAACATTAAGCTTAATATATGAATTCAGGGAAATTCAATCACATTTGTTCAATTTACGTCGCTCCTATTCCGGATAGCGTATTGGGCTATGCTTCACCTCAAAGCACATGAAATGGCGAGTAAAATGCACTATTAAACTTCTATGGTAGGGCAAACAGAGACACGATTAGATCATTTTATATTACGGTTAATATAAGAATTCAGCGTAATTCTATCACATTTGTTCAACTTACGTCGCTCCTATTTCAGATAGCATACTGCGCTATGCAGCATCTTAAAGCGCGTGGAATGTCGAGTAAAATGCACTACTAAACTTCTATGATAGGGCAATCAGAGACCCGATTAGATCATTTTATATTTTGTTTAATATAAGAATGCAGGGAAACGCTATCACATTTGTTCAATTTACGTCGCTCCTATTTCAGATAGCGTATTGGGCTAAGCGGCATCTCAAAGCGCCTGAAATGGCGAGTAAAATGCACTATTAAACTCCAAGGGTAGGGGCAAACAGAGACCCGATTAGATCATTTTGTATTATGGTTCATTTAAGAATTCAGCAAAATTCTATCACATTTGGTCAATTTACGTCGCTCCTATTTCAGATAGCGTACTGGGCTAGGCGGCATCTTAAAGCGCGTGGAACGGCGAGTATAAGGCACTATTAAACTTCTATCGTAGGGCAAACAGAGACCCGATTAGATCATTTTATATTACGGTTAATATAAGAATTCAGCGAAATTCTATCACATTTGTTGAATTTACGTCGCTCCTATTTCAGATAGCGTATTGGGCTAGGCGGCATCTTAAAGCGCGTGGAATGGCGAGTAAAATGCACTGCTAAACTTTTATGATAGGGCAATCAGAGACCCGATTAGATCATTTTATATTTTGTTTAATATAAGATTTCAGGGAAATTCTATCACATTTGTTCAATTTACGTCGCTCCTATTTCAGATAGCGTATTGGGCTAACCGGCACCTCAAAGCGCATGAAATGGCGAATAAAATGCCCTATTAAACTTCTATCGTAGGGCAAACAGAGACCCGATTAGATCATTTTATATTACGGTTAATATAAGAATTCAGTGTAATTCTATGACATTTGTTCAATTTACGTCGCTCCTATTTCAGATAGCGTATTGGGCTAAGCGGCATCTCAAAGCGCATGAAATGGCGAGTAAAATGCACTATTAAACTTGTAGGATAGGGCGAACAGAGACCCGATTAGATCATTTCACATTATGGTTAATAAAAGAATTTAGCGAAATTCTATCACATTTGTTCAATATACGTCGCTCCTATTTCAGATAGCGTATTGGGCTACGCGGTATCTCAAAGCGCATGAAATGGCGGATAAAATGCACTATTAAACTTGTAGGATAGGGCGAACCGAGACCCGATTAGATCATTTTACATTATGGTTAATAAAAGAATTCAGCGAAATTCTATCACATTTGTTCAATTTACGTCGCTCCTATTTCAGATAGCGTATTGGGCTAAGCGGCACCTCAAGGCGCATGAAATGTCGAATGAAATGCACTCTTAAACTTCTAGGCTAGGGCAAACAGGGACCCGATTAGATCATTTTGCATTAAGGTTAATATAAGAATTCAGGGATATTCTATCACATTTGTTCAATTTACGTCGCTCCTGTTTCAGATAGCGTATTGGGCTAAGCGGCATCTCAAAGCGCATGAAATGGCGAGTAAAATGCACTATTAAACTTCTAGGGTAGGGCAAACAGAGACCCGATTAGATCATTTTATGTTATGGTTACTTTAAGAATTCAGCAAAATCGTATCACATTTGTTCAACTTACGTCGCTCCTATTTCACATAGCGTATTGGGCTAAGCGGCATCTGAAAGCGCATGAAATGGCGAGTAAAATGCACTATAAAACTTCTAGGGTAGGGCAAACAGAGACCCGATTAGATCATTTTATATTACGGTTAATATAAGAACTCAGCGTAATTCTATCACGTTTGTTCAACTTACGTCGCTCCTATTTCAGATAGCGTACTGTGCTAAGCGGCATCTCAAAGCGCATGAAATGGCGAGTAAAATTCACTATTAAACTTCTATGGTAGGGCAAACAGTGACCCGATTAGATCATTTTACATTAAGGTTATAATAAGAATTCAGCGGGATTCTATCACATTTGTACAAGTTACGTCGCTCCTATTTCAGATAGCGTATTGGGCTACGCGGTATTTCAAAGCGCATGAAATGGCGAATAAAATGCACTATTAAACTTGTAGGCTAGGGCGAACAGAGACCCGATTAGATCATTTTACATTATGGTTAATAAAAGAATTCAGCGAAATTCTATCACATTTGTTCAATATACGTCGCTCCCATATCAGATAGCGTATTGGGCTAAGCGGCATCTCAAAGCGCATGAAATGGCGAGTAAAATGCACTATTAAACTTGTAGGATAGGGCGGACAGAGACCCGATTAGATCATTTTACATTATGGTCAATAAAAGAATTTAGCGAAATTCTATCACATTTGTTCAATTTACGTCGCTCCTATTTCAGATAGCGTATTGGGCTAAGCGGCATCTCAAAGCGCATGAAATGTCGAATAAAATGCACTATTAAACTTCTAGGCTAGGGCAAACAGAGACCCGATTAGATCATTTTATATTTTGGTTAATAAGAGAATTCAGCGAAATTCTATCACATTTGTTCAATTTACGTTGCTCCTATTTCAGATATCGTATTGGGCTCAGCGGCATCTCAAAGCGCATGAAATGACGAGTGAAATGCACTATTAAACTTCTAGGGTAGGGCGAACAGAGACCCGATTAGATCATTTTATGTTACGGTTACTTTAAGAATTCAGCAAAATTCTATCACATTTGTTCAATTTATGTCGCTCCTATTTCAGATAGCGTATTGGGCTAAGCGGCATCTAAAAGCGCTTGAAATGGTGTGTAACATGCACTATTAAACTTCTAGGGTAGGGCGAACAGAGACCCGATTAGATCATTTTATGTTATGGTTACTTTAAGAATTCAGCGAAATTCTATCACATTTGTTCAATTTACGTCGCTCCTATTTCAGATAGCGTATTGGGCTAAGCGGCAGCTCAAAGCGCATGAAATGGCGAGTACAATGCACTGCTAAACTTTTATGATAGGGCAATCAGAGACCCGATTAGATCATTTTATATTTTGTTTAATATAAGATTTCAGGGAAATTCTATCACATTTGTTCAATTTACGTCGCTCCTATTTCAGATAGCGTATTGGGCTAACCGGCACCTCAAAGCGCATGAAATGGCGAATAAAATGCCCTATTAAACTTCTATCGTAGGGCAAACAGAGACTCGATTAGATCATTTTATATTACGGTTAATATAATAATTCAGCGAAATTCTATCACATTTGTTCAATTTACGTCGCTCCTATTTCAGATAGCGTATTGGGCTAAGCGGCATCTCAAAGCGCATGAAATGTCGAATAAAATGCACTATTAAACTTCTAGGCTAGGGCAAACAGAGACCCGATTAGATCATTTTGCATTAAGGTTAATATAAGAATTCAGGGAAATTCTATCACATTTGTTCAATTTACGTCGCTCCTATTTCAGATAGCGTATTGGGCTAAGCGGCATCTCAAAGCGCATGAAATGGCGAGCAAAATGCACTATTAAACTTCTAGGGTATGGCAAACAGAGACCCGATTAGATCATTTTATATTATGGTTAATTTAAGAATTCAACGAAATTCTATCACACTTGTTCAATTTACGTCGCTCCTATTTCAGATAGCGTATTGGGCTAAGCGGCATCTCAAAGCGCATGAAATGGCGAGTAAAATGCACTATTAAACTTCTAGGGTAGGGCAAACAGAGACCCGATTAGATCATTTTATATTACGGTTAATATAAGAATTCAGCGAAATTCTATCACATTTGATCAATTTACGTCGCTCCTATTTCACACAGCGTATTTGGCTAAGCGGCATCTGAAAGCGCATGGAATGACGAGTGAAATGCACTATTAAACTTCTAGGGTAGGGCGAACAGAGACCCGATTAGATCATTTTACATTAAGATTAATATAAGAATTCAGGGAAATTCTATCACATTTGTTCAATTTACGTCGCTCCTATTTCAGATAGCGTATTGGGCTAAGCGGCATCTTAAAGCGCATCAAATGGGGAATAAAATGCACTATTATACGTATAGGATTGGGCGAAGAGAGACCGGATTACATCATTTTACATTAAGGTTAATATAAGAGATCAGCGAAATTCTATCACATTTGTTCAATTAACGTCGCTCATATTTCAGATAGCGTATTGGGCTAAGCGGCATCTCAACGCGCATGAAATGGCGAGTAAAATGCTCTATTAAACTTCTATCGTAGGGCAAACAGAGACCCGATTAGATCATTTTATATTACGGTTAATATAAGAATTCAGCGAAATTCTATCACATTTGTTCAATTTACGTCGCTCCTATTTCAGAGAGCGTATTGAGCTAGGCGGCATCGCAAAGCGCATGAAATGGCGAGTAAAATGCACTATTATACTTCTAGGCTAGGGCGAACAGAGACCCGATTAGATCATTTTACATTATGGTTAATAAAAGAATTCAGCGAAATTCTATCACATTTGTTCAACTTACGTCGCTCCTATTTCAGATAGCGTATTGGGCTAAGCGGCACCTCAAGGCGCATGAAATGGCGAGTGAAATGCACTATTAAACTTCTCGGGTAGGGCAAACAGAGACCCGATTAGAACATTTTATGTTATGGTTACTTTAAGAATTCAGCAAAATTCTATCACATTTGTTCAATTTACGTCGCTCCTATTTCAGATAGCGTATTGGGCTAAGCGGCATGTCAAAGCGCATGAAATGGCGAGTACAATGCATTATTAGACTTCTACGTTAGGGCGAACAGAGACCCGATTATATCATTTAACATTAAGGTTAATATAAGAATTCAGGGAAATTCTATCACATTTGTTCAATTTACGTCGCTCCTATTTCGGATAGCGTATTGGGCTATGCGGGACCTCAAAGCACATGAAATGGCGAGTGAAACGCACTATTAAACTTCTATGATAGGGCAAACAGAGACACGATTAGATCATTTTATAGTACGGTTAATATAAGAATTCAGCGTAATTCTATCACATTTGATCAACTTACGTTGCTCCTATTTCAGATAGCGTACTGGGCTAGGCGGCATCTTAAAGCGCGTGGAATGGCGAGTAAAATGCACTACTAAACTTCTATGATAGGGCAATCAGAGACCCGATTAGATCATTTTATATTTTGTTTAATATAAGATTTCAGGGAAACTCTATCACATTTGTTCAATTTACGTCGCTCCTATTTCAGATAGCGTATTGGGCTAAGCGGCATCTCAAAGCGCATGAAATGGTGAATAGAATGCACTATTAAACTTCTAGGGTAGGGCAAACAGAGACCCGATTAGATCATTTTATATTATGGTTAATTTAAGAATTCAGCAAAATTCTATCACATTTGTTCAATTTACGTCTCTCCTATTTCAGATAGCGTATTCGGCTAAGCGGCATCTCAAAGCGCATTAAATGTCGAGTAAGATGTACTATTAAACTTCTAGGATAAGGCAAACAGAGAACCGAATAGATCATTTAACATTAAGGTTAATATAAGAATTCAGCGAAATTCTATCACATTTGTTCAATTTACGTCGCTCCTATTTCAGATAGCGTATTGGGCTACGCGGTATCTCAAAGCGCATGAAATGGCGAATAAAATGCACTATTAAGCTTGTAGGCTAGGGCGAACAGAGACCCGATTAGATCATTTTACATTATGGTTAATAAAAGAATTCAGCGAAATTCAATCACATTTGTTCAATTTACGTCGCTCCTATTTCAGATAGCGTATTGGGCTAAGCGGCATCTCAAAGCGCACGAATTGGCGAGCAAAATGCAATGTTAAACTTCTAGGGTATGGCAAACAGAGACCCGATTAGATCATTTTATATTATGGTTAATTTAAGAATTCAACGAAATTCTATCACACTTGTTCAATTCACGTCGCTCCTATTTCAGATAGCGTATTGGGCTGAGCGGCATCTCAAAGCGCATGAAATGGCGAGTAAAATGCACTATTAAACTTCTAGGGTAGGGCAAACAGAGACCCGATTAGATCATTTTATATTATGGTTAATTTAAGAATTCAGGGAAATTCTATCACATTTGTTCAATTTACGTCGGCCCTGTTTCAGATAGCGGACTGGGCTAAGCGGCATCTCAAAGCGCTTGAAATGGCGAGTAAAATTCACGATTAAACTTCTAGGGTAGGGCAAACAGAGACCCGATTAGATCATTTTGTGTTATGGTTAATTTAAGAATTCAGCAAAATTCTGTCACATTTGTTTAGTTTACGTCGCTCCTGTTTCAGATAGCGTACTGGGCTAGGCGGCGTCTTAAAGCGCGTGGAATGGCGAGTAAAATGCATTATTAAACTTCGATGATAGGGCCATCAGAGACCCGAATAGATCATTTTATATTTGGGTTAATATAAGGATTCTGGGAAATTCTATCACATTTGTTCAATTTACGTCGCTCCTATTTCAGATAGCGTACTGGGCTACGCGGCATCTCAAAGCGCATGAAATGGCGAATAAAAGGCACTATTAAACTTCTAGGGTAGGGCAAACTGAGACCCGATTAGATCATTTTACATTAAGGTTAATATAAGAATTCAGCGTAATTCTATCACATTTGTTCAACTTACGGCGCTCCTCTTTCAGATAGCGTACTGGGCTGGGCGGCAACTTGAAGCGCGTGGAATGGCGAGTAAAATGCCCAATTAAATTTCTATGATAGGGCAATCACAGAGCAGATTACATCATTTTATATTTTGTTTAATATAAGATTTCAGGGAAATTCTATCACATTTGTTCAATTTACGTCGCTCCTATTTCAGATAGCGTATTGGGCTAAGCGGCATCTCAAAGCGCATGAAATGAGGAGTAAAATGCACTACCAAACTTCTAGGGTAGGGCAAGCAGAGACCCGATCAGATCATTTTATATTATGGTTAATTTAAGAATTCAGCGAAATTCTATCATATTAATTCAATTTACGTCGCTCCTATTTCAGATAGCGTATTTGGCTAAGCGGCATCTCAAAGCGCATGAAATTTCGAGTAAAATGCACTGTTAAACTTCTAGGATAAGGCAAACAGAGACCGGATCAGATCATTTTATATTACGGTTAATATAAGAATTCAGCGTAATACTATCACATTTGTTGAACTTACGTCGCTCCTATTTCAGATAGCGTACTGGGCTAGGCGGCATGTTAAAGCGCGTGGAATGGCGAGTAAAATGCACTACTAAACCTCTATGATAGGGCAATCAGAGACCCGATTAGATCATTTTATATTTTGTTTAATATAAGATTTCAGGAAATTCTATCACATTTGTTCAACATACGTCGCTCCTATTTCAGATGGCGTACTGGGCTAGGCGGCATCTTAAAGCGCGTGGAATGGCGAGTAAAATGCACTACTAAACGTCTATGATAGGGCAATCAGAGACCCGATTAGATCATTTTATATTTTGTTTAATATAAGATTTCAGGGAAATTCTATCACATTTGTTCAATTTACGTCGCTGATATTTCAGATAGCGTCTTGGGCTAAGCGGCAACTCAAAGCGCCTGAAATGACGAGTCAAATGCACTATTAAACTTCTAGGGTAAGGCGAACAGAGACCCGATTAGATCATTTTATATTACGGTTAATATAAGAATGCAGCGTAATTCTATCACATTTGTTCAACTTACGTCGCTCCTATTTCAGATAGCGTACTGGGCTAGGCGGCACCTTAAAGCGCGTGGAAGGGCGAGTAAAATGCACTACTAAACTTCTATGATAGGGCAATCAGAGACCCGATTAGATCATTTTATATTTTGTTTAATACAAGATTTCAGGAAAATACTATCACATTTGTTCAATTTACGTCGCCCCTACTTCAGATAGCGTATTGGGCTAAGCGGCATCTCAAAGCGCATGAAATGACGAGTGAAATGCACTATTAAACTTCTAGTGTAGGGCGAACAGAGACCCGATTAGATCATTTTACATTAAGGTTAATAAAAGAATTCAGCGAATTTCTATCACATTTGTTCAATTTACGTCGCTCCTGTTTCAGATAGCGTATTGGGCTAAGCGGCATCTCTAAGCGCGTGGAATGGCGAGCAAAATGCACTATTGAACTTCTATGATAGGGCAATCAGAGACCCGATTAGATCATTTTATATTTTGGTTAATATATGAATTCAGCGAAATTCTATCACATTTGTTCAATTTACGTCGCTCCTATTTCAGATAGCGTATTGGGCTAAGCGGCATGTCAAAGCGCATGAAATGGCGAGAACAATGCACTATTAGACTTCTACGTTAGGGCGAACAGAGACCCGATTATATCATTTAACATTAAGGTTAATATAAGAATTCAGGGAAATTCTATCACATTTGTTCAATTTACGTCGCTCCTATTTCGGATAGCGTATTGGGCTATGCGGGACCTCAAAGCACATGAAATGGCGAGTGAAACGCACTATTAAACTTCTATGATAGGGCAAACAGAGACACGATTAGATCATTTTATAGTACGGTTAATATAAGAATTCAGCGTAATTCTATCACATTTGATCAACTTACGTTGCTCCTATTTCAGATAGCGTACTGGGCTAGGCGGCATCTTAAAGCGCGTGGAATGGCGAGTAAAATGCACTACTAAACTTCTATGATAGGGCAATCAGAGACCCGATTAGATCATTTTATATTTTGTTTAATATAAGATTTCAGGGAAACTCTATCACATTTGTTCAATTTACGTCGCTCCTATTTCAGATAGCGTATTGGGCTAAGCGGCATCTCAAAGCGCATGAAATGGTGAATAAAATGCACTATTAAACTTCTAGGGTAGGGCAAACAGAGACCCGATTAGATCATTTTATATTATGGTTAATTTAAGAATTCAGCAAAATTCTATCACATTTGTTCAATTTACGTCGTCCCTATTTCAGATAGCGTACTGGGCTGGGCGGCATCTTAAAGCGCGTGAAACGGCGAGGAAAATGCACTATTAAACTTCTATGATAGGGCAATCAGTGTCCCGATTAGATCATTTTACATTAAGGTTAATATAAGAATTCAGGGAAATTCTATCACATTTATTCAATTTACGTCTCTCCTATTTCAGATAGCGTATTCGGCTAAGCGGCATCTCAAAGCGCATTAAATGTCGAGTAAGATGTACTATTAAACTTCTAGGATAAGGCAAACAGAGAACCGAATAGATCATTTAACATTAAGGTTAATATAAGAATTCAGCGAAATTCTATCACATTTGTTCAATTTACGTCGCTCCTATTTCAGATAGCGTACTGGGCTACGCGGCATCTCAAAGCGCATGAAATGGCGAATAAAAGGCACTATTAAACTTCTAGGCTACGGCGAACAGAGACCCGATTAGATCATTTTACATTATGGTTAATAAAAGAATTCAGCGAAATTCTAACACATTTGTTCAATTTACATCGCTCCTATTTCAGATAGCGTATTGGGCTAAGCGGCATCTCAAAGCGCATGAAATGGGGAGTACAATGCATTATTAAACGTCTAGGGTAGGGCAAACAGAGACCCGATTAGATCATTTTATATATTGGTTAATGTAAGAATTCAGCAAAATTCTATCACATTTGTTCAATTTACGTCGCTCCTATTTCAGATAGGGTACTGGGCTAAGCGGCACCTTAAAGCTCGTGGAATGGCGAGTAAAATGCACTATTAAACTCCTAGGGTAGGGCAAACAGAGACCCGATTAGATCATTTTATATTATGGTTCATTTAAGAATTCAGCAAAATTCTATCACATTTGCTCAATTTACGTCGCTCCTATTTCAGATAGCGTACTGGGCTAGGCGGCATCTTAAAGCGCGTGGAACGGCGAGTATAATGCACTATTAAACTTCTATGATAGGGCAATCAGAGACCCGATTAGATCATTTTATATTTTGGTTAATATAAGAATTCAGCGAAATTCTATCACATTTGTTCAATTTACGTCGCTCCTACTTCAGGTAGCGTATTGGGCTAAGCGGCATCTCAAAGCGCATTAAATGTCGAGTATGATGTACTATTGAACTTCTAGGATAAGGCAAACAGAGAACCGAATAGATCATTTAACATTAAGGTTAATATAAGAATTCAAAGAAATTCTATCACATTTGTTCAATTTACGTCGCTCCTATTTCAGATAGCGTATTGGGCTACGCGGTATCTCAAAGCGCATGAAATGGCGAATAAAATGCACTATTAAACTTGTAGGCTAAGGCGATCAGAGACCCGATTAGATCATTTTACATTATGGTTAATAAAAGAATTCAGCGAAATTCTATCACATTTGTTCAATTTACGTCGCTCCTATTTCAGTTAGCGTATTGGGCTAAGCGGTATCTCAAAGCGCATGAAATGTCGAATAAAATGCACTATTAAACTTCTAGGCTAGGGCAAACAGAGACCCGATTAGATCATTTTACATTAAGGTTAATATAAGAATTCAGGGAAATTCTATCACATTTGTTCAATTTACGTCGCTCCTGTTTCAGATAGCGTATTGGGCTAAGCGGCATCTCAAAGCGCATGAAATGGCGAGCAAAATGCACTGTTAAACTTCTAGGGTATGGCAAACAGAGACCCGATTAGATCATTTTATATTATGGTTAATTTAAGAATTCAACGAAATTCTATCACACTTGTTCAATTCACGTCGCTCCTATTTCAGATAGCGTATTGGGCTGAGCGGCATCTCAAAGCGCATGAAATGGCGAGTAAAATGCACTATTAAACTTCTAGGGTAGGGCAAACAGAGACCCGATTAGATCATTTTATATTATGGTTAATTTAAGAATTCAGGGAAATTCTATCACATTTGTTCAATTTGCGTCGCCCCTGTTTCAGATAGCGGACTGGGCTAAGCGGCATCTCAAAGCGCTTGAAATGGCGAGTAAAATTCACGATTAAACTTCTAGGGTAGGGCAAACAGAGACCCGATTAGATCATTTTGTGTTATGGTTAATTTAAGAATTCAGCAAAATTCTATCACATTTGTTTAGTTTACGTCGCTCCTATTTCAGATAGCGTACTGGGCTAGGCGGCGTCTTAAAGCGCGTGGAATGGCAAATAAAATGCATTATTAAACTTCGATGATAGGGCCATCAGAGACCCGAATAGATCATTTTATATTTGGGTTAATATAAGGATTCTGGGAAATTCTATCACATTTGTTCAATTTACGTCGCTCCTATTTCAGATAGCGTACTGGGCTACACGGCATCTCAAAGCGCATGAAATGGCGAATAAAAGGCACTATTAAACTTCTAGGGTAGGGCAAACTGAGACCCGATTAGATCATTTTACATTAAGGTTAATATAAGAATTCAGCGTAATTCTATCACATTTGTTCAACTTACGGCGCTCCTCTTTCAGATAGCGTACTGGGCTGGGCGGCAACTTGAAAGCGCGTGGAATGGCGAGTAAAATGCCCAATTAAATTTCTATGATAGGGCAATCACAGAGCAGATTACATCATTTTATATTTTGTTTAATATAAGATTTCAGGGAAATTCTATCACATTTGTTCAATTTACGTCGCTCCTATTTCAGATAGCGTATTGGGCTAAGCGGCATCTCAAAGCGCATGAAATGAGGAGTAAAATGCACTACCAAACTTCTAGGGTAGGGCAAGCAGAGACCCGATCAGATCATTTTATATTATGGTTAATTTAAGAATTCAGCGAAATTCTATCATATTAATTCAATTTACGTCGCTCCCATTTCAGATAGCGTATTTGGCTAAGCGGCATCTCAAAGCGCATGAAATGTCGAGTAAAATGCACTGTTAAACTTCTAGGATAAGGCAAACAGAGACCGGATCAGATCATTTTATATTACGGTTAATATAAGAATTCAGCGTAATACTATCACATTTGTTCAACTTACGTCGCTCCTATTTCAGATAGCGTACTGGGCTAGGCGGCATGTTAAAGCGCGTGGAATGGCGAGTAAAATGCACTACTAAACCTCTATGATAGGGCAATCAGAGACCCGATTAGATCATTTTATATTTTGTTTAATATAAGATTTCAGGAAATTCTATCACATTTGTTCAACATACGTCGCTCCTATTTCAGATAGCGTACTGGGATAGGCGGCATCTTAAAGCGCGTGGAATGGCGAGTAAAATGCACTACTAAACTTCTATGATAGGGCAATCAGAGACCCGATTAGATCATTTTATATTTTGTTTAATACAAGATTTCAGGAAAATACTATCACATTTGTTCAATTTACGTCGCCCCTACTTCAGATAGCGTATTGGGCTAAGCGGCATCTCAAAGCGCATGAAATGACGAGTGAAATGCACTATTAAACTTCTAGTGTAGGGCGAACAGAGACCCGATTAGATCATTTTACATTAAGGTTAATAAAAGAATTCAGCGAATTTCTATCACATTTGTTCAATTTACGTCGCTCCTGTTTCAGATAGCGTATTGGGCTAAGCGGCATCTCTAAGCGCGTGGAATAGCGAGCAAAATGCACTATTGAACTTCTATGATAGGGCAATCAGAGACCCGATTAGATCATTTTATATTTTGGTTAATATATGAATTCAGCGAAATTCTATCACATTTGGTCAATTTACGTCGCTCTTATTTCAGATAGCGTATTGTGCTAAGCGGCATCTCAAAGCGCTTGGAATGGCGAGTAAAATGCACTATTAAACTTCTATGATAGGGCAATCAGAGACCCGATTAGATCATTTTATATTTTGGTTAATATAAGGATTCAGCGAAATTCGATCACATTTGTTCAATTTACGTCGCTCCTATTTCAGATAGCTTATTGGGCTAGGCGGCATCTTAAAGCATGTGGAAGGGCGAGTAAAATGCACTGCGAAACTTCTATGATAGGGCAATCAGAGACCCGATTAGATCATTTTATATTTTGTTTAATATAAGAGTTCAGCGAAATTCTATCACATTTGTTCAATTTACGCCGCTCCTATTTCAGATAGCGTATTGGGCTAAGCGGCATCTCCACCGCATGAAATGGCGAGTATATTGCACTATTAAACTTCTAGGGTACGGCAAGGAGAGACCCGATTATATCATTTTATATTACGGTTAATTTAAGAATTCCGCGAAATTCTATCACATTTGTTCAATTTACGTCGCTCCTATTTCAGATAGCGTATTGGGCTAAGCGGCATCTCAAAGCTCATGAAATGGCGAGTAATATGCGCTGTTAAACTTCTAGGGTAAGGCAAACAGAGACCAGATTACATCATTTTATATTACGGTTAACATAAGGATTCAGCGTAATTCTATCACATGTGTTCAATTGACGTCGCTCCTATTTCAGATAGCGTATTGGGCTAAGCGGCATCTCAAAGCGCATGAAATGGCGAGTAAATTGCACTATTAAACTTCAACGGTTGGGCAAACAGAGACCCGATTAGATCATTTTATATTATGGTTAATTTAAGAATTCAGCGAAATTCTATCACATTTGTTCAATTTACGTCGCTCCTATTTCAGATAGCGTATTGGGCTAAGTGGCTTCTCAAAGCGCATGAAATGGCGAGTAAAATGCACTATTAAACTACTAGGGTAGGGCAAACAGAGACCCGCTTACATCATTTTATATTTTGTTTAATATAAGAATTCAGCGAAATTCTATCACATTTGTTCAATTTACGCCGCTCCTATTTCAGATAGCGTATTGGGCTAAGCGGCATCTCAAAGCGCATGAAATGGCGAGTAAATTGCACTATTAAACTTCTAGGGTAGGGCAAACAGAGACCCGATTGGATCATTTTATATTATGGTTAATTTAATAATTCAGCGAAATTCTATCACAGTTGTTCAATTTACGTCGCTCCTATTTTAGATAGCGTATTCGGCTAAGCGGCATCTTAAAGCGCATGAAATGGCGAGTAAAATGCTCTATTAAACTTCTAGGGTACGGCAAACAGAGACCCGATTGGATCATTTTATACTACGGTTAATTTAAGAATTCAGCGACATTCTATCACATTTGTTCAATTTACGTCGCTCCTATTTCAGACAGCGTATTGGTCTAAGCGGCATCTCAAAGCGGATGAAATGGCGAGTAAAATGCACTATTAAACTTCTAGGGTAGGGCGAACAGAGAGCCGATTAGATCATTTTACATTATGGATAATATAAGAGTTCAGCGAAATTCTATCACATTTGTTCAATTTACGCCGCTCCTATTTCAGATAGCGTATTGGGCTAAGCGGCTTCTCAAACTGCATGAAATGGCGAGTAAAATGCACTATTAAACTTCTAGGGTTGGGCAAACAGAGACCCGATTATATCATTTTATATTACGGTTAATTTAAGAATTCCGCGAAATTCTATCACATTTGTTCAATTTACGTCGCTCCTATTTCAGATAGCGTATTGGGCTAAGCGGCATCTCAAAGCTCATGAAATGGCGAGTAAAATGCACTGTTAAACTTCTAGGGTAAGGCAAACAGAGACCAGATTACATCATTTTATATTACGGTTAACATAAGAATTCAGCGTAATTCTATCACATTTGTTCAATTGACGTCGCTCCTATTTCAGATCGCCTACTGGGCTGGGCGGCATCCTAAAGCGTGTGGAATGTCGAGTGAAATGCAGTATTAAACTTCTAGGGTGGGGCGAACAGAGACCCGATTATATCATTTTACGTTATGGTTAATATAAGAATTCAGCGAAATTCTATCACACTTGTTCAATTTACGTCGCTCCTATTCATTATAGCGTATTGGGCTAAGCGGCATCTCAAAGCGCATGAAATGGCGAGTAAATTGCACTATTAAACTTCTAGGGTAGGGCAAACGGAGACCCGATTAGATCATTTTATATTTTGGTTAATATAAGAATTAAGCGAAATTCTATCACATTTGTTCAATTTACGTCCCTCGTGTTTCAGATAGCGTATTGGGCTAAGCGGCATCTATAATCGCATGAAATGACGAGTGAAATGCACTAATAAACTTCTAGGGTAAGGCAAACAGAGACCTGATTAGATCATTTTATATTATGGTTAATTTATGCATTCAGCGAAATTCTATCACATTTGTTCAATTTACGTCGCTCCTATTTCACATAGCGTATTGGGCCAAGCGGCATCTCAAAGCGCATGAAATGGCGAGTTAAATGCACTATTAAACTTCAACGGTTGGGCAAACAGAGACCCGATTAGATCATTTTATATTATGGTTAATTTAAGAATTCAGCGAAATTCTATCACATTTGTTCAATTTACGTCGCTCCTATTTCAGATAGCGTATTGGGCTAAGTGGCTTCTCAAAGCGCATGAAATGGCGAGTAAATTGCACTATTAAACTACTAGGGTAGGGCAAACAGAGACCCGCTTACATCATTTTATATTTTGATTAATATAAGAATTCAGCGAAATTCTATCACATTTGTTCAATTTACGCCGCTCCTATTTCAGATAGCGTATTGGGCTAAGCGGCATCTCAAAGCGCATGAAATGGCGAGTAAATTGCACTATTAAACTTCTAGGGTAGGGCAAACAGAGACCCGATTGGATCATTTTATATTATGGTTAATTTAATAATTCAGCGAAATTCTATCACATTTGTTCAATTTACGTCGCTCCTATTTCTAATAGCGTATTGGGCTAAGCGGCATCTCAAAGCGCATGAAATGGCGAGTAAAATGCACTATTATACTTCGAGGATAAGGCAAACAGAGACCCGATTAGATCATTTTAAATTACGGTTAGAATAAGAATTCGCCGTAATTCTATCACAGTTGTTCAATTTACGTCGCTCCTATTTTAGATAGCGTATTCGGCTAAGCGGCATCTTAAAGCGCATGAAATGGCGAGTAAAATGCTCTATTAAACTTCTAGGGTACGGCAAACAGAGACCCGATTGGATCATTTTATACTACGGTTAATTTAAGAATTCAGCGAAATTCTATCACATTTGTTCAATTTACGTCGCTCCTATTTCAGACAGCGTATTGGTATAAGCGGCATCTCAAAGCGGATGAAATGGCGAGTAAAATGCACTATTAAACTTCTAGGGTAGGGCGAACAGAGAGCCGATTAGATCATTTTACATTATGGATAATATAAGAGTTCAGCGAAATTCTATCACATTTGTTCAATTTACGCCGCTCCTATTTCAGATAGCGTATTGGGCTAAGCGGCTTCTCAAACTGCATGAAATGGCGAGTAAAATGCACTATTAAACTTCTAGGGTACGGCAAACAGAGACCCGATTAGATCATTTTATATTATGGTTAATTTAAGAATTCAGCAAAATTCTATTACATTTGTAAAAGTTTCGTCGCTCTTATTTCAGATAGCTTATTGGGCTAAGCGGCATCTCAAACCGCATGAAATGGAGAGTAAAATGCACTATTAAACTTCTAGGGTAGGGCGAACAGAGAGCCGATTCGATCATTTTATATTACGGTTAATATAAGAATTCAGCGAAATTCTATCACATTTGTTCAATTTATGTCGCTCTTATTTCAGATAGCGTATTGGGCTAAGCGGCATCTCAAAGCGCATGAACTGTCGAATAGAATGCACTATTAAACTTCCAGGCTAGGGCAAACAGAGACCCGATTAGATCATTTTACATTAAGGTTAATATAAGAATTCAGGGATATTCTATCACATTTGTTCAATTTACGTCGCTCCTATTTCAGATAGCGTATTGGGCTAAGCGGCATCTCAAAGCGCATGAAATGGCGAGCAAAACGCACTGTTAAACTTCTAGGGTATGGCAAACAGAGACCCGATTAGATCATTTTATATTATGGTTAATTTAAGAATTCA